>CM030367.1:106537938-107127335 GCA_017893485.1 Hemerocallis citrina
TATCAGTATAGTATGAAAGAGGAATATATATAGTTCATATTAGTACACTACCTGAAGCATATACGAATAAAATTCCAGGCAGGTAACTTGATGTCTATTTAAACAATGGGTGTTGACATCCCATCCATAGTTCCCATACGGAAGTAAAAGTGGGTACTGGAGAGGATCATAATAACCGACCGTGTCTGGAATCAGCTGTAAGTTGCCTTCCGTTGTTTCCACAATAGTCTCCCGGGGTCCAACGTTTGTTAGATCTTCACCTCCGACTATAATTGCTGCAACCTGAGATGCTGTAGGAAGATTATACTGGTGACCTCCCAAGGAATGGTCTTTAAGCAACAATCTACAATTTGGTAAGTCCTCTCTCACAGCCATTCGCCTAAATTGATGCACGAAAGGGTTGTGGTGATTTAAGATCGTCTTCAGTTTTTCAACTATGTGTGTCCGCATCCCAGTATTTTCCCTCATTCTATTTTCAATTTCATGCTCAGTATCATATATGTACAATTGTAGATATCTTGGCCTAGGGGGTCCAGCAGGTTGTAGACTACCTAACAAATTAGGGCGTTGAAAAGGTAGTAGACTTCCTATCCTATGGTATATCGCCCCTTGGGCTCTAAAAGTATAAATTCCGTCACAGCCATTGGCGAGACTTGCATCATAATGAACTCCCATCGAAGTGAAGGCAAACATATGATTGTATGTCCGAATGTTATGTCTGAAATGCTTTCCCTCCTCACTCTGATCAGTATATAACATCTTCAATTCGACAGGCGTTGTAAGTTGCGGTAGTGAGATTTTTCCATTCCTACAACATATCTCTCTTGTTTCAGCTGAAAACAACTTAGCACCGCATTTTTCGCAGAATTTGGATTCTGATAACACGTGTACTGGCATCATGTTTATGTCGACATAATTTCTAGCACAGTTATGGCGTCTCCTTGCCGGATGAACTGTCGTAGAATTATGTCTGCCATGATGAACTGTTGAAAGGTGCATATTAATTAGAACATTATTGACAGTGATTTTAATTTATAAAAGAATAGTAGTTTCAGGAGGATACCTTCTTGATTATTAGATACTACATGATATGGGGATGCAGATCTTGCTTGTCTCTTAATATCACTCAAACGGGCATTTCTTGGCATCTTCTCAGTGGGGATTTTGTATGAGAAACAAACAGTGTGAGCTGATTACTAAAACCCCTGAGCAGAAGCCTATGTATGAGAAACAAATAGTGTGAGCTGATTATTTCAAAGTAAGAACCAGTTTTTTACGAAATAACATCACATATAATGATCTCATTTTGAGTGATATAAAAAGGTTTATTCACAACAAACATTGATCAATGTATTCCTATATAAAATGACAGAGAAATCAGTTCACTTTATTTATATATAAAAGTGAACTGATTTATATAAAAAACATGAATTGTGGCTCCATTCTGTGAAGCCGACATGTATCTATGCTTGAGTTTTTTCTGGCTTTCATTTATTGGATGCTATGTTTGTTTGGGCCCGATGTTGTGCGCGGTGGTATGCAGTTGCTGGTCCTCTGTTTTGGATTCTTAAATCTCATTTTGTAGCTTTGTTGACTGTAGCTGTTTGTTATTTTTCTGTCTTCCTTCTTTTTTGGGTAGTGTTGCGTTATGCTGATTGTTATGCATTCTCAGAATCTACTATATATATGTTGAAATAATTGTTAACTAATTCTGTTTTGGGTTCTTAAATCTCAGATTAGTTTCCAGTATAATTGTTAATATATATGTTAACATCTATAATTGTTAACATATATATGTTGAAATAATTTTTATATAGGTCAATCTTAACATTGAAGTCCAAAGATTTATTTGGATTGCATTATCGATCTTTAAATAATAACATTTCATTAAATTGGAATCTTTTGACATACTTAAATTGACAAAGACAAAGGATATATTAAATTTCAGCTTTAACATTTTAGTCGTTTATATATTGTACTCTTGTAGGCTCAAAATGTTACATTTTTTCCTGCAGGTATTACTTTTAGGAGTTCAATCGGCATATGGACTATCAAATTCGTCCTGAATAACAACAATTCTTTTCTTTGTATCTAACCAGTTCCCCCGTAAATTTTGTATCTGTAAAATTTTTAGAGTTATTTCCTCAAAAATAAATAAGTAAATAAAAACACTTCTGGTGTTAATGCCAGATCTTCACTTCCAGAACCATGTCAGATGGTATAGAAATTTGTTGCAGCAATTGTAAGCACGAAAAAACATTCGTTGATGACATACTCATATGACAACAATTAGTTATATTTGTAACTGTTTATTTCTTTTCAGATATTTGAAGTATAAATTAGTTATTTGTGAATGATCTGAAATTCACTAACCCAGATAGTGTTGACTGTAGCTGTCTGTTTTTTTTCTGTCTTCCTTCTTTTTTGGGTAGTAAAAGTGTTAACATATATATGTTGAAATAATTGTTAACATATATAATGCAGCTTACTATAATTTTCTATTTCCCTTTTGAAGAACATTTCCTCAAATATGTGTAGTAAAAGTGTATAACAGGATAACTCATCCTGCCCCTCAAAATTCCTCAAATATGGTGAATTAATTAATGATTTTTAGTAATATTTGATGAATTAATTAATGTCACTCGTGTTTATTAAATGTGAAAACATAAATGGGCTTGTCAACCTATAATTGAAATGAAAAAGGGATTGACAACCTAACTTCCATGTATAGGTGGGCAACAATTAAAGAAGGGTTTTCCTTTTATAAATAGTGATCACAAAATCAAACTAAACCAAACAATATGGCCTTATTACTGAACCCATTCCAAATGTTTTGTGTTTTGCTTGTTTTTTTGCCTTCCCCAACCATTTCCCAAGATTCTTATTACCAAGTCGTGTTCCAGTGGCCCTCCTCCATCTGTAATACACCCGATATGATAAGCCGGCCGTGTATCCCCAACCCTCCGCAACAAATGTCTTTTACACTACACGGCATGTGGCCAGATAGTGTGAATGATCAAGAAACTCCCGTACATTGCAATTATGATCCGTATTTGGGTCCCCAGGTAAGTATCTGAACATGCACTTGTATTGTTAAATAGACGAAATATATCCTCTAATTAATGTGTTTGTAATATATACTGCAGGATGAAACACAACTAGGCAATCTTGTGAAAATTTGGCCTAATATAAAGAACACTGAAGATAATATTGGTTTTTGGCGCCACGAGTGGGAAACCCACGGCACTTGTGCTAAAGATATTGATCAATTTCAATATTTTGAATTGGCTATCGACCTTTTCGTAGATGTCGACTTAACAGACATGCTACTAGCCCCGGGAATGGGAGGCTTGCAGGTTGGGGCCGTTAATAATTTGAACTTGACACAATTTTTTATAGACCAAATTAATCTCGTTCCAATCGCTAAATGTAACAAAGACAGCGCAGGAAATGATCAATTGTGGGAGGTGGTATTTTGCTACGATGACTTCAATCGGCATGATTACATAAACTGCCCACCCAATCGATGGCCAAGAACGCATTGTCCACCCTCCTATAATCTGCCTCTTGCAGAATAAATTAGTAGTGGAATTATAATGTCCCTGCACGATAAATAATAAAGAGTATTGTTTAGCTCAGTGTTCGGGTTGTTTAGCCCGAATTAAGATGTGGTTTATTGTTGTTCTGCCTTCGGGCTTTATATGTACTATTCCTGTTTCGTTAATTTCCCTTTAATGAAGCGATGACTCTAGTCATCTTTTAATCAAAAAAAAAAAAGAGTATTGAAATGTGCCTGCTGCAGAATAATCTAAATTAATTTGATCGATATTATATAGCACTACAAGAAAGTAGCTCATGAGTAGTCACATTTTTATTTGCTATGAGAGAGCCTATAAATAATAATGTTAGTAAATTAGGTAAGATAAATAAATTAGCACAAAAGTACATCAAAATAACAAAATATCAAATATGTAATACAAATGAAACTACATACAACTAGGAAAACAATTTAGCTGAGAAATAATGCTCTTGCGATCACATACAACTTTGTACTTTCAGAAACATTTATATTATCTGTAACAATCAGAAAGTTGAATTAATATATTAAAAATTAATAAACATAATTATACACAATAGATTTAAATGTATTCGTAACCATTTTTTAAATAATTTCGAAGAAAAAGATACTCATAATTCCAAATAAAATAAAAAATATATATAATTGAATTTAAAGCATATTTTAAATAAAATTTATTCTAACATTTCTTATCAAAATTAATTTAAATGAACATATACGAGAATAAGTATTTATAATATAAATTAAATAATAAATATAGATTCTAAAATTAATTATAATAAATATCTTAATGTAACAAGTTATAACAATCTTACTCTGTTTTTTTAATCAAATCTCAATTCAATTTTAATAAACTTATTTGAAATTAAAAATAAGAATTAAATAGTTTTCTTAAAAGCCCAAAATACGAATTACTAAATAAAACAACCCAAAACGCATGAGCCAACCAACCCAAAACACATGAGGATCCTAAATTATCACGGTTAGATAAACAAAGCGATCGAAAAGAAGAAAAAAAACTTTAAAACCGGAACAAGTAAACCTATTTTATATATCTTAAGCAAATAGGTCTATCCCTATCTCCTTTCTCCATTTTGCTATAGTGAAAGAAAAGCAAAAATATTAATTGACACGTGCAACCCACACTAATTATTAAAACATAAATAATTTAAAAAACACCTAAAAAAAACCTTCTCTAATCAATTCTCCCTGCCCCCAAAACCCACACACCTCTCCTCACCGGTTTGTCCCGGCCGTCGCCCACCCCGTCCCGAACCCGGCCGTCGCCCACACCTCTCCTCACCCGTTAAAAAACCTTCTCTTCCCAAAACACACAAACCCTAATCAATTCTCCCTGCCCCCAAAACCCACACACCTCTCCTCACCCGTTTGTCCCGGCCGTCGCCCACCCCGTCCCGAACCCGGCCGTCGCCCACCCCGCCGCCGGTCGTCTCCCACGACGCCCGAGTACCGGTCGTCCCGTCTCCCACGACGCCCTAGTTTTAATTACCTACCTTGCAGAGTTATTTTTGTTAATTAAACAATTTCTCTCCGATGGCGATCAAAGGTTTGCCTGAAGAATTGATGACGTTAATCCTGTCGAAGCTTCCGGTAAAATCTCTGTTGCGATGTAAGTGCGTCCGGAAGTCATGGTACTCTCTCATCAAATCCCCTCAATTCATCCACCTCCATCTAACGAGTCGTAGCAAAAATTACGACGACTGTTTCATCGTCACACGCTGCATCGAACGACGACGACACGTCCTATCATTTTTCTCTTATGAAACCCTAGATCATTTGGGCAATGACATCAACATACCTATCTCCATTTCTGGTGCCTTGAGTATGGTCTCTTTATCCGGTCATTGCGACGGCCTCGTTTGTATAACCGATTTTAATGACCAGGTTCTCATCTGCAATCCGGCGATACGAGAGTTCAGGTCACTTTTCGTCCCCTCTTCATTCGGTAGAAGATCTCGTGGTTTTCGCATTAATTCCTGTCCTCAAAATATTTCCGGTTATGTCATTAATTCCGTCGCCTTCGGATCCGATCCCAACACAGGCGAATACAAGGTTGTGATGATTGTAAGACGACCCAATAAACCACCTGTTCACGAATTTCTGGTGTACGACTTCAGTACTGATTCCTGGCGAGAGAAGGCCATTAACCCGGGCGCATTTCGCTATTCGCGTCGTGCCATCTCGTTAAACGGAGCATTTCACTGGGGCCCCTGGGGTGACTCAAACGATATCCTTAGGTTTCGCATCAGCGATGAGGTGACTGAAACGATACCACTCCTTGCAGGTTTTTTTGATGTTGATGTTGATGTTTCTCGCAGAAAGGTAAATCCCAGCTTTCCCTTATTTGTCTCAAGTAAATCCCAGCTTTCCCTTATTCTCTATGATTTCAGTGGCCGGGGGTTTGAGGTTTGTGTGATGACCGAATATGGTGTGAAGGAGTCTTGGACTAGGCTTTTCAAAATCGGGCCTCTATTGGGTATTTATCGTCCTTTAGCCTTGTGGGATGAGCAGCAGCTACTCGTAGCCAGTACTAGTGAAAGACAGTTAGTCTCCTGCGACCTTCAACACCAAAACGTTCGGCATTTTCCAATTTATGGAGATTTTGATCTGTATCCGTATTCTGAAAGCTTAGTTTCAGTCAATTCGATTGGAAAGTGAATTATTTAATTTATAAGCATTTACTCTCATTCTACCACCAAGTGTTTTAATTAGTTGTTTGATAATTGCCTCTGCTGCATACTTTCCGCTCCGGAGGTCTTGTGTGGCTGTCTGAACATGAATCACATCAATATTTTCCATCTGTATATATAAGTAAAAAGCATTTTATCCTAGAAATGAATCGTTTTAAAATAACAAGTTTAAAACATTTTCATAGATTTGTTGCTCTAAGTAGAAAATCATTGCTGATTACTATGGCATCTGCATACTTTGGCTATGGAGGTCTTTGTTTGGCTGTCCGACGTCAACTTTTTTACAAGTTTTTTGCTGCATCTTGTATTGGTACTCGTTTATTACTATTTTTTTCTTTTTTAAGTTTCCTTGGGAGAGTTTTCTTTTGGCTCCAATCTTTAGGCCCTGTACGTACCTTAATTTTTCCTTGCTCAATTTTAGATTGTATTGGATAAGTGCTCGGTACTAACACGACGCCTCCAGTCCTTATCTACTCCGACGCTCAAAATCGCACACTCTAAATTGTCATATTTTGCAGACAACTTTATACTCCATCGAAGTAGCGGCATATGCTATAGCCGTGCTAATTGCTAAAACGTGTCGTCTTAGTCGAAATCGGAAGGAGCGCAAAGCGTTGCACTGTTGCGGGATTTGCAATATAAAAATCCCTCTTGTTTTCTTGGAACTCCAATATCAACCCATTACAACTAGACCGGATTTTGATTCTTTGAACTAGTAACTCAACTTATACGTCTCGATTTGACCTTTTCCTCGGACGGCAAAAAAGGTTGATTGGATACTTCTTAGGATGAACAAACTCTCGACGGCTTAGGTTTAGGGTTTGTTGATTTAGGAAAGAAAGGCCGAAATAAGGAAGTACAGTGGATCATGACTTCGTTGAGATGATTTTTGGTTGTCATCTCAGAAGATCTGAAACGGGACAGAGATACATAGGCTTATATGTTTTGGAGAGGCCGATAGTCTGAGAGTTGCAGAGAGGCGGAGAGGGTGATTGTTGTAGAGAGGCTGAGAGGGGGCAGTTGCGGAGAGGTTGAGATGGTTGCGGAGAGGCGGAGGTGGATTAGGACTTTGCAGAGAGGCGGAGGTTGAGATGGTTGCGGAGAGGCTGATTAGGGTTTTCAGAGAGAGAGGTGTGCAGCGGAATTTTTTCCCTAAATGACCCTTTTTATGAAAGTTTTTCCGCAAACGACCTGTTTTTTTTTTTAATTCCATAAACGACCCACTCGCTTTTTGAAAAAGCGAGTGTGGTATAATCACCCACGCTTTTTCAAAAATCGAGTCTTAGGGTTCAGAAAATTAGAAACCTAAGACTCGCTTTTTGAAAAACCGCGGTGTTCAGACCTAGACTCGCTGTTTCAAAAAGCGAGTCTTGGGGCTGTATTATTTTTGCTAGCAGACTCATTAGTTATCAACAGATTCAAGACTCGCTTTCCCAAATACCGCGCTTATTTATACCAAACTCGCTTTCTGAAAAAGCGAGTCTTTGGCTTGTTGAAAAAAATCTACAGGCGGAAGACTCGCTTTCTGAGAAAGCGAGGTGCTCTGTATAAGACTCGGTTTTTGGAAAAGCGAGTCTTGCCTGTGTTAATGAAATCTTTAAATTAAATTACGATACTCATAAGGCAACAAACACACTAGGACAATTTAGGATCCACACAAACGAAAAGAGAAAATTAACGGGGATTAGATTACTCAGAAACAAAGACAAAAATGATTCGTGGAGGTAAATTTGTGCTGTAACTTGTTTCACACATTTGTACATGGTTAATCTATATTGTGGAGTGGTTGTGCATTTGCTTGTTTGTTTGTAGTGATTAATCGACTATAGATGCAGTTCTTTTTGCTGTTTGTCAATTCGGATTTGTTCAAGCAGTTCTTGATTCCTTTTTAATGGAGAACGATGCTCGAAAATGTACATTTATATATTTGAAAATAACCTGAAACTGCCATTTGCATTGTCAATTTTGGAATGTAAGAGTTAGAATGTCTTGTGGATCAGCCCAAGAAAATAAATGCACTGATGCAAACCCTCTGTGGCCTCACAAATAGCATGCATCATATGCCAGCTTTCTATAGCTAATAACCGAAGCAACACAAGTTAAAATGGAAAAAGACGGGTACAATTCATTTACATCACTTCACTTCTAACCTAACATAAGCAGAAGATCCAATACCAAATTCCCTTGAAAAAACTGTGTCTTCATACTTCAAAGTAGTAAGAAGAATGGGAGAGTTGAACAAGAATGAATACTAACATGATTGCATCTAAGAAAGCGAGTGTTGCTGGGCAAAGAAGGCCAAGACTCGCTTTTTGAAAAAGCGAGTGTGGTATAATTACCCATTTGTAAATTTGATAATTTGGGAGTGGGAGAAGAATAATTAGGGTTTGGGGTTGTGGAATAATTAGGGTTTGTGTTATTTGTTAATTTGTGTATTTGATCATTTGAGATTGTGAGAAGAATAATTAGGGTTTGAGATTGGAAAAATTATTGTTCAATTGTCAGTTTTCCTCTATTTAAAGCACCCTTCCCTTCATTTGTTCTTCTCTTTCCTCTATTTAAAGATCCATGTTGTCAAAATCACATCTTGACATCCCAATTTTTTTTTGTATGATTAGGAATTTTCTTTGTTTGAATGCAGGAATTGGTCATAATGGAATTTGAAAATCAATATCACCAGAGTGAGAGCAACAAATTTGAATGCCTTCTCTTTGGTGAGTGACTGTAAACTTCGTTTTTTTTCCAACTTTGTTCATCTTTTGATTTTTATATACTGAGTTGTTTACAATTGATATGTAGATCTTGATGTTCATATCTGATATTATATCCAACCATATAAGCAGATGTTCATATCTGATATTATACTCTACTTGGTGGCTGGGGTATGCATACAAATATGCAGATGTTCTTCTCTGTACACTGTATGCATACAAATATTTTTGGGTAGATTCACTGCACTTGGTGATATTGAGCACTCATGTGTTGTTTGATTTGAACTATAACATACTGTCTGCTCGCTAGGATGATATTTTCATATATTCATCTTCTATAAAGATATCAATTTCATGTACTAACTAGACAGCTTATGTTATTATCTATGTATGTGCTTAGATTGAAGAACCGTGGGATGTGATAGTTCCTTTACTTACATAAATCAACTTGGCCGACAACACTTTTTTGTGTCTTAAAATTTCTTCGGTTTCATTTCCAAGATAGATGGTTGTTAGGCCCTTAATTTGTTTCCAAGGTATCACATTCTTTTGTTGCGTTTGATGTCTGAATTGCTTCTTCAGCTAATTTCCCAAAAATTAAGTGCTTAATCTGCTCATAGAAATTCTAGTGCTTGTGTGTATGTATGTACACATTGATAATAAAAAAAACTTTGGTATAATTTTTAAGTTATTTTGATATCAAAAAGAAGAAGTAATTCTACAAGTTTAACTACTAACTTATTCTCAAAGTTTAATAATTCACTGAACTTGCTTGGAGTCACTTCATAATCCTTTTAAGTTTCCACCTATCGCTACTTAAGGTGATATCATAGCTCTACAAGTCACTAAACAGATGGAGAAAACGGGGATTTCTCTTCTTTTATGAGTCTAGACTTCTCCCCCGTTTTCTCCATCTGTTCTCTAGTGAGACTTCTCACTTTTATTACTAGCATGTTGAAGAGACAGAACGACATGTTAAAAGAAATTCAGTAGGTAGTTTTCAGGTTGAGGAATTTGTAACTGTATCAATATGTCGGGTGTAATTGTAGTGGGAGTGGAAATGAAATAAGGCCCATATTAATGGCTATGTTATGGTGGATTGGTTTATGTATTGTTACTAGAATTAAACTCTACAAGTCTGATGTAAGAATAGAGGGGACTTGATTGAGGTTCCATATAAAGTTATTTGTTGTGGATGAGGTGTTTAGCTTTTGAATTTCTATTTTGTGTTTAAAAAAGGGAATTTTTTCAATGAAACTATCTATGGAATAGGAATAGCTATGTTGTCTTGTAAAGACTGTATTGGAACACGTCTGCGTCATGGAGCTGAGGTTGATTTTAGTAATTCATAGATGATTAAGAAAATAATTTCTTTAAATGTAGGAGTACCAGTTACTGAATTTAATTAAAATTTTGTATTAGCTTATCTGCTAGTTAAGGATGTACCCAACACCAATATGCATAAGGGCTTATAAATACGAGGGGAGGACCAAGAGGTGCTATATATATAAATCTCATAGAGTATTGAAGAGGTCTCGTCCTTTTGGTAATGCACCCAGCAAAGCAAGTGATCACATGATGATGTATGGTTATGTAACTATTAAAAGTCTTGCTAGTTTTGTTTTTGGTTTTTGTAATTGTAGCAAGGTATGATTATGGTGACATTTAATCTTTGTAGTGCACTTTGTTTTGGTCCAGCTCACATTTCACAACCACGGTTTAGGTCTGGTCTGCAATTTGTTGGTAATATCTTATTTGAAGCACTGAATGCAAATTTAGATGCAATATGGTCAAGCGCTATTCGGTAGCCAATGATATATAAAATCATGAGCTGAACATTCTGTTTAATTTGGAATGATTGTGCCTTTTTTGGAGGAGCTTAGATATTTCTATGTATGTAGATATTGACGTGTAAAGCGGATGCTGAATTTTGAGGCAGGCTCTTTTTTTTCTAATGCATTGTCATAGGTTCTAATTTGCAAAAAGAAAATACTGGAACACAGCACTTGGTTTAACTTAATAACTTATAGATTCAGTTTACAAGCAGTAGTCAAAATACTTATTGCATCATTTTGTAATTTACATCGTGCTCCCAGAGAGAAGGAGGTGAATGGAGTTCACTACCACTTCACAGAACGAAGTGTAATGGAGAAAGATAAACGAGAGGGCAAATTCCTTGAATCTGCATCAGTTCATGGAAATTTATATGGCACGAGCATAGAGGCAGTTGAGCTAGTAGCCGTTGCTGGGAAGGTAAAAACAAGTCATATTGGATGTTTTCCCTTAAATACGCATGTACAAACTTTTCTTGATTTGAAAATTTCTCTGTTTACTTTGTTTATTTGTAGAGGTGTATTCTTGACATAGATGTTCAGGGTGCTAGATCTGTCAGGGCTAATTCTCTCGAAGCAATATTTATCTTTGTATGTCCACCGTCTTTTGAGGTGCTTGAGAAGCGCCTTCGTTCTCGGTATATAAGAGATTATTGAAATTTCTTCCATTACTTGTTTCTTTGCAATCATACTAGCTCCTTTTATAAATCTTATAAATGTGCAAATTCTCTCGTACCTTATGCAGTGGGACAGAAACTGAAGAACTAATCCAAAAGAGGCTGAGAAATGCAAAAGCCGAGCTTGATCAAGGAGAATCTCCTGGTCTCTTTGATCATGTTTTGGTGAATGACGATCTTGAATCATGCTATGAAAATCTGAAGGTGCTCATTATGTCATTTAAAGCATAAACTACATTATATTTCATGCGTGATTCCAAATTCTTATTTTATAGAAAATTGTCTGATGGAGCTTCTGTTCTTTATGTAGAAATTGCTTTCTCTTGATCAGACTACTAATGCTTCATATCAACCAGGTAGGTGTTCAAACTCTATTCTGTGTTTGGTTCATAGAATGAGATGATAAAATATAGAAAATGAGTGAAAAATATGAAGAAAAATCGTATTGTCCCTTCACACTTGCTTTCATTATGCAGCTGTTGAGGATTTTAAAGTTCATGTGTGTAACTCTGTATATCAGAAGCATCAGAAGTTTGTTATGCATTGTGGAAGTAGTCAACTTGAAACTTCAACCCTTAAAATGTAAGCCATTTTGACAATCATTGAGTTGTTTCATAAATTGCAGGAGTCGAAGTTTTAGCTCATTCATGCTTACCTCTTTATGTAGGTTTGCGCTTGATTTATCCTCGCTTAAAGGCGGCGCTCCTGGGCAAACAAGAGGACTAAATATTTCTGCAAAATATATGTATTAAATAATGAACTTATTTTTCAGGGACCAGAATATGAAAAATGGGTAATACTATGTGTATGTGCACAAACTGAACTCTTCACCATCCAGAGTGTGATGTTGCAGATTACTTGTATGTTTCACTTATTCTAGAAGACTCTTATCTAAGTCAAGGATGGGTCACTGTTAGTTCAAATTAGAATGCATAGTAAAAGAGAATAGAAGAATATAATACACCGAAAACTTATTTCAGTTGTCTAATTAGTCAATGAAGAGAAGAAATCCAATGAAAGAGCTAACTGACAATCTACAAGTCTCTCAAGACCTGGTAACTCAAGGGAAAGTTCCTCAAATTATAAAAGATTGCTTGCTTGATTCTAGTACTCTCCTTGTAGTGCTACATACATTGAATCTTGGAAATCCTAGGAAAGTTTATTACTTTTTTTTTGTATTAATTATTAAAAAAAATAATTTTTTTGAAAAATAATTTTTTTTTTGGAAATTTTTTTTATTTTAAAAAAAGGTTTGCCTTCCCCGGCGTTTTTCAAAACGCCGGGGAAGATTATACCCCAAAAAAAAAAAATAAAAAATAAAAAATATATATATATATACCACGGCGTTTCCTACACGCCGGGGTATTTTACCCCATCACCGGCGTTTTGAAAAGCGCCGGTGTAGGCGGCCAAACAATCCCCGGCACGCGCTCCACCGGCGCTTGTTGTGGCGCTTTTCCAAACGCCGGTAGGTTATTCACCGGCGTTTATAAACGCCGGTGAAGCCCCAAAAAAGCGCCGGTGAAGACCTTTTCTTTTGTAGTGCATTTGCATTGTCAATTTTGGAATGTAAGAGTTAGAATGTCTTGTGGATCAGCCCAAGAAAATAAATGCACTGATGCAAACCCTCTGTGGCCTCACAAATAGCATGCATCATATGCCAGCTTTCTATAGCTAATAACCGAAGCAACACAAGTTAAAATGGAAAAAGACGGGTACAATTCATTTACATCACTTCACTTCTAACCTAACATAAGCAGAAGATCCAATACCAAATTCCCTTGAAAAAACTGTGTCTTCATACTTCAAAGTAGTAAGGAGAATGGGAGAGTTGAACAAGAATGAATACTAACATGATTGCATCTAAGAAAGCGAGTGTTGCTGGGCAAAGAAGACCAAGACTCGCTTTTTGAAAAAGCGAGTGTGGTATAATTACCCACGGTTTTTCAAAAAGCGAGTCTTAGGTTTCTTATTTTCTGAACACTAAGGCTCGCTTTTTGAAAAAGCGTGGGTGATTATACCACACTCGCTTTTTCAAAAAGCGAGTCTTAGGCTTCTTATTTTCTGAACACTAAGACTCGCTTTTTGAAAAAGCGTGGGTGATTATACCACACTCGCTTTTTCAAAAAGCGAGTCTTAGGTTTCTAATTTTCTGAACCCTAAGACTCGCTTTTTGAAAAAGCGTGGGTGATTATACCACACTCGCTTTTTCAAAAAGCGAGTGGGTCGTTTATGGAATAAAAAAAAAACATGTCGTTTGTGGAAAAACTTTCATAAAAAGGGTCATTTATGGAAAAAAATTCCCTTATAGGATTATAGGCTCTGATACCATGATAGAATTATTGGATTTATTATTGATTATTGATTGAATAAACTGAGTACAATATGTCTTCTATATATAAGAGAGAAGGAAAGACTAAACCAATACATTATTCGATATGGGACAAAACTAATCTCTATCATAATATAATATCTAATATAGTATCTGGCAAATATATATTTGGGGTAAAATGTGTATACGTGTATGGTTACGATCTTATTTTAAAAAAATAAAAATTAAAAAAAGATTCATATCCAACTTTCAAGAATACTGTTAACATAATGTCCTTTCCATTCTCAATTCTCTAAATGAAACACAATTCAAACTCTGGAACAACTGATATCCTTCTTCATAATAACCGAACCTCATGAAAAATCTGACAACTTTTCACAAAAAGAGAAATAAAGAAACTACTGATCTTATTCATATTTACATCAAAATCCATTACAATAATCGTATGCTAACAATTTCCACTACATAAGTTTTCAGTAACTGGACATCTTTTGGAAGAGTGACTGATAAAGTTTAGATGAAAGCATCAACTTTGTTATTAATGCCCCTATTCAAAAATTTCATGCAGATTGGTGGGTTCACCTTCGCGAGAGCTAGCACCGACTGAGGCAGAGTCCATATCCCATCACCACCACAGATGAAACCAAAGGCTAATGCCGGACCGAAAGCCGAAAGCATCAGCCTTTGCCTTATTAACCTTCTCCCATATGAACAACATCAAGCTCCCCACAAACATATCAATGGCAAAATAGGATCCAATATAGAAAGGAATAGCCATTGCCATTTGTAGTGGTATAAATCTCGCCACATTCTTCGGGACAACATCCCTCAAAAAATCAATTGCAATGGCGAGAAGAAAAAAAGACGCAGCAGAGAGTGAGGCAATGCTTTGGCAGTGAGCCAAATCCCTCAACTCTGAGGATTGACATGTTTCTGTATACAACAGCATAGGGAGCTGGTTAGTCCAAACCAGGCAGGCCTAAGTCACTGAAAGCCTTGTAAAAGAGACAGAAGACGAATGGGCCGACAACATAGCCCATTGCGTTTCCAATCACTTGGCTAACAAACATAGCTCTAGGCAATGCCAATATGAGATAGCCTGTTTTGAAATCTTGCATCAGATCTGAAGCAGTTGAAACGACGCTCATTATGGCACCACAAGCTGCGAGGCCAGCAAGAACGCCACCATTGGCCGATCCAACCCAAGCTCCGATGGTGAAGATGGGAAGCTTTCCATAGGTGGAGGTGAAAGACCAATCTGTGAGGCCAGATCCATAGGCAAGCAAAAGGCCATGATTGGGGCAAAAATGTAGGCTACAAGGATGCAATACTATTTGAGTTGGTGGAAAATTTGGGGTAAAGCCCCAATAGAGATAGCAACCACCACAACATAGGCTGCACAGGTAATTGAGAAGGGGATTTGGTCCTTGACAAAGAGCTCAGTACGACGTTTTTCATCGAAGGAGATGGACTCGGTTGTGACATCAGAGGGTTGTTGGGTTTCAGTAGATACAACAGGAAGAGGATTAGCGTTTCTGCTCTTATATTGCGCAACTAAAGCAATAATTGTTCGGCCCAAGACCTTGATGAAATGGTAAAGGCCATCCCCTAGAATCATTGCAATTCCTATAAAAACCTGAAAAATGTAACAAAAAAAAAAATATGTGAGCTAAGTCCAGATAAAAATATAGGTGAAGATAAGTAAAAGGAAGAGTTGGAAGTTATCCTGTAGCCCTGCAATCTATAAAGACTTGACTCTGAAAGATTTGCTGGGTACCAATGTGCCTTTTGTTTGGCTATAAGAGGCCACATGATTCCCTATGAAATAATCCCCCCCAAGAGAACATATACATTAACGAGGTACGGGCAAATCATTCCTACTCTGACATAAGTGGCAGAGAAATCGAAATAGAACCTGTGACAAAATATGGTAATACGGCTTGTTAGACCAAATTGATAAATTTCATATGAAAGGGTATTAAAAAAGGTTGTGTTTAGTGTATATTACCTGTTCTTATAAGCTTGTAGACCTAATGTAGGGAAGGACGCAAATCCACAGTGTAGTACCCCGTATTTTTAAATATTATTTTTAAATGTTTCTAATCAATTAAAATGATTTTTGGAGATTTAATAAATATTTTCAGAAAAATTTATCTTTTACACGTGCGAAACACGTGCAAATATTTTCTTGAGAGGTTCAAAAGTCAAAATTTCTTTATGGAAAATCATTATTTATTATTTGGGATTTATTTGTAATTTTTCTAGATTTTTTTGATATTTATTGGATCTAGTTGCAAATAATAAGAAAAGAAAGGACCTTTTTGCAAATTTGTCATTTTGAGTGGTGAAAGTGCAAAAACTGTTTTCTGGGCTTTTAAATAGTGCCGACTGGAAATAAGGAAGTTATTTTGTTTTTAAATCTCAATTTAAATGATTTTATCGAGTTTCCAAATATAGGGATCTATTTATGTAAAGTTGTATTTTCAAGGGGTTATTTTGCAAATGTGTCTAAAAACCCTAAGATTCTCATTTCCGGGTATTTAAAAAGAAACGCAGCCGTCTTTCGCTGCACAACCTAAAGTTTATTATTTTGGAGAATTTGGGAGAAGATTTTGGATCTCGCGAAGGAAATGTTTCTTATCAAGGTTTCTTCATTTCTAAGGTGAGTGACATGTTTGTTTTTCTTTTATTTTGTGTATGTTGTATGTGAGTAATTGATTGGTCGATTGTTTATTTATGTGAGTGGTATAATTGGTTGTTTGATCTATGAAAGTTTAATGGATCTTGGATATTGAACTTTATTGCTAGAAAGCATGATTAGGGTTTGAGTATGACTATGAAAATAATGGATTGGATGGATGAAAATTTGGATCTTGTGAAACCCTAGTGGTATGTGATTACAAATTTGATCATGGTTATGAGTTTTGGTAGAAGTTCAGTTTTTGAGAAATTTGAATGGAAGAGTTATAATCAAGAGATCATGTCATGAAAATTTGAAATTTGAGAAATGAGTTGAGTTGAGGAAATGTATCCAAATTGGGGATTGGTATTTACATGTTTTGGGATCTGAATACGTACTAGTGATCAATGAATTTTTAAGAAACTCTAATTTTGATTATCGTGCACAACCAAAATTCTGCAGACTGTAGGCCGACAGTCGACTGTTGTGAATTCTCAGTCGACTGATACGACCCGGCTGCTATGTTCTTTAGTTTTCTTGAAAATTCCTTCTAGACAGTCGACTTATACCTTTTACAGCCGACTGGTACACTTAGAATTATATTTTTGTGTCTTCTGACAATAACATCAGAACCAAACATTATCAAGTTACACAGTCAAATCCGACAAAATAAAAAAACAGTATATGAGTATATCAAAAGCCCAACAATCAGTAGAATAATACCAAAATAGCTCAAAAATAAGATATAAAAATTAAAAATTGAAAAATCTCTTAATTTCGTCGAACACGTTGTGTACGAGGTTTTAACTTTATTTATTGAAAGCTTTGTTCACAAATCACAATACATCAATGCCAACAACAATTCAATGTCAACAACAACCACAGTTCTAAAAAAATAACATACAGGAATGAAGAACTTGCAGCAAAATTCATTATTAAAATTAAGAAGAAGAAAAAAATAAAAAATAACATACCTGGCACTCTGGCAGCCGACTGGCTGCTGCTGCTGTTGTTGATTGGTGGTGAGTGACGACGGTGGGACGACGTTCTTCAGGTCAGGCAGGCCGCAGGTGACGCCGTGACGGTGGCCGTGGCGTGAGAGCGACTGGGCGAGTTGACCGGTTGGCGGTTAGCCCTAATTGGAAATTGTTAATGAATTGAATTCAATCCCCGCTCAGCCCGTTTTTTAGAGAAAAAAATTGCTGCTCCAAGGAAACGACGTCGTTTTAATTTTTGCCAAAAAAAAAAGGAAAATCGGCCAGGCACCGACTTGCCGCCTAGACCGCCTAGGCGCCGACCAGGCCGCCTAATCGGCGATTTTCTGGTTGGCCGCGTTTCTCAGCCGATTTCTGCAAATCGTAGGTGGCGGCCACCTAAAAGGCGCCCAGGCAGCGCCTAGGCGCCCGCCTGGGCCGATTTTTAGAACACTGCTTCGCACCATGTCTATTAATGTTCGATTTCTCCTTTCAGCTACACCATTTTGGTTCGGAGAACAGGGCATAGTATATTGGGCAACAATCCCATTTTCTTGAAGAAATCTTGCAAAAGGACTAGATGTTTGTCCACTCTCTGTGTATCTACCGTAGTATTCACCACCTCTATCTGATCTCACAATCTTAATTTGCTTTCCGCATTGTTTCTCCACTTCAGCTTTGAAGACTTTAAAAGCATCTAAAGCTTCATGCTTATTATTAAGAGAGTAGAGATACATATAGTATGAGTAATCATCTATGAAGGTAATAAAATACTTATCACGGTATGCATCAATATCAGGACTACAAATATCCGTATGGATGATTTCCAATATTTCAGAACTCCTCTTGGCACCTTTCTTTGACTTGTTAGTCTGCTTACCCTTAATGCAGTTTATACAAGTCTCAAAATCAGAAAAGTCTAGAGTACTAAGTACTCCATCATTTACTAATTTCTTAATTCTATCAATGGAGATATGTCCCAATCTCCGGTGCCACAACATAGAGGATTCTTCATTCATAACACATCGCTTAACACCAACAGTATCTTGAAAGTGCAAAGTAGTATGTTTTTCATCATTTTGCAAACTAAGACGAAAAAGACCACCAGACAAAGTACCTTTTCCAACAACATTAGACTTATAAAGTAAACTGAAATATGTGTCTAAAAAGTTAAAGGAAAAACCACATGATACTAGTCTTGAAACGGAAATTAAATTCCTAGCGAAACTAGGAATATAAAAAGTCTTTTCCAAAAGTAAAATGAAACCACTATTTAAAATTAATTTGCACGTTCCTACTGCTTCCACATGTGAGGGCATCTTATTTCCAGAATAGATGTTTGCCTCACTTCCCACTGGTTTCCGCAGGTTTTGCAATCCCTGCAAGGAATTCGTAACATGGATTATAGAACCAGAATCAATCCACCATGTGTTATGATTTACATTAACCATATTAGATTCATAACAAACAAAAGATAGTTGAGTACCTTTGTTTTCAAGCCACTTAAGGAACTTAGGACAATCCTTCTTTATGTGCCCCTTCTTTTTACAAAAGAAGCACTTGAATTCTTTCTTGATATCCTTTTGGGGAGGAATTTTCTCCTTTCCCTTGTCCTTAGCCTGAACCTGTCTTTTCTTTCCTGATGTAGTAGCCATATTCACTTTCTCACCCTCCTCCATAGCCAATCGCCCCTCCTCTTGTGCACACATGGTCATTAACTCATTGATTGACCATTTATATTTATGTGTGTTATAGGAAATCTTGAAAGGACCATATTGATGAGGAAGAGTGCACAAGATGAAGTGAACCAAGAAAGAGTCTTACATTTCAACTTCTAGTGTTTTAAGTTGAGCCACTATGTCTCTCATGCGCATGATATGCTCACGCACACCTCGAATCCCGATAAGCTTTAGGGACGAGAATTGCATTATAAGGGTGCTAGCCAATGCTTTGTCAGAAGACACAAATTGATCATCAATTGCCTTCAACAAAACACGAACATTGTCATATTGCTCAACGGAACCCCGAATCCCAGGTGATATCCTGGTCTTTATGAACATAACACAGAGACGATTAGATCGCTCCCACTTTTCATAAAGATCAACATCATCTGGGTTACTGTCTTCGGTTATTGCTGGTGGTTCGTTTTTCCTAATAGCATAATCAATGTCCATCCACCCCAAATGAAGGAGAGTTCTTTCCCTCCAAGTTTTATAGTTGTCCCCATTGAGCTCAGGAACATCAAATTTCATATCAGAGTAATTAACAGGTTGAATAACTGCAACAAGTAAACAACATGCTC
Organism: Hemerocallis citrina; assembly: GCA_017893485.1. Taxonomy (NCBI): domain Eukaryota; kingdom Viridiplantae; phylum Streptophyta; class Magnoliopsida; order Asparagales; family Asphodelaceae; genus Hemerocallis; species Hemerocallis citrina. Next base: position 106,557,735 of record CM030367.1, read on the forward strand.
GTATAAATTAAAATTGAAGCTCTTAAAAACACATAACATGTTTTACCAATGTAAATCATGTTTTTAACATGAATCTATAGACATAAAACTTGCCTGTGGGCTAAAGTTCTAATTCAATTAGATTCATACAACTTCATGATAAAATTATCAAATTATATCCCTTCTTCTAATCCTTGTGGGTAAATTAGAAAATATAATTTGATATATTATCCTAATAAATTATATAAATACAATTCATTCAACTTAATTGCCGTGGGATGTGTGAGGATGTCGAAGTGATGGGCCCCGCCTTGGAGAAGATGGGGGATGTTGAGGAGTTTGAGATTGTAGAGGAGATTGGTGTTGTGGAGGAGGTGTTTGTAAAGGAGCTCAACCTCCCTCTCGTGTTTCCGAAGATTGCTAAATTTGAGTCCGAGAAGGAGGAGTTGATGGTCGATAATCCGAACGAGTGTGTTGTCCCGGGTATTTGTGATCTTGTTTGGGTGGACGACTACTCCCGTTTCCGGCCACCAAAGGCGTTGGAGGCCCTTATCCCGTCTCATGCTTCCCCTTTTTCTTATGTCATGAAGCATGAGCATGACGTGTTGAGTTCGATCCCGGCACTCGAGTGGCCCGATGAAGAATTCTCTTGCTCGACGGACACTCGTGTCCTTCCTCTTCCCTAGCATCACACTTTAGCAGTTCGATGTGTTGATCTTCTCGAGGTGATCGACTATTCACGTTTCCGACCGCCCAAGCAAGTGGAGTTCTTTAGTTCGTTTATATCGACCCTTACTTCTTTTGCCCGCTTTGGTGATTATTATAACCCGTTCCTACTCCTAGAGAACACCAAGGCATGGCACGACCGCCACCTATTTTTGGATCCCGGTTAACACCACTTGTATAATCGTCGAGCTAAAAGACGTAAAATAAAGGCGTGTAACGCCCCGAAATTTTTTTTTGACTCCAAACTCAATTCCTTCAATTTCTATGTTACTTTAAACATAAACCAAGAAAGTTATATTTCAAGAAAAATTTTGACAGTCTCCCCTGTAAATTTTGCCCCGAAACACAAAAAGCTTACGGAATTCTGCTCAAACTTCCGTAGCTCACAATCCACATAATATTTTTATGGACTCCCCAGGCCAAAATGAGCAGATACACACAGGCAATATAATATAATGCTCTGGGGGCCAAACTCATAACGGATAATCAATTATCAATTAAAAACCATAAATTTCTTTGAAAACGGGGTAAAGTTTTTAGAAAAACCTTTGTAAAATCTACCACAGAGCCCAGTACACCACAACAAGATGGGTACGGGTCACAATCATACTATATCACCCCACACTATACTCATCGTCATCATATACATGCATATACATCCATACTACAATTTAAATCATAAATTCAACTATTCATAAAGCTAATTAGTACAAAAATTTTAAATGAAAACTTCACCCTACAATCTGCGCCTCACCTCTGCACTGATGAGAACCTGTAACAGTAGGGGATCTAGGGTCGTCCTCGGACTCCCCTAACCCCCCAAACACTAAGGGGTTAGCCATTTCTGGTGTGAGTATAATTCACTAATCTAATAAATAACCCAAACAATATAACGAATATAAATTAAACTTACAAATGTCAAGGTAAAAAGATTTAATCTGAATCTGAACATTAAAGCATCAAGAATACCACTTTGTATTAAGTACTCGTCAAATCTGCATCCGTCAACCTATATCCATAACTTCACACCCTTCGCTAAATGCATCTTAATATATGACTGCATATATATAAATACATATATACACAACTCGTTCAATTTATGCTCAATTACAAAGCAACACACTAATTCACATTCCATTTCTTTGTATTTTGAAATCCCCAACACAAATAATCATCATTTCATAATTACCATCACCTCCACATTTCTTTATTTTCATTACTAATCACATATGGTCTCTGCCATTTTTCTTCATACTTATCCAACCACATATTTCATTTACCATTCCTTTTCATTTATACACACAACTCATTCTTTCCTACTTATCTCGTAACATTACTTCACATCCACTCCATTTTAAATCATCTTATTCATTGTCATCGTATATCCTCATATGCATTCATTTAATCGCATAACCTTCCCCACACTTAGTCTCATAATAACACATTCATCCCACGTATCATCACATTATAATTTACCCTTTACTTTCTTTTCATTCCAATCTCATCATATCGCTTATTTTCACCCTCATCTTTATTTTTATTTCCAACTCACAATACAACTAGCATATCAACAACTCCCTCGTCCATCCTGAAAATTGTGCCTAGGCAGGTAGTTCCCACTATTTCCTCCGAAATAGCAGGCGGGTAGTTCCTAGTCACAATTTCAAGGCACACCACTTATAACACAGCACACTTTCTTTAATAACCATTTTCATTACCCACCTCATAATACAGGTATTGGTCTTATTGTATTATATCACGTATCACACCATAAACATATACATCTCTTCTCATAATATCATATTAATTCATGTCTTATACTCAAAACATAACATCTCAATACACCTGGCACTTTACTCGCATTTCATCACATCATTAACATACCACTTATAGCACAAATGTCTTTGACTTCACTTTCATTCTTATCACAATATACTCCATATCCCAAACATAGTTTGGGCAATCACATACCAAACCCCAAAGCCGATAGCTTGGGTAATACTCACCGCACCCCAAACACACAGTCTGGGTAATATCACATCTCATCTCAAGCCAAATGCCAATATATACATATATATCTCCCGTAGTATATTCACATCTCCCATAATATAAATAATCTCCATAATATATCATATCATCAATAGCTTTATATATATACATACATTCTTTCAATACACATATACACCTTTATATTTTCTCCTTTTCAGTGTCCACACAACTGACCTCCTCGTACAACACAGGGATCTCTGTGCCTCCCATCCCGTACATTTCAATCCCGCTAACCCACCACATTACCCAGATCCAGGTGTCCTAAGCATCTACCATTTGTGGGCTGGATTGAAAGTACGGTTGCGCGCTTGTCCAACCAAGACTAAAGCCAAAAGGCTAGTCAAAAGTAAAATATAACACGCGGATCGATGCTCACACAGAGTCTTACACGTCCGAGGCTACGTCTTCCTCCTGGCCCTATACCAGCGAGGGAAACTCCTGATCCCCAAACATAGTTTGGGACAATAAATAACTCCTGATCCCCAAATATAATTTGGGGCAATATATAAATATAACTCCTGTTCCCGGGTGTATCCCGGGCCTGTGGGGTCTAGCCCAAACCCCGAGAGATTGTGCGGCACTGCAATATTTAATTCTCCTTTATATACATATACATATCTCCTTTATTATATACTCCTTCACAATATAACTCTTGTTCCCCAAATATAAAATTTGGGGCAATATATAAATATATATAAAACTCCTGTTCCCCAAATATAATTTGGGGCAATATATAACTCCTTTATAATAACTCCTTTAATACAACTCCTTTAATAAAATATCTCCATATATATATATATATCTCCTTTATAATATAACTCCATAAATAAATATATCTCCTTTATTATATTTCTTCATATATATATCTCCTCTTTATAATATAACTCCATACATAAAGATATCTTCTTTATAACTCCTATGTAATATAATTTCGCCATTATACCATAACATGAAAGCACACGACTCCATTAAATTCATAAACATACGCAAACCATTAGTTATCCACCTAGCGCACCCACATCATACAAATTTTTCACATTACTTTATCACACGAAATTTTCAATTTATCGCACACCTATCACACATACACCACACCATTCACTTCATCGTATTATCGCATCACAATATCATATCATAACACACCATGCGCTCCACCTCTTCACATCAGTCATGAGATCACACATCACATATCCCCAAACATTCGCATACATAAATCTCATCATTACAACCCAGAAGCATATAAATATTTATCTACAACACTACAAACCGTATTGGCTATAGCGGCGTTTTTATAATGCTATAACGGCATTTTTTGGCGCCATTATAGCTCGTAACGGCGCTTCTGAAATCGCCGCTAGAAAGTGCGTCGTTACAGCCATATAGGCTACTGCGGCGTGTTCGGTCGCCGCCGCTATATGGTGTCCACCTATAACGGCGCTTTGTTAGCGCCGTTATAGAAGCGTTTCGTTTTTGGGAAAAATGGCTATAGCGACGCTTATGTGAAACGCCGGTATTGCACCGCAATCAAAAACCAGCCTTGGTACCTTGCTGCGGCGCTGTCCCAGCACCGCAATAGAGAATTAGAAACTGTGGTACCTATGGCGGCGTTTTGTGGTAAACGCCGCTATAGGTTTTTTTTTTTTTTTTTTAATTTTTTTATTTTACATTTACATTTTATTATAAAATTTTCAATTAGAAAAATCAGTAATTAATCGCATATTACAAATACATGTAATCATATTAAATTTAAATGCAAATCAAGTAAATCAATAATATCATAATCAAGAACTAAAAGTCACAAATCACAAAAACAACTCAATTGTAACACAAAATGTCATACAACGAGTATCAAATGTATATGTTGTACAACACTTAGTTATTACAAAACATAGATATAATTCCTACAAAATATTTTTTTAAAAAGTCCAAATTCGACAAACTACGGCAGGGGAGTCTCTTCGTATGGCCCGCTGTTGTTTCCAATTCCATCGTTATTTTGCCCTGGTGTATGTGCGTGACTGGAAACCGATGGAATACGCTGACCCTGTAGAAAAAACAATCAAAATTCACAAATATCATTTGCTCGATCGTATATAAATTAATTAGTGAATAAGATACAGTATGAAACTCAGTCATCTATAGTGACAGAGGAACTCAAACTTAATAATCATCATAATAGTAATTTATAACACATAAGAACAAGAAGAAGATGAAGAAGGATCACCACCTTCCAAGCTAAAAAAAATAGGAATTTGACTAATACAGATTCCTTTATTTATTCTTTCATATGAACTCGAATCTGGACAGTGGTATACATCCCAAAGTGTTCAAATTGATAGTTGAATAGTCACAACCTGACATTTATGTTTTTTTAGCTGAAGAAAAAAATGGACATTTATGCACATATAGAATGTACCTTTATTCCTATCAATCGAATTACTTTAAAGATAAATTCTCAATAGAATTACTCTAAAGATAAACTCTAACAAGAAATAAACAATTAAATCGAGGAATTTTATAGATGTATGATGATGGCCTGGAAGCTATGAAACAAGGCCGGCCACTTCTACTTTTGCTAGTCGTGTCATGTATCAGACACACAAATTCGTGCGACACTTTCTTTTTAAGTGTAATTTTTTATGTTGTCCTTGTGTATGTTGCATCGTGTCCATTTCAGTGCTTCTTAGTCTGCAAGTGATATTTTCATTTTTGACAATTCAACATTAAGGATAGATTGCTTAGTTTTCCTGTAAAAGTGTATCATCATATCATATTTTGAAACTTAGGATAACATTTGTTTTCAATTTAAGATAATAGGTCAATTTAAGGTAATAGGTCAATTAAGATAATAGGCAAATTTTTTCTTGGTCTGCGTCCAATGTTTGCACACTTTTAGTATCCCGCATGGTAACTTTTCCCACTATGTCATTGTTTGAGCTGATATCTTTTTACACAAACCTAAACTGCAGCACCCCACTCAGTACACGCAGATTAGGTCTAAAGGCATATTAAACCATAACCAACTCTGGTCAATCCTGGATTTGGAACAAACATTCTTAACCAAAACCTAAAAACCTAATGGTCTTAAAGTTGACTAGATACGCAAATTAAGATCGTTGACCACAGACAATCAAATCCAAAACCCAACTCAGATCAAAGCAACATTCTGTTGGCCCAGAATCAGCAAACAAAGCACCAAAAGTGCCATGAGTGTAAGACTAAGAGAAGAAGACAACAATCTGTAGAGATAACTCAACTGTACTTGTGTGATAACAGTATGAGAGGGAAAGTAAGAAACTATAAACTCAAAGATAGTATCGATTGCTGATTCAATACTTGCAGAACTTAGAAACATATACTAGAATACATCAACATGCATTTAGCAAAGAAATACTCAATTATTATACCTGAGAGGCTTCATTTAAACCATTTTTTGTCCATATCGAAATCTTTTCCTGTTTTGCTCGTACATTGACAACTGCTTCGCAAATATCATCGTTGTTGTCGAACTGCTCACCGATCAGAGCTAACAACTAACAGTAAACAAAGGCAAAAAGAAATCAGGGAAAATAAATACAGAAAAAAGAACCCAGGAAAAAATATGTTAAATTTTAAAAAAAAATCTTCAGATATAATTTGTTACTGAAGGAAATGAGTGAGTAGGCATACAATGTATAACCACCAAGTATCAACCTTCCCTCTAGAACTGGTTATGGTCCATTTCCCTCCATTTGCACAAACTGGGTCCTCCCACTTGGGTTCTATTCCATATTTAAAACAACTGAAGTCTACTCCCACAGATAGCTTGTTTGGATGGTAAATGTTATTGTAAAGCCTGAATATAATTAGTTTGGTACTATTAGTGTGTTATCTTAAATGATCTAATGTAGCAAAATGCAAGTGGAAATAGGACATCTTTTTTGAAAAGGTATGCTGGCCTTCTACTCCAAAAGTCATTAAATGTTTAACAATACATGTGCATTGAAACCAACAGATGAAGGACTAGTTCAAGAAAAGAACTGAAAATCTAAATTATAAAATAATAAGGCTGGGTATTACCTGAATCTCTCTCCCTCTTAAACTATCAGTATTTGTGCTTTCTAAGTGATTTTCCCTATTAGAAGGACCTGATCAATTAATGTTTCACCCATTTCCACTATTTGATTAGTGAATCTTAATGCGTGGTAGTTAACTCTACATCTGAGCTTTTGAAGATCCGTTGGCAGCTTGTTTGAAAGCTTGTAATCAAACTTAGTCAGCCGAACAACTTGCATAGTCGTGAGAGTAACATTTGGTTTTCAGATGCATACATTGGTCAACAAACCTATGAAACAAAATTAATATTGTAATTTTATTATTATCAGATTGAAGAACTTTTTATGAAAAACTTTTTATGATTTAAGAGAACAAGAATGTAGCATGACATTTGACACCTACAATTTACAGTTTCTTTCATCGTACCTCATTTATAATGAAAGAAAGTTCATCCTAGTCTAAATCTTACAACTATATTTTTATTCCTAGCACATTTGTACAATATTCTAGTATCTGACAAGCGTAAAATATCCACCTCAGACATGGATAACCTACATGATATACTCAAAGACCTTGGGAACAAGATTTTTTAATGAAATTTCTGGTGTAAATCCCAATGTGCTGCATATTAAATGTAAGCACTACCACGAAGTAAGCACTAAATGGCTAACAGAATTATAACTATCACTAAATCATTTGAAGAAAAAAAAAACCATCGCAAAATCAGATTTTTTTTGCGAAAGAAAAAATCCAATCACAAATGAAAGAAGAAAAAAGTTCAACAATAACAGATGAGCAATTTTTAAATAACATAGTAATATGCATTATACATCAAAAGTTTAACTCAAATAAAGAAAAAGATATCTATAAATTAGTTATGAAAGTGCCAGATCTGATGTGTAATACATTTCATATTCCAACTTATTCCTGTTTCTAATATGCTTTCAAGATTGAATTATCTAAGACACCTGCACATGCATATGTTATGAATATAAGATCTAATACAATGTGAAAGACCCTTTTATAGAGACGATATAAGTTCCAGCACAGCCAATCAATAGAAAGGACGTACATCATAGCACAATATCAATATCTAATCAATTCCTGATCCTTTTAGTTTACAAACAGCTAACATTTGTTGAGAAGAAATTAGTCTAAAACAATTTCTCATTCAAACTATTATTTCTCATCTTTCTACTGTGTAAACCAAAATAGTAATTAAAATCATAGCTATATCAAACGATAAAATAGCATCCAGCAAACTTTTTAAAAAAAATAGATTCTTTCTAGTCCACAAAGTAATGGACAGCATTGAGCAGAAACTTCTGCTTCTTCCTATCAAAAGAGTTTAGGTCCCTTTTCAATTTCTTTTGAATATTATAGCATCTTACATGCAAAATAAAAGACCGAGTTCTCTTTTGCAAAAAAGGTGGCTCACACAGTGTAGGAAGTTTTTATCCTACTTGGATCTCCTTGCAAATGAAAGATCAGTAGTTTAAAGATCACATCAACTAATAGCTTGAAGAGGATATTAACTGTTTACTTTAGAATACTGCATACAAAGTTTCGACCCCTGGTTAAAATAGACCAATTGAAATTCTCATATGGTGAGTGCATAAGATAAGAGATGGAGAAGAAATGAGATAAGACAGGAATGAAAATCATAAGGAACATCAACTTGAAAGGCGTGGAAGTCCTGAATCAGCTAAACAATATTATTAACTAAATTGGCAGACCTCAGAGTGCACCCCTTAAAAGATCTTTGCTCATCTAACTTTCCTTTGCCACAACGCAACAAAAATTGCAACTAAGGTATATTTGTATGGTACTTTTTCAAAGATTTTATAATTAGTGCATCCGTTCAAAAGATTTATAAAGTGATTGACTGCTACTATTAAATTCTGATAGCCAACTAAAACTGAAATATAACTTTTTTAGTACCAATAACTGAAAACAAAAGAGTTAGTTGCAAACAGGTAAAACAATAATACATTAATATTATGCTAATTGTAGTATTTTGTACCTTTAGTTTGCTTATACCAAATGATGAATCACAAGCTAGAAGACTTTGATGGCCAAAACGAATCATCTGTTGCAACTGCCACTCTGTCTGAATTCCCAAAATAAAAGGATCTGAATCTGAGGAATCCTGGTAAAAAAAACACAGATTTCTTGTTCTTTTCCACCCACATTCGAATGCTAGCTTGGTCATCTAAATCTAGTTCATGAGTAGACCTTTTAATAATCAATCCCTACCCATTTTCGGGTATATCCAAAAACATGAATTAAAGAGGAGGCGAAAACTTACCATAAATGAAATCGACGGAGAAATGGGGTTAGGGTTCGAGAATGAGAGGGAGGATTTGCAATGGAGGTCGGAGCTGATGATGGAGGTGAGGATGATGGAGTTTGAGTTGGGTTTCGGTGGAAGGGGGAGAAGACGATGGTGATGATGGTGATGATGCGTGGTCGGGCTCGGGAATCAAAGAGCAAGGGAGGCGTGCGGAGGGTGGGAGGGGGGACAATGGCAAGGAATAATCTTGGTGAGGGATTTGAGATAGGGTTTTGAGAGAGAGAAAGGGAGAGAGTAAATTAGAGGCCGGGAAATGAAAAGTAAATTAGAGGGGGAAATGAAAATTTGGGGGGGGGTTTGAAAATTTTTAGGCCTATTACGGCGTTTATGTAATAAAACGCCGTTATAGCCTATTTCTATCTCGGCATTTTCGATGAACGCCGGTATAGAAGGGGGTATATTTTTTTTGCTTTATTTCTAAATGTCTATCCCGACGCTTCTACCAAACGCCGGGATAGAATCGCCGGGATAGACGTTTTATTTTGTAGTGCAAGCAACAACACACTCTCATACATATATATATATCCTAATTTCTTATACCTCATAATTTACCTCGTATTCTACTTACGAACATTTCCATACTCAATACACTTCACACATCACACACCAAACCGTATTTTAAAACTTTCATAGCACCTTATGCATATAAAATTAAAGATCATACTCACATAGCATCCCGCGAAGACTCGAAGCGCCATCTCGCCATCTCGCATCCAAAGTGGCCAACATATCCTATTATCAAATTTCAACGCAATTAAGGCTCAAATCATTCAAACCAGTCACGGGAAAACAATAATACTAATTATCTTACTATCACACAGACGTTTTATTGAACGTCTGGGATACACGTGCGATGCACGTAATAATTAATGTCTAAGGGATTTTTATTCCCCAAACAATTTCTAGAACCCTTCCCAATTTATTCTAATGGCTAAACTACAATTTCTACTACCATGCGGAAGATAATTGATATATATATAATTCTCATTTCCCAACCCAAAACCCTAATTTATTAGCAACTTGCAACTTCTCCATCAACTTACTAATTTCTTAACCCTAACATCAAAATGAACTACTCACCAACCCTATATTCCATTACTAAGCAAAATAATTTATAAGCATACGAAAATACACAAATAATTAAAAAGAGATATACCATTACTAAGTCCTTTCTCCGAATCGACTCCACCACTAGCTAGAGCACCCTTCAATTAGCCTTTTCCCCAATTTAATTCGAAAACCACGAAGTATGAGGGTGGATTCGAGCGGGTAAAGATGGCGCCGATTGGGTTCGGCTGCCTTTACTTGCGATCGGGAAAAAGGAAAGAACGGGAAAGAAGATGAGGGAAAAGAGGGGGGGGGGGGGTTTGGTAAATATTTTACAAAGTATAAATATAATAAAGGATTTTTAAGGGGATATTTGTATATAAACCCCCAATCTCCAAAATATTTCAAATAAACCCCCAGCTCTCGCACTTTAAAATACTAACAATCTAAAATGCATAAAATAGTTTCATAATAATTCTCTAAAATTTTAAAATAAGATAAACAACATTTCTTCACGCAAAACTCAACTCATAAACTCCAATATATCATCTACACCAATCCATCAAAAATATTCATATCAATATCAATATTTAAATAAAATATATCAAAAATAATTTTCTCCACCCCAAAATATATAAAAACAAGTATTTTCGGTATTTTACAAATTCGAGGTGTTACAAGGCGCTTAATGGGAGGCAACCCATTTATTAAAAAAAAATCAATAACCCAAAAATATTTTCTTTATTTATTTTTGTACATAGGTTGAGCGATTCCTTCGACCGAGGATTGGAGCGACACTTCGCAAGCACTTCTTGGGACTCTTCTCCTCAAGCATGTTTCTAGGGGCGTTTCTCTATCCTTACTCTTTTACTCGTTTTTCTTTGACGTTAAATTGCAATGAGTTGCACAGTTTAAGTGTGTGGGGTGGGGTGCCCTTGTGTTGAGTTGTTTTCATGTTGTTTGTGGAAATGAGTCGAGTTGTGTCTATCTTTTGCATCGATCCTTGGTGAAGTGACGCATTTTGTTTTATGTTTGAATTGTCATTCCATGCTTTGATTGGTTTGTAGAGTATACTTGTCAAGCATATGTGTGCATGAACTACTTTGTGAAGTGTTTGCGTTGTTGTTGTGCTATTTTCAAAATCTATATATATATTCATAGTAATTTACTATTAGTGTAAAGCGCTTGTCTCTTGAACTTTTGCAACGTCCTAAAAGCTTAATTGAAATGTTTTCAAAACTCGATGCAAGCTCTAGCGAGAAACCTTATGCGATATTTGTCTATTTTGCATGTTCTCATCTATGATTTGCTTTGAGAGTTAGGAGTCACTTTTGTGTAATCGGATTCGAAAAGTTAGAGGCACATATAAAACCCTTACGGCCATATTCACATATTTTAGCCACAAATACTCAAATGAGCCCCCTCGAGCCTTATTCCCGTTTCTTGTTAGCCACGAGCTCATTTTTAGCTCTTATTTCTTAACATAGGTGAGATGAGAGTTTTGTTTTGATTGGTTGATGGGAATGATGTATTATGGGATTCAGGATTTTTGTTGGCACTATATATAAAAAAAATATAATAATTAAAAAAAAAAGGAGAGAGAAGAAAAAGAAAAAGAACAAAAATTCGTTTCATAGTTTGAAATTTCAATATCTCTTTGGCCTATTTTGAGAAAAAGGGTAATTTTACAATAAAATGAAGCAATTACTAAAGCTTCATATCTATAATAAGTGATTGAGCCGTCATTGTGGTTTCGGTTGAAGTAAAAGCCTATATAATAAAGGCTGTTACCGCTGATTTCGGTGTGGGGGTAAACAGATGAGATTTGTGAGTTCGAGAAAACCTGAACAGCTGATCCGTTCGATCGATCCCTGCCGCAACCTGCAAGGAAGTGCGAGACACCGGGGTTGTTCCCGGCGACGCACCCTCCGACGCTCTTGTCAGTACTCAGAAAAGAATATGGGAAAGAGCTTAAGTATGCAAAGAGTGATTAACCTGTAACAGTGGTAGGAGGGAGGTATTTATAGTCGCCCTTGGAACGGTTAGGGGCCTGATTTCCTGTGTAACAGCCAGGAGAAAAATCCTCCCTTTCTGTTTTGGGAAATTAGCCCCTGATTTCCGGCGGGAGCAAATCAGGCCTGTTGAATTGATTTAGTCAAATCAATGGCCCTGATTCTCCTCTTGGAGATCTGGGTTTATATTGGGTCGGGACCCGTACCCAGTTAAGGTGGATCCGTTCGTGGGTTGTTGGTTCTGTGAGAAGGAGATCCAATACCCGTTTTGAATCCATTTGTATGTGAAATTACCTTTTTACTCCTGAGCTTCAAGATTCGTGCCCGATCTGGACGGTTCCGATTTAACCCCATTTTTAGCCATATCACGAGCCCCCCACTCCTAAAGACTGAGTGTGACCAGCCTTTGAGGAGTAGTTTAACTGTTTTAATGGCTGGTGGAGTTGTATCGGAGTCCGAATGGAGAATTTTGAGCCCCGGAGGGGGTAGTGAGGTGACTCTTGAAGCTGTAAGTTGTTCTGAATTCTTGTTGGAGATTGGACGGTTTTTATCTATTTTTTTGGATTATTTATTTAATTTTGTGAAGCGTTAACCAATTGTTCGGGGTGCTTAACTGTATATTCGAGGCAATAATTGTTCATCCAGGGGTTCAAAAATATCCCCCCGAACTTCTAATTATTTTTCAGAATTTTTAGTTAATTTTCCCAAATTTTTAGTAATTTTTCGCAATTTTTAAATAGATAAAACGATTTAAATAAATAAAAATCGATTTTTAAATACCGATTAATTGCGTGGCGCAATCTGGACCCTTGATCAGTGACGAGCGTGATTTTCTGAGAGATCTGGCGGCCGTCATCGCTCAGCAGCTTTTTTCTCCGTTTGCGAGCTCGGAAGGCACTTGCTCGGCTGCCGACCGGAGACAAGGGGGGTTCGGCGGTCCGAGCGACGTGGCGCAATCTGAGCCGCTGGATGGTGGCGCGTATCCCAATAAAATGCTATCTTGTCTTTTAGCGCACGTGGCGCGATCTGGGCCGTTCATCATCAAAAGCACGGATTTCTGAGAGATCCAACGGCCCTAGTTGCTCGGTGGGTTTTTTCTCCGTTTGCGAGCTCGGAAGGCACTTGCTCGGCGGCCGACCGAAGGCATGGGGCTTCGGCAGTCCGAACGACGTGGCGCAATCTGAGCTGTCGGATGACGGCACGCATCTCGAGGCGGGCACATTTCTCGAGAAAATACTATCTTTTCGTTTGGTGTCCTCGGTGGGATCTGGGCCGTCTGATCGAGATTTTACACGAAAGTTGAGGAGAAAGTGAATTTTCTCCGTTTGCGAGCTCGGAAGGCACTTGCTCGGTAGCCGACCGAAGGCATGGGGTTCCGGCAGTCCGAGCATCGTGGCCGAGCTGCTGCAGAGGGGAATGGATCTCGATGCAATTCAGTTTTCGAGGACATTAAAGCGTGGCGTTTCAACTTCCCGGGGTCATTAAGACGTGGTGCTCCACAATTAATGCGTGGCGTTTCAACTTCCCGGGGTCATTAAGACGTGGTGCTCCACAATTAATGCGTGGCGTTTCAACTTCCGAGGGCCATAATGGCTAGTTCTTGGAGGGTGATTATAAGTACCCAATTCCCCTTGTTATTTTAGTCGCAGCAATGTTGAGCTTTAGACCTCGGTGGTGTCTGCCTTTGGCGGATGCCAGTTTTGTGGGGTTTTGACCTTGATAGGTTCGGAGGGGTGGTCACTCTACTGCCTTCTTCTTCTCCCGTTCCTGATGGCCCCCATTGTGGGTGTTAGGATCGGGGGAGAACGAGGCAGGAGTGGTGACGACTGTGATCCGAACGCGAGGTATGAGTCGCTCCGGAAGGATGGGTGGTCGTTCTTCCACCAAGGTCTTCTGCCGACTCCGGCTGTCCCGAGGTGGATGGCGGGGTCGGAGGAGATCATGGTGGATGAGGTGACGATCCAAATCCGGACCCGGGGTGGCGCTTCGGAAGGACTTCGGACCATCGGTGAGATTGAGGGGGAAGAAATAGAGGACGTCTTGAGCTTGTTGTTTGCAACTGTGAAGGTTCTGTTGCCAGAGTCCTCTACCAGGCCGAACCTTCACAGTTACAAACAACTAGCTCGGGACATCCTATCGAAATGACGCGTCTCTTCCGGTCTCTGTCTTCCTTCCCGGGCTAGTGGCTTTGATGGCCGTCAGCCCGGGGGAGTTAGAGACGGGAGGAGTGTTGATCTGCTTTTGACCGGGCCCCGTGGGTCGGCGGTTTCTCTCTTATCTCGGAACGATTCGTTTGTTCACGGGTGAGAGGAATGCCGACCGAGACCTGGGGCCTGGGGGGCCCGCCGAGGGCGGTGCCTTAAAACCTCGAATCTAAATTTTTCCTGGTTTCTTCGGACAAAGGTCGGTCGTCTGAGGGTACGGTCGTCCGAGCGACATCCCGAGTCGTCGGATAGGCACTAGCTCGGCTACCCGACCGGTCCCTTTGTTGCTGGGCTCGGACTGCCTGCGGTCAGGATCGAGATCCTGTTTTGCCGAGCAACTTGCCTTGGTGAAAAGACAAGGCCTTGTTGGGCCTTCGCGACGTTTCGAGTGCGGCCCAAAAGTTGCGGCCCTTCGTTTGGAAGTCCAAGGGACGTTCCTTTTTCACTATAAATCTTCACCCCCCCCCCCACTCCAAGTCTCATTATTCACTTTTACTCTCTCTCTTCAGTTTTTACTCTCCTCATCGAAGCTTTTAGCTCTCGAGTGGTGCTGCTAGCTGTCGCGGCGAGGCATTTCTTTGTTCCGGTGAACTATTCCGACCGTAGTTGTCACTTCAAGGTCAGTCTCTCTCCTCTCTCTTTAGAAAATGGTTAAGATTACATACTCGGATGAGACCCCCCCCCCCCCCCCCGCCTCGGACCAAGTCGTCGGCCGAGCGGGTAAGGGAAAGGAGGTGGTAGAGCCGACCGAGCAGACCGTTGTTCAGCCGAACAGGAGCGGTGAAGTGGCCGAGCAGCTTAGGGAGGTAGTGGCGAAGTCTATGAAAGGAAAGGGGGTGGTTACGGTTATCGAGGAGCCGAGGACGGCGGGAGAGTTCGGTCGGCAGCCCAGTGTTCTGTCGAGTGTGGGAGGCGTCCGAGGATATCTTGGAGAAGGTGACCCAAGGCACGGCCAAGTCGGTGGAGGAGAACGAACCGAGGGAGTTGTCCGAGGTGGACCACACCATCTCGTCACTTACGGAGGCCGATCTACACCAGATCCGAAAGGAGTTCCAGATCCCTGCCGAATATGGGCTACTCCTTCCCGGGGCAGGCTTCCAAGCCAACACGAAGGCTTCGTCGGACGTGTGCGTCTTTCCCGTCGACTCTCTCTCCGTCGGGCTCCGCTTTCCCCTTCATCCGTTCGTGGCTGACGTTTTGAATTGGTATGGTTTGAGCCCTGCCCAGCTGATGCCGAACACCTGGAGGCACGTCATGGTGTTTGTGCTTCGGTGCCAAGAGGTCGGCGCTGCTCCGAGCATGTTCCTCTTTCGGAGCCTCTACCGTCCCTGCCAGCCAAACCGAAACGAACAGAGGTTCTATCTTTCGCCGAGGACGGGCGTGAAGTTGATCGAGAACCCGGACTCGATCAAACACTGGAAGGAGAAGTATTTCATCATCCGGGCTCCCGAGCCGTGGGCGATACCGATAGTTTGGGCGAAGGATGGCTTGCCCAAGCGTACCTAGAAGGAGCCGGTGCTAAACAGCAAGGAAGAAGAGGTCCTCAAGAAGCTCCTCGCTCTGCCAGTGCTAAGCTGGAAGGACATTACAGAGGAGGCTCTGTTCCGAGGGGGTCTCAGTCCGATCGACCCTAGTATGCTTCTGGTATTTATATCTCTTGCTTTAAAGTTCATGAAAATTTTTCTAAGTTTTTTCATTCGGCTTGTGCAGAGACGATGAAGATGGATTATAAGGCCTTGGTGGCGAAGGCCAGGGCGGCGGAGCAGGAGACGAAGAAGAAGAGGCCTTCGGCTGGGCCCCAAGGAGGCCGAGCCCAGAAGAAGCCTTCGGTCGATAAGGCCGCCGAGCCGCAGAAGGTTGCTGTCTCGGAGGCCGGTCCCAGGCAGGAGGAGGTTATGGTTCTCGACACTCCCGCGGCCGATGGGAAGGCGCCGACGGCAGGAGGGGAGGCCCCTGGCTCGGCGAGCGGAGTGTTCGGAGTGAAAGAGGTGCTGTCCCTTCCAGTCCCGCCTCTCACTGCCGATGCGGAGAGGATCCTGACCGAGCGGCATAAGCAAATCTTCGTCCCCGACTGGCAGGTGATGAATGTTGACGGCTTCCTGGGCGACGGCAACATCTACATGGAAGCAGTGAGGCACCTGCCGACCACAAAGGATCGAGCAGCTCTAAAGGCCGCGATGGTAGGGGACGCCACAATGCAGATCGCTCGGAACACAATGTCGGTAAGTGGGCCAAACTCTCTCTCGTTGAAGTTTTCTCTGAGTTTATCTAAGTTCCTGCGTTCGGACCATAATGATTTGTTCTCTTTTCAGACCCTCTGCCACTTCAACTTCTTGCTCGAGGAGTTTGCGAGCAAGGAACAGGAGTTTGACCGGGAGAGCTCGGAGCGCGTCAAAGCGACGAAGCTGCTCGATGCTGAGCAACTCCTCTCGGCAAAAAGGGCGGCCGAAGTTGGAGGGTTGACGAAGCAATTGGAAGACGCCATTCAGGAGTCGAAGGGTGTGGCTGCCGAGCTTGAGGCCTTGAAGAAGAAGAGCGCTGAGCTGGAGGAGAAGCTGGCCATGGCTCAGTCAGAGGCGGAGTCGGCTCGGAAGAGGGCCGAGAGGATCCTGGCTAAGCACCAGTCCAAGGTGGCCAAGGTGAAGAAGGCTGTCCAGGAGGAGGCTGAAAATCACATGATTAAGAACATGGAGGACGCCTATGGCCGAGCTCTGCTCCATATCGCTGCTCGGAATTCGGGTTTCGACACGTCTTCCTACCATTTCTGCGACCCCGTGGAGGGAGAGGAGGAGGCTCCCGAGGGAGAGACGGACGGTGTCGAAGTTCCGAATGAGGCAGAGGCTGAGGACGAAGAGGAGGAGGACTCCGAGGAGCAGAGTGAGAGCGAGGAAGAGGACGAGGACGAGGGCGATGGCGAGGACAAGGCTGAGGACGAGGATAAGGCCGAGGGGTCGACAGACCCGAACGTCAAAAAGGTCGACCCCTGACTCGGTTGCCTCTTTTATTCCTTTGTTGTTGTCTCTTTTTTTTGTAAGCCTAACTGCGGGCTGGCCTCCGCTTTTGTAAAACTTTTTGCTCGGCTTTGAATGAAAATGTTTTGTTTGGCTAAAATTCTCCAAGTGTTGGGTCTCGGATTTTTTGTTTGATCGGATGTGGAATTTTCCAAGTGTTGGGTCTCGGATTTATCCCTGCTTTTCAGGTGAAGCTCGGTCCAATCACAGAGGTAGCACACCTTCGTAAGGAGCTGGCCAAAACGAAGGGCGAGCTCTCAAATAGTCGGCAGAGGCGGTTTCTCATGTTCTTGAAGCTGGAGGAGACGAAGGCAGCTGCGAGGGGGTACTGTCACGAGTTGAAGCAATTGCGGAAGTTACCCCAGCCCCCTTATCTTGAGGACGAGGTCGAGCGACTTCGTAGAGAACTTGCCGTTGCCGAGAGGAAGAATGACGAGCTTTCGGCCGAAGTTCGAGACTTGGAGATAGCGGAGCAAGGTCGTTCGGCGGAAGAAGAGAAGCTTGCTTCCGAGCTGGAGGCGGCGACGTCCGAGCGCAAGAAGCTGTTGGCCGAGGTCGACAGACTTAAGAGGATCACGATAGACAGGGGGATCGAGGTCACCCACTACCGACGGCTTGCGACTGAAAGCATCAACGCCGAGGGCTCGTCCAGGCCTCCTCGTTTGAAGAAGTTGGCGAGGGACGATGCTTTGAGAGATAGAATTATCGAACTGGAGGAAGAGGTCGCGTCACTCAAGCCGTTGCCGGAGAGGGCCAACGTTCGCAGTACATCGTGCACTCGCGAAGAGAGTGAGAGAGGGATTACCTTCTACCAACTCGCGACGTGTTTGCCCTTGGCTAGACGGAGTCCTGCCGATGCCCAGAGCAGTGCGGCCGTCTCGTCCAGTGGTGCCTCGGTCGGCGCCACAGTTAGGGTCGGCAGCGAAGGGGGGTCACGCTTTGTTGGTTTGGGATCGAGCTCGGAGGTCAGGCCTCGTCGTCCTCGTGTTTCCTTGAACCGAAGCGTCCCCCTTCCGAAGAGGCCGTGAACATGTCGCGTTATGTTTTATTCTGGTTGTTGTAAAACTTCATTGTAGGACCGGTCTTGTTGTTTGTAGAGCTATCGTATTTGAATATGAATCTGAAAGTTTGACTGAAAATTCTCCAAGTGCTGGACTTCGGAAGTGTATTGAATTTTTGTTATTCGTTTTCCTTTTCTTATCAGCTCTCGGCGGCGACCCCATACACTGAATGCAGCGGCTCGGACGATGATGCTGAAGCCGAGGTGACCTTAGGGGTGATGAAGTCACGCTCGACGAGGTGTCGAGAACGGCTTCGTGGCGTCGAGCTAGAGTTGCGCCGAGCTGAGAACGAACGGGCCCACCTTCAGTCCGTCCTCGGTCAACGAGATGCCGAGATCGAACGTCTGGAGAATAGGGTCGCCGAGGTGACTCAAACAGGAGAGGACGAAGATTCGCAGACCGCTTTTAGCAACGCTCTTCGGGTCCAATGTATCCGGCACAATCAGTCGAAATTAATAGCCGAGCGGGACAACTTGCTCTATGAGCTCCACCACCTGCAGACCGTAGAGGCGAAGCTTCGGAAGGAGGCGGAGGGATTGTCAACCGAAGTGGACGGACTGCCGGCCGAGCAGGACAGCGGAGACGTTTCCGGTTAAAGACCAAGTGTAGCGGGTCGGCGCTGTATTTTTGTTTTCTTATACTTTGTAATCGTGGAAAAATAGCTTTGTATCATTCCCCGATCATTAATAAAATTTTCTTTGTTGCTCTGCGCATTTTGTCCCACCTGTGAGTGTGTTGGTTGTGCCGAGGTTTACGAGCCGAGCGTATAATACTGTCGGCCAGAAACTCGAGGCGAACCAGTTCCTTTGGGGACGCTGTCTGGTCGTTAGCGGTGTTGACAAGATCTGGGTCGTTGGCGGCGCTGACCAGATCTGGGTCGTTGGATTTTGGCACGAATCTCGAGATGGCTCTATTCCCAAGAAAACGTTATCTTGTCGTCTAGCGCTGCTGGCAAGATCTGGACCGTCTGATCGAGATCCTATGCGAAAGTTGAGAAGAAAATGAGTTTTCTCCGTTTGCAGGCTCGGGAAGGCACTTGCTCGGTATCCGACCGGGGGCAGCGCGGTCGGACCCTCATTCTCGGGGCTTCCGTCCTCGATGCAAGATGGCTCGGATCGTTGTGCCGAACGGTGCTTCGGTCTTCCTCTTTTTGAAGAGTCGAGGGGCGATCCGAACTCCTTCCCATGGCGAGTGTTCGACGGTTGTGGGAGCAGTTCCGAATGGTAACCCACTCCTAGGTTGCCGAGGGGCAAGCTTGGGGAGTAGTATTGAACCAAGTGTTGGACTCCGGAACCATCGTGTGGTCCAACGGTTGTGGGAGCAGTTTCGAACGGCGATCTACCCCTGGCTCGTCCGGGGACGAGCCGAGGAGGTAAAGTCGAGCCGAGTGTTGGACTCCGAACCATCGGTGTAGTTCAACGGTTGTGGGAGCAGTTCCGAACGGCGATCTACCCCTGGCTCGTCCGGGGACGAGCCGAGGAGGTAAAGTCGAGCCGAGTGTTGGACTCCGGAACCATCGTGTGGTCCAACGGTTGTGGGAGCAGTTCCGAACGGCGATCTACCCCTGGCTCGTCCGGGGACGAGCCGAGGAGGTAAAGTCGAGCCGAGTGTTGGACTCCGAACCATCGGTGTAGTTCAACGGTTGTGGGAGCAGTTCCGAACGGCGATCTACCCCTGGATCGTCCGGGGATGAGCCGAGGAGGTAAAGTCGAGCCGAGTGTTGGACTCCGAACCATCGGTGTAGTTCAACGGTTGTGGGAGCAGTTCCGAACGGCGATCTACCCCTGGCTCGTCCGGGGACGAGCCGAGGAGGTAAAGTCGAGCCGAGTGTTGGACTCCAAACCATCGGTATAGTTCAACGGTAGCGGGAGCAGTTCCGAACGGCGATCTACCCCTGGCTCGTCCGGGGACGAACCGAGGAGGTAAAGTCGAGCCGGACATTGGACTCCGAACCATTGGTTAAAATTGAAACACAAGATAAAGGCGGAGAGAAGCAAGCAAACTTATAAGTATGAAAGAGCACTCTTTATTGATGATCGACGGCGGACCGTCTTTACTTATTACAACTTATGAAATAGTTTACAAGTTAGAGGAGAGGAATGGCTCGACACCCCGTGATACTCAGAGAGGCGCCGGGGCGCTCTCTTGGTATTTTAGGAGGTGGTCGGCATTCCAGGTCCTCGGAATCTCTCTGCCCTCGAGGTCTTCCAGGCGATACGTTCCGGGCCGAACCACCTTTGTGATCTTGTAGGGCCCCTCCCAGTTCGGAGCCAGCTTGCTCTTCTGATTGGGGAAGGATATGGCCAGTTTTCTCAAGACTAAGTCCCCTTGCTTAAGGTTGGTGGGTCGGACCTTTTTATTGTACGCTAGTTCGACCCTTCTTCGGTAATTCTGCTACCGAATTGAGGCTCTTTCCCTCAGTTCGTCTACCAGGTCCAAGTCCGCCCTGAGGTCTCTGGCGTTCTGCTCCTCATTGTAGGCCGTGAGGCGGGGGGACGGTATCCCGACCTCGAGGGGTATCACTGCCTCGGATCCATAGGTAAGGTTGAAAGGAGACTCTCCTGTAGGGGTCCGCTTGCTCGTGCGGTAGTTCCATAGGACGTTGGGGAGCTGGTCGACCCATAAGCCTTTGGAACATTTGTCCAACCTCTTCTTGATACCTGTGAGGATCTGCCGATTAGCGTTCTCCGCCTGGCCGTTCGACTGAGGGTGGGAGACAGACGAGAATCGCTGTTGGACGGCAAGGTCCTCGCACAGAGCTCGGAGCGCGGCACCGGCGAACTGAGTCCCGTTGTCCGTTACAAGGACGCGGGGGATGCCGAATCTGCAGATGATGTTCTTCCAGAAGAATTGAACCACCTTGTTCTCGGTTATCGTGGCGAGGAGCTCAGCCTCAATCCACTTTGAGAAATAGTCTATGGCTACGACCAAGAACTTGAACTGACCCGGAGCCGGGGGGAAAGGGCCTAGTAAATCCATCCCCCACATCGCAAAGGGGATAGGACTTGATAGGGAGGCGAGATTGGCTTGAGGGAGGCGACGAATGCTGGAGTGTCTCTGACAAGGACCACACTTCCGAACGTGTCGCTCGGCATCCTGGAGGAGGGTCGGCCAGAAGTACCCGTAGTTCAAGGCTTTCCGAACCAATGACCTAGACCCTGAATGGGCTCCGCCGATGCCTTCGTGGAGCTCCTTTAAGGCATAGTCGGCCTGCTCCGGGGAGAGGCACCTTAGGTATGGTCGGCCGTCAATTTGGGAGAACGAGCGCTTGTATAGGATATCTTCGATCAAGACATACCGCTCGGCCCGAGTTCTGACTCGGCGCGCTTCTTTGGGGTCCTCGGGCAGGAGCCCGTCCCTTAGGAATTCCACTAAGGGTTTCATCCAATTATCTTGCAGTAGGACCGGCAAGGATTCCATGGAGGCAGGAGTCTCGTCCTCTATGCTCGGCCTTGGAAGGACCTCGATCAGCACAGTCTGCTCAAGGCCCTGGAGGGAGGATGAGGCCAACTTGGAGAGTGCGTCGGCCTGTGAATTCTCCTCTCGAGGGACTCGTTGGATGAGTGCCTCTTCGAACCTGCTCATGAGGGCTCGGACCTTGGCTAGGTACTTCGCCATTCACTCGTCTCGCGCCTCGTATTCGCCCAAGACCTGGTTCACAACCAGCTGAGAGTCACTGTGTATTCGGAGGCGCTGCGCCCCAGCACTTCGAGCGAGTCCGAGGCCTGCGATGAGTGCCTCGTACTCCGCCTCATTGTTCGAGGCCTTGAAGTTCATACGGAGGGCATACTGGAGGACGAAGTTATCGGGGCCGTTCAGGATGATGCCGAGACCGCTACCCTCGTTACAGGAGGATCCGTCCACGAAAACCGTCCAAATTGGAGGTCCGTTCGGGACGTGGCTGCTCTCGGGAATGGTGGACTCGACGATGAAGTCGGCGAGGGCCTGAGCCTTGATTGCAGTCCGAGGCTGGTAGGAGATATCATGTTGGCTCAGCTCTATGGACCACTTCATTAACCTGCCCGAGGTTTCAGGCTTGTGGAGGATTTGCTTCGGCGGTTGGTCGGTGAGGACCACAACCGAGTGGGATTGAAAGTACGGGCGGAGCTTCCTTGCCGCCATTATCAGGGCATAGGCCATCTTCTCTATCTTCGGATAGCGGAGCTCGGCATCCCGAAGCACCTTACTCACATAGTAGATGGGCCTCTGAGCCCGGTCTTCTTCCCTTACCAACACCGCACTTAGGGTCTGCTCGGAAGCAACCAAGTAGATGAAGAGGGGTTCCCCCGGGACGGGCTTGCTGAGCAGGGGAGGATTAACCAAGTAGGCCTTCAGTTGGTCGAAGGACTCCTGTTGTGGTTGGCCCCACTCGAATCCCTTAGCCCCCCAGAGAGCCTTGAAGAAGGGGAGGCACTTCTCCCCTGACTTGGAGAGGAACCGGCCAATAGCGGTGAGCCGACCTGTAAGCTTCTGCACTTCCTTGACGTTTCGGGGCGGAGCCATGTCAAGTATGGCCTTGATCTTTTCGGAATTTGCTTCGATCCCTCGCTAGCTCACCATGAAGCCGAGGAATTTTCCCGATGAGACCCCGAAGGCACACTTGTTCGGGTTCAACCGCATGTTGTGCTTTCTCAGTACGCCGAAGGCCTCCTGGAGGTCGGCTACGTGGTCCGTGCCTCGGACACTCTTGACGAGCATGTCGTCGACGTAGACCTCCATGTTGCGGCCTATCTGGCTCTGGAAAACCTTGTTGACGAGGCGCTGGTAGGTGGCCCCAACGTTCTTCAAACCGAACAGCATGACCCTATAGCAATATAGGCCCTGATCGGTGATGAAGGAGGTCTTCGGAATGTCCGGGGGAGAACATTCGGATCTGATTATAGCCAGAGAAGGCGTCCATGAAGCTGAGGAGCTCATGGCCCGAGGTGGCATCAATGAGGGTGTCGATGTTGGGGAGAGGGAACGGATCCTTCGGACACGCCTTATTTAGGTCGGTGAAGTCAATGCATATCCTCCAAGAGCCATTGGACTTCTTGACCATTACAACGTTGGAGAGCCACTCGGGGTAGTTCACCTCCTGGATGAACCGAGCCTTCAAGAGTTTATCCACCTCCTCCTTGATTGCCAGTTGTCGCTCGGGAGCGAACTTTCGTCTCTTCTGCTGAACCGGTTTGCACCCCGGTTCGACACTCAAGCGGTGGACCAGCAGGTCCTCCGAAATTCCGGGCATATCCGCTGCCGACCAAGCAAACAGGTCGCGGTTACCCCAGATGCACTGCACCAAGTCAGAACACAGTGCAGAGGGCAAGGACTTGCTGATGAGGAACTTTCTGCTCGGGTCCTCGTCCGAGAAGAGCACTTCTTCCAACTCGTCCGCCGGCTCGGACGTGGGTCGGACATTTGGCTCGGGAATTTCTAGAGTCTCGAGGGAGAGCACCGGTCCCCCTGTGGAAGTCATATAGCACTTCCGAGCTGTCTCCTGGCTGCCTCTGACTTCCCCCACTCCCGACCGAGTAGGGAACTTCATTTTGAGGTGGTATGCTGAAGGGACAGCTTCCAGGGCAGCTAGGCCGGGTCGGCCTAGGATGACATTATATGCGGCCGGGACGTCGACGACCATAAAGTCCATCGGCTCGGTCCGGGTAGTAGGGGTCTGTCCAGCAGTTACGTCGAGGGTAATGACCCCCTCGACCGTTACTGGGACCCCCGTGAACCCGTGGAGCGTGTAACCGGCCGGCTTGAGACGGTCCCGTGACAGTTGCAGACCTCGGAAGGCCGAGAGGAAGAGGATGTTGACCGAGCTCCCATTGTCGACCAGGATCCTCTGCACCTTAAAGTTCGCCATGCGGAGGTCGATGACAAGTGCATCGCAGTGGGGAGTTCGGACTCCCACGAGGTCTTCATCGGAGAAGGACACTGGGACGCCGAGGCCTTTGGCAGGAGGGGCGCTGTGAACCGAGTTGACCTCTCGGACGAAGGCCTTCCGAGAGATGTTGGAGGAACCTCCCATGGGGCCTCCATGGATCAGGTGCAGGACCCGTTCTTCTTCGAACTCGGGCGTCTCCTCGTGCCGATCAGAGCACTTGTTAGCCCCCCGAGGCGGAGGGGCGTTGTGATCCGCCCGATCATTTGCCTTTACAAACTTGGCCAGCTGCCCCCTCTGGATGAGGGCCTCTATTTCATTTTTCAACGCTCGGCAGTTGTTGGTGTCATGGCCGTGGTCCCTGTGGTAACGGCACCACTTCTCCTTGTTCCTCCTCTTGGCCGGGGTGTTTATCCTCGGTGCTGGGGGGAGGACCCCCTCCTTCTCCACCTCCATCAGAATGTTGGAGACGTTGGTGGTGAGGGGAGTGTACTTCTCGAAGCTAGGCAGAGGACGGCGCTGACCGCCGTTGTCCTTCCGCTTCTTCTTGGACCCCTCTTCCTCTGTCGCCTTCCGCTTCGATCCGAAGGCCGATCCCCCGAAGATCGGGAGGCACTCGGCCTCTTCCGCCCGGATGTACTTCTCGCACCTTAGAAGAAGGTCGGCGAAGTTATGCGGGGGTTTCTTGGCGAGGGACGACCGGAGGTTGGAATTGGAGACGTTCGATTGGAAGGCCACAGTCGCTACGGACTGGTCTAGGGAGGCGATCGACCTAACCTCTGCAGTGAATCGTCTCACGTAGTCCCTTAGCTTTTCCCCCCCTCTCCTGTCGTAGGTTGAGAAGGGAGAGGCTCGTCTTCTCGGCTCGTCTGCTGCTCACAAAGTGAGTTATAAAGAGCGTTTCGAATTGCTCGAACGAGAAGATGGAAGAGGGACGAGCCTGGAGTACCATTCCCGGGCCGAGCCCCGGAGGGTGGCGGGGAATGTCTTGCAGAGCATGGCGTCGGAAGCTTGATGGATCAGCATCAAGGTCTTGAAGCTCTCGACGTGATCAACTGGGTCGGACTCCCCTGAATACGTTTCAAACTGCGGAGGTTTGAAACCCTTCGGTATGGGGGCCTCCATGATCGTCCGAGAGAAGGGGGGTCTGCTGGGACGGACGTTCCCTGCTCTCGACTCCTCCTCCCTGGATATGCGGCCAATGCGCCTCTCCACCTCGTGGATACGACGGTAGAGGGCGTCATCTCTCCGCTGGTACTCAAACGACCCCCGGGACTCTTCTTCATAGGAAGGGGAGCGGGGGCTGCGGCGCCGGTAGTCCTGGGATCGGCGAGGACTATGGGCGTGCTGCTGCTGCCGACTAGGAGCCAGGGAAGGACTTCTGGATCGGTGGCGAGGACTGGGAGCCCGCGGGGGTGTCGGAACCCTCGGGGGATTTTGATTGTTGGGGCGAAGGTTGAGGGCCTGCAGCACGGTCTCCTCATTGTTCCTCGGATGATGCCGACCCTCAGGGGAATGTGGCCTCCTCCTTCGGCGCTCGGGGGACGCAGCTCGGCCCCGTCGGTCCGGAGACCTCCTACCGCCTCGGCGATGAGGAGATCGCTCGCCATGATGCTGGCGGGAGGCTTCCTCTCGGGCCCTGCCTCTCATCTAGGTGAGTGCGAAGGTCCTCATCTTTCTGACGGTTGAGCACTGTGTTGCGGAGGTCGGGGTGATGAGAAGCCATTGAATCCGAAAATTCGTTATGAACCGAGACATGGTCCAGTTGGAGGGGCTGCTTCTGCCTCCGCCCGTTATGGCCGGAAGGGCCATTAGTGGGTTGTTGCCTGGGAAGAGGAGGTTGGCCCTGCTGGACCGGGGGAGGAAGTTCAAGTTGTGGAGTAGGTTGGACGGGAACTTCCTCCTGTTGAACGGTGGGATCCGGTCCGCGGTTGGACCCCCTGGATCTGACTTTCTTGGGAGGCATAGTTGGAAAAGGGGTTGCCGACGAGGAAGAGGCGGAGGCTGTTCGTGTGGGTTTCCCACAGACGGCGCCAATCTGTTACCGCTGATTTCGGTGTGGGGGTAAACAGATGAGATTTGTGAGTTCGAGAAAACCTGAACAGCTGATCCGCTCGATCGATCCCTGCCGCAACCTGCAAGGAAGTGCGAGACACCGGGGTTGTTCCCGGCGATGCACCCTCCGACGCTCTTGTCAGTACTCAGAAAAGAATATGGGAAAGAGCTTAAGTATGCAAAGAGTGATTAACCTGTAACAGTGGTAGGAGGGAGGTATTTATAGTCGCCCTTGGAACGGTTAGGGGCCTGATTTCCTGTGTAACAGCCAGGAGAAAAATCCTCCCATTCTGTTTTGGGAAATTAGCCCCTGATTCCCGGCGGGAGCAAATCAGGCCTGTTGAATTGATTTAGTCAAATCAATGGCCCTGATTCTCCTCTTGGAGATCTGGGTTTATATTGGGTCGGGACCCGTACCCAGTTAAGGTGGATCCGTTCGTGGGTTGTTGGTTCTGTGAGAAGGAGATCCAATACCCGTTTTGAATCCATTTGTATGTGAAATTACCTTTTTACCCCTGAGCTTCAAGATTCGTGCCCGATCTGGACGGTTCCGATTTAACCCCATTTTTAGCCATATCAAAGGCTAAAGTTATTTTGTCTAGTTGGGAATCCCTTGGGTTAAGATGAAGCATCAAAAGCAACGGTTTTCAATTAGGGTTCACTACTACAGAAACTGGATACAAAGGCGCCTAATTAAAGGCGGTTCTGGGAAAACCGCCTTTAAATAGTTTTTCACGGTGGTTTTGGTCAAAACCGCCTTTAAATCCAAATTTTTAAGACGGTTCTGCTGAAAACCGCCTTTAAATCCAACATTTTAAGGCGGTTCTTAAAAACCGCCTTGAAATTCAACATTTTAAGGCGGTTCTTAAAAACCGCCTTTGTATCCAAATAGTTTTTCACGACGGTTTTGGTCAAAACTAGGGCTGGTATACCGTACCGTACCGTACAAAAATTACTCTACCGTCTACCGTACCGGAATACTTGGTACACAAATTTCTCTACCATGACCGTGCCAAAATTTTGGTACTACCGAGTTCGGTAATACCTGAAATATTGGTATGGTAATGGTAGTACCATGGTAGTACCGGACATCAAGAAATATCGATGTACCAATTTCAAAATTTGTTTTTCATGACCGACTGGCTCAATAAACAGATATAACTTTATATATGTCCAACAATATACTCAGATTATAACTAGTCCAGAAAAGAAATCAGCAAGAAATAACTGTAAACTTAATTATAATTGTAGATTGATCAATAGATGTTAAAACTAGTGTATGGAAACACTGTCATCTGGTTTCAATTTTACTTTTTTACGCATGACTTGTGCATAAAAAAGTACAGTGTAGATGTACTAACATCAATCCTACAAAGCTTCTCGTAGTTAAATAAAGTTTGACTCACTTCTTCATGAACAGGAGCCAAACGAGTATACTGAGTATTCCCAGATGCCAAGGGAGAACCAATATCATCCACATCAGATCCTGATTCTGCTGTAGATGCACCACTGCTTCTTCCCTGCTTTGCCCAGAACAAAAAAAAAAAAATCCAACTCAGAATAAGAATTAGTTCAATATAATTGAACTTTAACAAACAACAACTCGCACAAAAACAGTTTAGAATCTTGCCTTTAATGGGCGTAATCTGGTGCAAGAGTCACCTTTCTGTTCTCCATCAGATGCTCGCCTTATTTGCCTCACAAAGGTAGCTTCAAGACTCCTTGCAAGCTACAAGCAAAAACCATCTTAATTATTCCCTGGACAAACTCAGTTGCTAGCTGATTGCATTCTGTGAATTAAATATCATGTGAACTCTTGTATAGGGTATATGCCAGATAAACTCCACTACAATTACCTTCATAATGGTAGGGTCATTCCACGGTCCTCGATTTGACCTTAGACAACCTCCCTCATTAGCGCATGAGCATGAACCTCCCAGGAAATCAGGTAATTGGCTGAGAACCAACAGGAAAAACATTTCTGATCAGTATGCCAGAAGCAGTCTTCAACAGGTTAGAGAATGCAATAATAAGATCATACCTAGAATCTATAGCTTCAAGCAATTTGTTATGATATTTACTTCCCAGAACCTAAACACCAAGAAATTAAATTTTAAATAATTAGTGTTGTTGGTGCTGTCTTTATAAAGCCGCAAAAATGTAATAATCTTACATGAATCTTTGCAGTGGTTTTGGGGTCCAGCCTACCCTTTACAGTGTTCCAAAGTAACTTGAAACCATGACCAGCATTTACAATGTACATTTGATGCAGAGTCTGCATAATTAAACAATAGTAGAATTGTTAAGTAATATTGGAGTTGTTTACTAGAAGAAAGTGCTCAGTTCAGTATATACCTCATGGTAGTAATCACCATCTATTTTCTGCATATGATGCAAGAGGTCTCTTGCTGCCTTGCTGAGATTCTTGAAACCCTCTGAACCCATGTAGATACACCAAGTTGAGATTTAATCTCTTCAACTGTAAAAACTGTTGTGCGCCAAACACGAATTAATCAATGTGGAATACGAATGGACCACCAATCAGAGAGAGAAATAGCGAAACAAACAGAAAACAAGCAAACACAAGAACACAACGATTTAATGTGGTTCGGCAAAACAATGCCTACATCCACGAGGCGGTTGGGGTTTCTTCTTCAAATAATCACCAATGGGTGAAACAAACCCTTACAAGAGATGACGGCTGCAAAATCCGAATAGAGGTGTTACTCTTTACAAAACCCTAACGGGTGTATTTATAGGGAAACTACTGGGCCTTTCGAAATGGGCCTATTCTGGTTTAAAACCCCGCCTACAGTCGACTGGTCTTCATATCAGTCGACTGGCAAATAGTTCGGGACAGTCGACTGAGACCCATCTTCAGTCGACTGCTGCTGATGTATCCGTAGCCTTTGAAACTTCTCTCTAGACAGTCGACTGAGACCCATTACCAGTCGACTGGTGTACTGGAACTTTCGATCGCTGCAGATACGACGAATATAAACAAACTGAACCAGAATCGAGCCATTATCCTACAATCTCCACCTTGGCGAGATCTTCCAAGTAGCCCAAGCAATCTCCAATAAATACTCCAAAACAAATGCTCATCACCAAATGCAACAAAAAACCCAAACTCCACCTTAGTATGATATCACATACTAAGCAAACAAATAGCAAAGCACCATCCCAACCGCCCATTCCAAGTCATCAAACATGCAAAATATTAGCCAGGTTCATGCAATGCTTGAACTTGGCTGCCCCAACAATTTTGGTCAACATATCAGCAGGATTATCAGCTGTCCCAATCTTCACCAGAAGAATATCACCATCCTTTATCAAATCACGCACAAAATGATAACGGACATCAATATGTTTGGTCCTCGAATGATGAACTTGGTTCTTCGCTAAATGGATAGCACTCTGACTGTCACAGTGTACCTCCACCTTCTCCCGATGAATTCCCAAGCTCTTCAAAAGTCCATGAATCCAAATGGCTTCCTTCATAGCCTCAGCTACTGCCATGTATTCAGCCTCAGTAGTAGACAATGCTACAGTGGACTGCAAATTGGACCTCCAACTTATAGGTGCTCTAGCCATAGTAAACAAATAGCCTGTAGTAGACCGCCTCTTATCTAAATCACCTGCATAGTCAGAATCAACATAACCCACCAATAACCTGCTAATATTGTCATCCTTCTCAAACTTCAAACCCACATCTGTGGTGCCACTTATGTACCTCAAAATCCATTTGGCCGCTTGCCAATGCTCTCTGCCTGGATCATGCATATATCGACTAACCATACTCACCGCCTGAGAGATGTCTGGTCGAGTACAAACCATGGCATACATCAAACTGCCAACCACACTAGTGTAAGGTACATTAGCCATATACTGTCTCTCTTCATCTGTACTTGGAGACTGAGAAGCACTAATTCTGAAATGAGTGGCTAAGGGTGTACTGACTGGTTTAGTTTTCTCATCTATACCAAACCGTTTCAGCACCTTCAAAAGATATTGCTTCTGTGTCAAACTCACTATGCCCTTTGCTCTGTCTCTAGCTATCTCCATCCCAAGTATCTTCTTGGCTTCACCAAGATCCTTCATCTCGAATTCAGAACTCAGCTGATTCTTCAAATTTTGAATCTCCTTAGCATTTTTAGAGGCAATCAACATGTCATCCACATATAATAACAGATATATGAAAGAGCCATCCTGCAATTTTCTGAAGTAGACACAATGATCATACTCACTTCTGGAATATCTCTGCACTTTCATAAACTGATCAAACCTCAAATACCATTGCCTTGGAGATTGCTTCAACCCATAGAGAGACTTCTTCAACCTGCAAACCAAACTTTCCTTCCCAGCAATCTTAAACCCATCTGGCTGTAACATATAAATTTCTTCATCTAGATCTCCATGTAAGAATGCAGTCTTCACATCCATCTGTGTCAATTCAAGATCAAACTGTGCTACCAATGCCAACAAAATCCGAATAGAAGGATGCTTCACAACCGGAGAGAACACTTCATTATAGTCAATTCCTTCCTGTTGAGCATACCCCTTTGCAACTAGTCTAGCCTTGAACCGAACACTGTCTTTTGGACCTTCTTTCTTCGTATACACCCACTTGCAACCGATGGCTTTCTTCCCCTTTGGTAATTTCACTAGATCCCAAGTCTTATTCTTATGAAGAGAGTTCATCTCTTCATCCATAGCAACTTTCCAATCTGCATTTTCAGAACTTCTAGTGGCTTCTTTGAAGTTGGAGGGAACATCATCATCTACAATGGGAAGAGCAAATGCAACTGTTTCTGTAAAGCGAGATGGTCGTTTGATATCTCTTCTTTGCCTTCTTGCTGCAATTGATTCTTCCTGCTGGGGAGGGTCTTGGATAGGAACTTCTTCCTCATCCTCAGTATCAACCACATCATCTACATTTTGGGCAGGAGCAGGATTTTCAACTGAAAACTTTTCTAACTCCACCTGTTGGAGAACTCTCCCACTCTTCTGCTGCTGACCAGTCGACTGATCCTGTACACCAGTCGACTGTCACGAGCTCTTCTGCTGGAGAACTCTCCCACCAGTCGACTGGTAATTCTGATCAGTCGATTGTCCCGAGCTGATCATGCTGGTCTCATCAAAGGTAACATCCCTGCTGATTACTAACTTTTTCTGTTCTGGACACCACAACCTGTAACCTTTGACACCAGTACTAAAACCAACAAATATAGCCTTTTTGGCTCTTGCATCAAGTTTAGTTTCAGTTACATGAAAATAAGCAGGACAACCAAATATATGCAAAAAACTATAATCAGATGCAGGTTTACCACTCCATACCTCAATAGGCATTTTGCCTTCAAGTGCTGCTGATGGTAAACGGTTGACAATGTGGCTTGCATATATAACAGCTTCTGCCCAAAATGTCTTCTTCAATCCAGACTGTGCTAGCATACATCTCACCTTCTCAAGTAAGGTTCTGTTCACCCTTTCTGCAACCCCATTTTGCTGTGGAGTCTTCCTAACTGTGAAGTGCCTCTGGATCCCTTCATCTTCACACAATTTCAGAAACGGATCGTTCTTGTATTCCCCTCCATTATCTGACCTCAGAACCTTAATCTTCCTTCCAGTCTGGTTTTCAACTTTCTTCTTCCAGCTTGTGAACAATGTCAAAACTTCATCTTTGTGTTTCATGGTATATACCCAAACTCGTCTGGAGTAGTCATCAACAAATGTAACAAACCAGTGTCTACCACTCATAGAAGGTGTCTGAGTAGGGCCCCAAACATCTGTGTGCACATAATCGAGGATACCCTTTGTCTGATGTACAGCTGTACCAAATCTCACCCTGGTTTGCTTACCTAACACACAATGTTCACAAAATTCCAACTTGCAACCTTTAGCATCTTTAAGCAACCCTTTCTTCACAAGCCCCTGTAAGGCCTTTTCTCCTGCATGCCCGAGTCGCATATGCCACAACCTTATAGAGTCGGGAACAACCTGTTTAGGCTTTTCAGTTACATTGGCAGCCTGACCCAAATATGTTTTTCCCTGCAAGAAAAACAAGTTCCTTTTTCTTTGCCCTTTCATCACCACGAGTGATCCATTAGTTACCTTCAGAATGCCACCTTCACTAGCAAATTTCATTCCACTGGCCTCCAAAACACCAAGTGAAATCAAATTCTTTTTCAAATCTGGAACATACCATACATCTGAAAGCTCCCTAATAAGACCATCGTGCATTAGCAATTCAATCTTCCCGATTCCTACCTTCTTACAAGGCGCATCATTTCCCATCAAAACTACACCACCATCCATATACTCTAAAGAAGTAAACCACTCCTTTTTCCAAGACATATGATAGGAGGCTGCTGTATCAAGAAACCATACTTCTTGATAAAGTGAGGGACTAGCAGCAAGTGCAAAGGAAAAATCATCGTCACTATCAACATTATCAACAGTCACATTTGCAGTCGAATTTCCCTTATTTCGTAGCTTCGGACAATCCTTTTTCCAATGCCCCTTTTCATGACAGAAAGCACATTCATCTTTGGCCGGTATTTTTCTGTCCTTTGAAACTCCTCTCGATTTGAAACGAGATTTGTTTCCTTTATTCCCAGATTTGGACTCAGATCTGGTCTCAGTTCTGTCCCTTACAATCAATGCTTCAGAAGTTTCTCTATCAACCATTTTATCCCTTCTCCTAGTTTCATTATTCAACAGAGCATTTGCAACATCTTCATATTTAACAGTATCTTTTCCATATATTAAAGTTGTTGCTAAATGATCATAACTTTCGGGTAATGAATTCAACAAAATTAGGGCTTTGTCTTCATCTTTAATTTGCTCATCCAAATTTAACAAATCAGCCAATAATTTATTAAATGATTCAACATGAGCGTTCATAGACATACCTTCCATATAGGTGAAGCGAAAAAGTCTCTTCTTCAAATACAGCCGATTCTCCAAACTTTTCCTCATGTATTTGTCTTCGAGTTTCTTCTACAACACCGCAGCAATGGTATCCCTCATCAAATCGTACTTCTGAGCCTTCGCGATAAAGAGCCGAATAGTCCCACACGCAACTCGATTCAACTTCTTCCAATCTGCTTCGGACATATTCTTTGGTTTTTCTTCCTCCAAAGCAACATCCTGTTCTTGTTGAACCAGAACATCCAACACCTCACACTGCCACATCCCGAAGTTATTTGTTCCATCAAATTTTTCAACTTCAAATTTGCGTTGTGAATCGTTGTTCTGGACGAACTTGATCCCGCAACATCCTTGGTTGCATCTGCATCACTCGCCATCTCCCTCTAGGTCGAACCCGGAAGCTCTGATACCACTTGTTGTGCGCCAAACACGAATTAATCAATGCGGAATACGAATGGACCACCAATCAGAGAGAGAAATAGCGAAACAAACAGAAAACAAGCAAACACAAGAACACAACGATTTAATGTGGTTCGGCAAAACAATGCCTACATCCACGGGGCGGTTGGGGTTTCTTCTTCAAATAATCACCAATGGGTGAAACAAACCCTTACAAGAGATGACGGCTGCAAAATCCGAATAGAGGTGTTACTCTTTACAAAACCCTAACGGGTGTATTTATAGGGAAACTACTGGGCCTTTCGAAATGGGCCTATTCTGGTTTAAAACCCCGCCTACAGTCGACTGGTCTTCATATCAGTCGACTGGCAAATAGTTCGGGACAGTCGACTGAGACCCATCTTCAGTCGACTGCTGCTGCTGTATCCGTAGCCTTTGAAACTTCTCTCTGGACAGTCGACTGAGACCCATTACCAGTCGACTGGTGTACTGGAACTTTCGATCGCTGCAGATACGACGGATATAAACAAACTGAACCAGAATCGAGCCATTATCCTACAAAAACAGACCCAAGAAGTCCAAATAATAGGGTGATGTAGATACACCATAGTTGTATGTCAACTCTAACACAGTTGATTTATATTCATCATCATATCCAATCATGGCCAGAGTGTACTGTATAAAACATACAATTTCAAATTTCTTATGTTCATATAAATCCAAAATTAGGTAAAACAATGACATTGCAACTATGAGAGAGAGGCTATGTACCTTATAAGCAGGATTATCAATTTTCCTCAGTAACTTCATCCCACAAGCCTATACAAGGTAGATTGCATGGAACAAAATAACTGATAAATTAGCAAGCATACGGCAAACAGAGTAAACTTTTATGACAATAAAGCAAGGCTAAAATGGGCTATATAACTAAAGATTCAAATGCTTAGAGATAAATTAGTTGTATCTGGTTACATTTAAGTTTTCAGTAATAACTGGATGCTCGTCTATTTCATTAACTCTTTGAAATCTAACAGACATATGTAAATATGTAATGGGTTCCATATAAAATTGGAAAGCTAAAACCAAATTTTCTGAATGTTGAATTTAACGGAAAAACAATATCTTAACAGAGTTGAATTAGGAATTAGGATAGACTGTGTCTAATGCAAGGCATAGGTAGTGATAAACTATTCAACTTAATACTAATTTTTTTACTAAGCATTAAATTACGAATGTTTTTAAATAATAACTATGAGAATCAGTTTTCCGAAAAGACAGAAACATTGTTGTACCTTAAAGTCCTTAAAGTCGATTACTTCAAGAATAAGTTGTAAAAAGATTAAGTACACATCAAGAATACCAAGCAGTTATTTTTTATTTAAACAAGAGTTCAGATTGAGAAACCAATGTTTAATTATTTCCGAGGTTTCAAAAGAATGAACCCAACCAAGAAGAATCAAAACAAATAGTTTTGGGTTTGAAGGAGAGATTTTGTTGTTGGGTTCTTGTTTTTACCGCTTGAAATTGGTTGTATTGATATTGGGTATTGGTTGGTGATATAGTAGGTAGGAGTGGATTTTATTTGTGCATTTACAACTGTGTTGAGAAACAATGAGAATTGATTGTGATGTTAGTTGATTTTTCTTTGTGCGTTGCAAACAGGGGCGGATGTAGCATATGTTCAGGGGGGGGCACGGACCCCACTGAAAAAAAGCTACACTGTAATTTTTTTTTATATAAGCATTATAGGAACCCAGTGAACTAAAAGAAAGGAACCCACTCAAAATTAATTAGCAACCCACATCTCTATTAAAGCCCAAAATTAAAATAAAGCCCAACTGGAAAATGAACCAAAAAATTTGAAAATAACAAGTCTATTAGTCTCAGCCCAACTCAAAATTAACCTCTATTAATCTCACTGTCTCAGCTCCCGTTCCTCACTTCACCCAATTGAAAAAAACAGAACAGAAGTCTCCTCTGCCTCTCTGCAGCTCTGCTTGTCCTCTCGGTGTTGAAAGATTGAAACTCAAAGTCCCGGTGTAGTAATTCTCTCGGTCTCGGATCCTCTCTCATACTCCTTTGCTAAGCTCTAGTGCTCTACTATAGGTTAGTTTACTTTACTTTATCCAATTTATTATTTATTTTTTTGTTAATAAATTACATAATTACATATTTAAAGATTATTAGGCAATCTTAGCTCTTAAGAAATTTATATGAATTTAAATTTGTCTATATAAATGATTAATGATAAATATTAATCACTTAGTGACTTTGTTGGTAGTAAAATTTTAATAAATGAAA
Organism: Hemerocallis citrina; assembly: GCA_017893485.1. Classification (NCBI taxonomy): domain Eukaryota; kingdom Viridiplantae; phylum Streptophyta; class Magnoliopsida; order Asparagales; family Asphodelaceae; genus Hemerocallis; species Hemerocallis citrina. The sequence continues at coordinate 106,593,760 of CM030367.1, forward strand.
TGGTTAATTAATTATTGTTGTTATTTTTTGACAATTAACAGATACAAAATGAAAAGATTTTTCTCAAGCATAAATGTTCCTCAACTGCTTGAACCTCCAACCTCGGAACCATCGGTTGAACAATCATCGAGAATAAATATTTCTCAATCTAGTTCTACGCCTTCAATGCCTAAATTAATTGATTTAAAAGAGCTTCCTTCGGATCCATTTGATAGGAAAATTTTTTTAGATTATCATCCTAATCAAAGAGATGAAATAAGGCGGACATACTTGATTAGAGGACCTTGTCAACCACGTGGTCATGAATTCAAAACTACAATCATGGGAGGTAAACCAAGACGCTTTAATACTACATGGTTTGATAAATATGGTGGTTGGTTGGAGTATAGTATGAAAGCCGATAAAGTCTTTTGTTTGTGTTGTTACTTATTTAGTGATCACGTTGGAAGACAAGGAGGGGGTGATGCATTTGTGGTTGAAGGTTTTTGTAGTTGGAATAAAATGGATAGACTTAAAACTCATGTTGGTGATGTTAATAGTTCACATAATAAGGCTGTTAAAAAATGTGATGATCTAATGAGGCAAGACCAATCTATTGCAGTTGCAATACATAAGCAAAGTGATATTACAAAGAATGAGTATCGTATTCGATTGAATGCTTCAATCGATGTTGCTAGATATTTGTTGAACGGTGCATTACCTTTCCGTGGTCATGATGAGTCAGAAAACTCTTTTCATAGAGGTCATTTTTTGGAGATGATAAAATACACACAAAATCAAAATGAAAGTGTCCGTAAAGTTACATTGAAAAATGCTCCGGGAAATAGTCAAATGGTGTCTCCTAGCATTCAGAAAGATATTTGTCATTGCTTTGCACAAGAAGTACTCAAATCTATTCTTGCAGAAATTGGTGATGATGTATTTGCCTTGTTAGTTGATGAGTCTAGTGATGTGTCTAAAAAGGAACAAATGGCTGTTGTTTTGAGATATCTTGATGCACGGGGAATGGTTAAGGAGAGATTTGTTTGTCTTGTTCATGTAAAGGAGACATCTTCTTTAACTCTTAAATATGCTATTGATTGCTTATTTGCTGAATTTGGTTTGAGTTTGAAACAGATTAGAGGGCAGGGTTATGATGGTGCAAGCAATATGCGTGGTGAGTTTAATGGGTTAAAAGCTCTAATCATGAGAGAAAATAGTTCAGCATATTATGTACATTGTTTTGCTCATCAACTTCAATTAGTTGTTGTGGCGATTGCAAAAAAACATTTTGCTGTTGGAGATTTCTTTGACATGATAGCGGTCTTGATAAATGTTGTTGGTGGTTCTTGCAAACGAACAGATATGATTCGAGATAGTCAAAAAGAGAGGTTGTTAAAAGAGATAGGTTGTGGTGAGATAGAAACTGGAAGTGGGTTGAATCAAGAGCTTTCTTTAATAAGAGCGGGTGATACACGTTGGAGTTCCCATTACAAAACACTTTTACGTTTGGTTGATTTGTTTCCAAATGTTATGGATGTGCTTAGCTTTGTTGAAAAGGAGGGTGAGAATGATTTGCAACAACGTCAAGCAAATGGTCTTCAAATATACTTCACATCTTTCGATTTTGTTTTCTATTTGCACTTGATGTTGCACATCTTTGGGCTAACTGAATCTCTATCAAGAGCTCTACAAAGAAAAGATCAAGATATCTTGAATGCTATGTCCATGGTGAAATCAACTAAGCGACAATTGCAGAAGTTTAGACTTGATGGTTGGGATCCTCTTTTGATGAAGATCTTCTCATTTTGTGATAAACATGGCATTGAAAAGTTGAACATGATGGAGCCTTATATTAATCCAAAAAACCGACGACAAAAAACAGGAATCACATATGAGCATTATTATTCTTTTGATTGTTTTAATGTTGTTGTTGATATGCAAATTGCAGAGTTCAATGATCGTTTTCATGAGGTCAACTCTGAATTGCTCGTCTGTATGGCTGCTTTAGATCCACGTGATTCATTTGGTGCATTTGATCCGTTACAGTTGATGAGGCTAGCTGAATTATATCCTGATGATTTTGATTCCATGGAGAGGATGGCTCTTGAGCATGAACTTATCATTTATATTGATAATTTGAAGGAAGATGAAAGATTTGCACATTTGAATGGCATTGGGGATCTTGTTAAAGTGATGGTGCAAACTAAAAAACATCTCTCTTATCCTTTGGTGTATCGATTACTAAAACTTGCATTGGTTTTGCCAGTTGCAACCACAACAGTGGAGAGGTGCTTTTCTACAATGAAGCTTGTGAAGTCGGATTTGCGCAATCGAATTGGTGATGAATTCTTAAGTGATTGTCTTATTTCGGCTATAGAAAAGGAAGCTCTTGCCAATGTTACTAATGAAGATGTAATAAATCAATTTCAAAAGATGAAAACTCATAGGGAGCAAATTTAGAATGTAAAACATTTCTTATTTATTTTAGTATTGTACTTTCTTAATTGTTATCGTATTTATTTTTGTATAAGGACCCCACTGAACTAAATTCCTGGATCCGCCACTGGTTGCAAAGATATAATCCATATGGGTTTGGCAGCAAACATATATTAATTTTGGATGCTTTCTTTTTTCTTGTTATGTACTGTCATTTCCCTCTTTATAGTCAGAGTAAATGCTAAATCTCTCTGCCAAGTTATGCTTCGTGTTGGCGATCTGGATCGATCGATCAAGTTCTATGAAAAGGTATTCTGATTTCAGTGTTAGTTGTTAAATACATTATAGTTTAATATTAGTGGTAATTGTAGGTTGTAGGGTCCGATCAAAATTTACTCAAAAGTTTGACATCTCTGGCTGTAGCTACTATTTGTTTTGATTCTTCTTGGTTGGGTTCATTCTTTTGAAACCTCGGAAATAATTAAACATTGGTTTCTCAATCTGAACTCTTGTTTAAATAAAAAATAACTGCTTGGTATTCTTGATGTGTACTTAATCTTTTTACAACTTATTCTTGAAGTAATCGACTTTAAGGACTTTAAGGTTCAACAATGTTTCTGTCTTTTCGGAAAACTGATTCTCATAGTTATTATTTAAAAACATTCGTAATTTAATGCTTAGTAAAAAAATTAGTATTAAGTTGAATAGTTTATCACTACCTATGCCTTGCATTAGACACAGTCTATCCTAATTCCTAATTCAACTCTGTTAAGATATTGTTTTTCCGTTAAATTCAACATTCAGAAAATTTGGTTTTAGCTTTCCAATTTTATATGGAACCCATTACATATTTACATATGTCTGTTAGATTTCAAAGAGTTAATGAAATAGACGAGCATCCAGTTATTACTGAAAACTTAAATGTAACCAGATACAACTAATTTATCTCTAAGCATTTGAATCTTTAGTTATATAGCCCATTTTAGCCTTGCTTTATTGTCATAAAAGTTTACTCTGTTTGCCGTATGCTTGCTAATTTATCAGTTATTTTGTTCCATGCAATCTACCTTGTATAGGCTTGTGGGATGAAGTTACTGAGGAAAATTGATAATCCTGCTTATAAGGTACATAGCCTCTCTCTCATAGTTGCAATGTCATTGTTTTACCTAATTTTGGATTTATATGAACATAAGAAATTTGAAATTGTATGTTTTATACAGTACACTCTGGCCATGATTGGATATGATGATGAATATAAATCAACTGTGTTAGAGTTGACATACAACTATGGTGTATCTACATCACCCTATTATTTGGACTTCTTGGGTCTGTTTTTACAGTTGAAGAGATTAAATCTCAACTTGGTGTATCTACATGGGTTCAGAGGGTTTCAAGAATCTCAGCAAGGCAGCAAGAGACCTCTTGCATCATATGCAGAAAATAGATGGTGATTACTACCCTGAGGTATATACTGAACTGAGCACTTTCTTCTAGTAAACAACTCCAATATTACTTAACAATTCTACTATTGTTTAATTATGCTGACTCTGCATCAAATGTACATTGTAAATGCTGGTCATGGTTTCAAGTTGCTTTGGAACACTGTAAAGGGTAGGCTGGACCCCAAAACCACTGCAAAGATTCATGTAAGATTATTACATTTCTGCGGCTTTATAAAGACAGCACCAACAACACTAATTATTTAAAATTTAATTTCTTGGTGTTTAGGTTCTGGGAAGTAAATATCATAACAAATTGCTCGAAGCTATAGATTCTAGGTATGATCTTATTATTGCATTCTCTAACCTGTTGAAGACTGCTTCGGGCATACTGATCAGAAATGTTTTTCCTGTTGGTTCTCAGCCAATTACCTGATTTCCTGGGAGGTTCATGCTCATGCGCTAATGAGGGAGGTTGTCTAAGGTCAAATCGAGGACCGTGGAATGACCCTACCATTATGAAGGTAATTGTAGTGGAGTTTATCTGGCATGTACCCTATACAAGAGTTCACATGATATTTAATTCACAGAATGCAATCAGCTAGCAACTGAGTTTGTCCAGGGAATAATTAAGATGGTTTTTGCTTGTAGCTTGCAAGGAGTCTTGAAGCTACCTTTGTGACGCAAATAAGGCGAGCATCTGATAGAGAACAGAAAGGTGACTCTTGCACCAGATTACGCCCATTAAAGGCAAGATTCTAAACTGTTTTTGTGCGAGTTGTTGTTTGTTAAAGTTCAATTATATTGAACTAATTCTTATTCTGAGTTGGATTTTTTTTTTTTTTGTTCTGGGCAAAGCAGGGAAGAAGCAGTGGTGCATCTACAGCAGAATCAGGATCTGATGTGGATGATATTGGTTCTCCCTTGGCATCTGGGAATACTCAGTATACTCGTTTGGCTCCTGTTCATGAAGAAGTGAGTCAAACTTTATTTAACTACGAGAAGCTTTGTAGGATTGATGTTAGTACATCTACACTGTACTTTTTTATGCACAAGTCATGCGTAAAAAAGTAAAATTGAAACCAGATGACAGTGTTTCCATACACTAGTTTAACATCTATTGATCAATCTACAATTATAATTAAGTTTACAGTTATTTCTTGCTGATTTCTTTTCTGGACTAGTTATAATCTGAGTATATTGTTGGACATATATAAAGTTATATCTGTTTATTGAGCCAGTCGGTCATGAAAAACAAATTTTGAAATTGGTACATCGATATTTCTTGATGTCCGGTACTACCATGGTACTACCATTACCATACCAATATTTCGGTATTACCGAACTCGGTAGTACCAAAATTTTGGCACGGTAATGGTAGAGAAATTTGTGTACCAAGTATTCCGGTACGGTAGACGGTAGAGTAATTTTTGAACGGTACAGTACGGTATACCAGCCCTACTCGCGATTCAGTCTAAGGTCAATTTTAGTTTCTCACAGCCTCCACCGCGAGAGGTAATAAATATATATAGGTATTTTATTATTGACTTGAAACATTTTCTTGGAATAACTAGGAGGGGTTATCAATAATAATAATTAGATTGATACTCAGTTTGGTAAATATGTTGACAGCTTGATTAGTGGAGAATTTGTTAGCTTGATTTACTCCAATATCAGATCTGGTAAGTTGTATTGATTAGTGGAGAATCTGTTAGCTTGATTTACTCCAATATCAGATCTGGTAAGTTGTATTGATTAGTGGAGAATCAGTAGGAATCTGTTAGCTTGATTCTAGCACTAAATTAGTGGAGATCTGATCTGGTAAGTTGTATATATACTACCACATACTAATAAGAAATCAATCAAGTTATTTACAATCTCCTTTTCTTTTTTATGGTATCAGAGCCAAAACAATCCTGCATTCTTTCTCTCTAATTAAGGACGCCGCTCCTTATCCTAACCCTCACCCTTGCCTCCAATGGCCAACGACAGCACCTCCTTCATTTCCAACCCCTATGAACCTTCCAAACCCTTTACCTGTATCACTCTTATCAGTGTCACCAAGCTACTCCCCACCAATTATCTCAATTGGAAACTCCAAGTTGAAGCTCTCCTTGATGGCCATGATCTCCTCAAATATCCAGATGGATCCTTCCCCGCGCCATCGGAAACAATCTCCACCACTGCATCGCCTCCAGTGACGACCCCAAATCCTGCCTATCAGACATGGCGTCGACAGGACCGCCTCATCTATGGCGCCCTCCTCACCACTCTCTCCAATGAAGTGGCCTCCCTGGTGTCTCAGACAAAGACGTCGCATGACCTTTGGACCCTTCTCAAAAACACCTATGCCAAGGCATCCCGCAGTCATCTCAAGCAACTAAAGGAGCGTCTCCGTACGGCTTCCAAAGGTACACAATCCATCACAACCTATATGCATTCCCTGAAGCAAACAGCAGATCTTCTTGCATCACTTGGATCTCCTGTCTCTGTTGAAGACATGACTGACCATGTTTTGCGCGGTCTCGACGACGGCTACAGAGCCGTCATTGACGGCGTGAATGCAAGGGACATCCCAATCACCTTTGATGACCTCCTCGAGAAGCTTCTCATCCAGGAACTCTCCATCGTTGCTGCACAGAGACAGAATCCTGCTCCAATTACAGCCTTGAGTGCTCAGGCTCGGCCTAACTTCAACAACAGGTCTCGGTCAGGGCAAATCTCTGCACAGTCTAATCAGCGCACTGGCTACCGCAACCCTCCAAAACCGTTTCTAGGCCGATGTCAATGGTGCAATGTCAAAGGGCATGTTCTATCTCAGTGCCACACCTTCAGACAGCAACACCCCGGTATCCCGCCCCCCCTCGGGATCCTCCGGCTTACACTGGACATGCTCGGGCCAATACTGCAGCTGCTGGCCCATCTCAGACTGGTTTTTTGGTTGACAGTGGAGCAACGCATCATATAACCAATGATCTTGCAAACCTGGCGCTTCATCACCCGTACACTGGCCCCGACTCGCTGTTTATGGGTAACGGTTCAGGTTCAAACATCTCTCATTCTGGAACACTTTTACTTAATGATTTATCCTTGTCTAATGCCTTGTGCGTTCCTTCCATGAAACAAAATATCATCTCTGTCTCTAAACTTACCAAACAAACTAACTCTGCTGTTGTTTTCCTGCCAAACTCTTTTTATGTAAAGAACTTGCAGACGGACCAAACAACCCATAAAGGCCCATGTGTGGATGGACTTTATCTCTGGCCCGCTACCTCACCGTCCGTCCACACCGTCCACACGGAATCCTCTGCATCATGGCACCATAGGCTTGGGCATCCTTCATCTTCAATCTTCAAATTCATTCAACAACATTTTTCTTTGGGCTCAAATAAATTCCAGCAATCAGATTGCAACTCATGCCAAATTACCAAATGTCACAAGCTTCCTTTTCATGAATCCACTCTAAAATCTTCTTATCCATTGGAAATAATTTTTTCGGATGTATGGACTTCTCCCATTTTATCCATTGATGGTCTTCGTTACTATTGCATGTTTGTTGATCATTTTACTCGCTATATCTGGCTCTATCCAATGAAACACAAATCTGATGTGCAAACCATATTCCCAAAATTTAAATCACTTATTGAAAATTTCTACCACCACAAAATAAAAATCTTATACACAGATAATGGTGGCGAATATATTGGTCTTCGTCCCTTTTTAAGCAACCATGGTATAAGTCATCACACCACCCCACCTCATACACCCGAGCACAACGGAATTTCAGAACGCCGGAATCGTCACATCGCCGAAACCGGTCTCTCTCTCCTCCATCACTCGGGATTGCCCCTAACCTATTGGCCTCACGCCATGACCACCGCAGCCTACCTCATAAATCGCCTCCCAACTCCAATTCTTGGGTATGAATCACCCTATTCCAAATTGCTCAACATTAGCCCGGATTATCATAAGTTAAAATGTTTTGGATGTTTGTGTTTTCCCTGGATTAAACCATATGCTGATCACAAACTTGCGCCAAAGTCTGCTATGTGTGTTTTTGTAGGTTACTCGGCTGATCAACATGCGTATTTGTGTCTCGACCCCAAAACAGGAAGGATTTACACTTCTCGCCATGTGAAGTTCGTCGAATCTGAATTCCCGTTCAGCTCCCTAGTGGCTCAATCCAATTCAAGTGTAGAGCAACAAACATGCCCACTCCAACTCTCCATTTTACAGCCCATAGACCAACCCACGGTGAGTACCACTCTAAACACACCTGAAGACTTATCCGCTGCCACTCCCTCTCCCTCCATCACCCACCCACCAAATCCGGCTCAATCATCAACCCCAAACGAACCCACCCACACCACTCAATCCTCCAGTTCAATATCACAACCATTTCCACAACTCCCTGCCCCACCAACCCAACCCATTGTCAAGAGACAGAAACCCAATGGCGGTGGGATCATCACCCGGTCTCAAAACAACATCGTCAAACCCATCAACAAGCTCAATCTCCATGTCCGACCCTCCTCTCCCATTGAACCCAGCACCATCACCCAGGCTCTTCGCGACCCTGATTGGCGCTCAGCCATGCAAGCTGAATTTGATGCCTTACACCGCAACAACACTTGGGATCTTGTTAGTCGGTCCTCTGCTCAGAATTTGGTTGGCTGTAAATGGGTATTCAGAATCAAACGGAATCCGGATGGATCAATTGATCGTTACAAGGCTCGGTTAGTTGCCAAAGGGTTTCACCAACGCCCTGGTTGGGACTATACGGAAACATTCAGCCCAGTTGTTAAACCGGTAACCATTCGAGTCGTCCTAACACTTGCAGTTCGCCAGGGTTGGTCCATACGTCAACTTGATATCAACAATGCGTTCCTTCAGGGGACACTCAAGGAGGAAGTTTTCATGATACAACCACCTGGTTTCGTCAACAAAGACTTCCCGGATCATGTCTGTCGCCTCAAAAAGGCACTCTATGGACTAAAGCAGGCACCCCGCGCCTGGTACACGGAGCTCCGAGTATTCTTGCTCTCCCTTGGCTTCGTAAATTCAACTGCAGATGCTTCTCTCTTCATCTACCAAAAACTGAGTGTTACACTGTACTTATTAGTGTATGTTGACGATATAATTGTCACCGGGAGCTCCTCTGCCGAGTTGTCTAAACTCATTGCCACACTCGCTGCTCGTTTTTCATTAAAAGACCTTGGTTGTCTTAGCTATTTCTTGGGTGTTGAAGTAATTCCTTCCGCTGCAGGTATGTTTCTTTCACAAAGGAAATATATCACTGATCTGCTACATAAATCTGGCATGGCAGATACGAAACCGGCATCCACTCCCTTGTCTGCCAGTGTTCCATTACTCAAGGATTCAGGTTACCTCCTGCCTTCCCCAACTGAGTACCGAGCACTCGTTGGAAGTCTCCAATATTTGAGTCTTACTCGCCCAGATATTGCTTTCAGCACCAACAAACTTGCCCAGTTCATGCAGAACCCACGAACGACGCATTGGTCTGCACTCAAAAGAGTGCTCCGATATTTGGCGGGCTCTTGTGACAAAGGAATCTTCATCTCGGCAACTGCCCCGCTGAATTTTTATGCCTACTCGGATGCGGATTGGGCGGGCGACAAGGATGATTATATTTCAACAACTGGTTATTTGTTGTATCTCGGCAGCACTCCCATCTCTTGGAGCTCCCGAAAACAACGATCTGTTGCTCGATCATCAACAGAAGCAGAATATAAAGCCTTGGCTGACACGGCTAGTGAGCTACTATGGGTCCTTTCCTTGTTTACAGAACTTGGTCACACGCCCACTACCAATCCGGCTATATATTGCGACAATCTTGGTGCCACAAATCTAAGTGCTAATCCTGTCTTCCACTCTCGGATGAAACACATAGCCTTAGCCTATCACTTTGTCCGAGAAAATGTCCAACATGGCAGGTTTCGAGTGTCTTTTGTGTCTACTGATGATCAGCTTGCTGATATTCTAACAAAACCACTGCTTCGTCCTCGGTTCGAGTCCTTACTGTCCAAGTTGCATCTCTCTTCCAGATTATACAACTTGCGGGAGGATATCAATAATAATAATTAGATTGATACTCAGTTTGGTAAATATGTTGACAGCTTGATTAGTGGAGAATTTGTTAGCTTGATTTACTCCAATATCAGATCTGGTAAGTTGTATTGATTAGTGGAGAATCTGTTAGCTTGATTTACTCCAATATCAGATCTGGTAAGTTGTATTGATTAGTGGAGAATCAGTAGGAATCTGTTAGCTTGATTCTAGCACTAAATTAGTGGAGATCTGATCTGGTAAGTTGTATATATACTACCACATACTAATAAGAAATCAATCAAGTTATTTACAATCTCCTTTTCTTCTTTAGGGGTATCTTGGAAAAAGGATCAAATTTGGTAAATTTTGGCTATTGTAGAACCAATAATCCGGCCTATTTTTTTTTATTGTCATATAGTTCAATTTTAAGATAAAAGGCAACATTCTCCTTGCATAATCGGATGAGAAGCAAGCATAATCAGGTGAGAATTAAGGGGTATAATAGTCAATAAGGTTTAAGTGTATAGTCAGATGAGTAAAAAGGATTGTGTACCAAAGAGTTTCTTTTATTGGAGTTTGAGACAAATAATCTTGCGCGATTGAAATTTTTTACAATTTTCCGTAATCATAATGTAGTTTTTTTACATGATTTGTTCTTCACATAAAAAACTCAATATCTTTCAAAATCCCAATTTAGCTTCAAATATGCAGCTTCATCACGAAAAACATAAATAGGGTTAGATAGTTGACTAGAATTGCTTTCTTCATACGATGATATATAAAACCTGGATTTCAGCATTTTAATTAATGATTCTGATTAAAATGATATCGGAGTCGGATTATTTTCTTTAATGCTTCTGATTCTCATAGGATTGGGATAAAAGATGTAGGGATAATTATAAAAACTTCCACGAGGTTTCGCGTGGTTACAAAATAAAAACCCAGTTATCTTTCGAAATTACTATAATACCTGTTAGAGTGTTTCAAGCACCTTCTCAGTTTTTACGCACCTAACAAATATCCCTTTTTTTGCAAGTTCAAATTGTTAAAGAAACCCAAATGTCAGGGGCTTATCTGCAATTTTGAAGATTACTAGGTTTTCTTGAAACTAGGCAAAACCTAAGGGGTTAGCGAAATATTGATGGAAGTTGGCAAGTAGGTTCATATTTAGTGGAAACGCTCTTTTTTTTTCCACATGTTTTTCACATTTTGTTTTTGGTATTTGCGCATGGCAACAAATTTCATACTAAATTCCTTGAAGGTGCTATTGGAGTTGGCAAGGAACAGAAATAAAGTCCTGTTACCGAAATCAATAGCAGGTGCTGGAATTCGTTTGCCTCCGGACCAGGACACATTGATCAGCCCAAATTATCAACTCGCTATCCCAGGAAGACAAATAAGTCAACCGGCTGAAGAGACGGAAGAAGATGAAGAAGTTGCCGATCCTAATTCCAATCCTAATCCTTTACACGACCAAAGAGATTTGCCTCAAGGAGCTCCTCAGCGCGTTTCGTTTCCCATTGGAGCTAAACATCCAAGATAACTCTGTTTTCTGAAAGCTCGTCTTTGAGATCTTTAGCAGTAATTTAGTGTTGTAAGAGTTTATGCAGTTTACTTCTTCCAGTTGAGGAGCAAAAACCATTAATATGTAAGTGTTCAAAATTACAAGTAGTAAATTCTAGCTTGCCATTTATTTCTCTTTTACAAATTGCATTCAATGTTCCTAGGGCTGTTAAAAAAATTGAACCACCCTGAACTGAAAAGATAGGGTAACCAAACCGCTAAGTGGCTCCGGGGCGGGTACATGGATGGGTTTTAAGAGTGTCGGGGCAGGTAACGGTTCGACATTCTGTGAACCGGTGGGTACCCAAACCGGCCCACTAAAAGGAACAATTTTATAAAAAAATTATACCGAGTAGACAAATATGACACTAGGTTTCTTCTTGGTTTTTATTTTTACACCATCCACTCATTTATTATTTGGTCACTCAAATACTAATTTGTTATTGTTATTTTATGAGGTGCTGTTATTGTTTGAGTATGATTTTTCTTTAAGGTAATTACTTATTTGATAAATACTTTAGTTGTAATTTATATAGTGTCAACATGTTAATTAATGCTTAATTGTGAAAAAAAAATACACAATACTTCACTTTATAGTTCATTTAATTAGATCGGGTCGGGTACCACTTGTTGTGGAATTGCTCGCGGTTCGGATTTTTGTGGAACCAATTCTTCCGGTTCGGGTTAAAACAAATGCTCGCGGACCGGGTACCCAATCTATGAACGCCCTCATGTATTGCAATCCATTGATCTACTCCACTTTGCAAAAACTAAAATGATCGAACGGTTTTGAATTGCAAGAAGAATGGTCCCTTGAAGTATTGAAAAACTTTCCACTTTTCATCAGTTTTGTATTTATTTTTCAAGTATTCTTAGGATTTACAATACCTAAGATTTAAAATCTCAACAAATCCGAATCGAAACACTATGATTTTTTTTTACTTTTTTTTGGATGCTCGATATATAATATTTAAGATCTCAACAAAGCCTAATCAAAACACCCCTAAACAAATCCTAATCCTGAGGGATCCTATATAATTTCAAAAGATTAGTTTCTTTCGTAAAACTAAATGTCATAAATAGCTTTTGTAAATTGTCCGTAAAAAACATGTTTTTTGCACACTATCACGAAGCCTACCTAACTAATGTTTTATGTCCAGATTTACAGAATCATAGGTTTCGAGGATTCATGTCAACAGCATTTCAAATTTTACAAAGAGAGCTATAAAAGTGTTTTTTTTCTAATGGAACTATATATAATCTGTTTTATGTACAAAAAAGAAAGAATTCAACGGAGGCTGTCAACTTCTACAGCTAGAAACAGCACTTGATACAGTTAAACCCTTGTTATACATCCTCTGGATTTCTTCCCGGTATTCGGTCAACGACTTATCAGGTAATGTCGGAGTCAACTCCACCACGTCACCCATCTTAAGCTTGCATGTTGGGTCACTAATAGGCTTGTGGTTTAGCCGAGGCCTTAACTCCTCCTTCACGGGGATGGGAACCCATTGAACGCCCATCTTGAACCGCCTTGACTGGCCCGCCGTTTCCAACAGATCCACCAGAGTTGAGTTAGTTTACAGGAAACTCTACTCTTGCACAGACATCTGCAAGCAAAAATATTCGATCAAACTTTTTGCACTATCCTGCCGACAAATGTAGTTTGAGAAAATTATTAAACATTTTTTTTTCCCCAAAATTTTTCAACAATCAGCGGGACCAAAACATTTTTTAAGCCTTTGTCGTATGGATCAACTAGGAATGCCGTCTTCTTTTAGATTTAGGTAAGAGGATTGTTTGAGAGGTCATGTGGAATGTTTATTTCATTATGAGCTTCATCACTAATCCTCTCAAATAGTGAATGTAATTTGTTCTCTACAATTTTGTTAATATAATCCATACACCTTTATTACAAAAACAACTGTTTGGCCAAAGTTAAACAAAAACCCAGATAACTTTGAAAATTACAAAAGCCACCCTTGAGGTTACAGTGGAGCTAACAGTCAATGTGGTTTTGTAATTTTCAAAGTCAATTTTTTTTTGGTTCATACCTCAATCCTCAGGGATAGTTTCTGAAATCATCACTTGTTTATATATTACGAAATACGAATTGCATCGTCCGAAAGTGTCTTTTATCAAAAAACTACAAACCCCAAAAGGACATTTATAATAGCTGAAAAGGGGTATTTGTAATTATAAGATATAACTGAGGTTTTAGGAATTGGACTGAATCTCAGGGGGTCTTGTAATCATCAATAAACTCAATGAAACTACACAAGTACTGTGTTTTACTAATATCAATCATTTTCCATATAAAAACTCCATAAAGTATCATCTACTTTAAAGTCTTGAAAATAGAAGCAAATAAGGATTGAGAAAAGTATCACGAACAAACCTTGTCATTCTCGATCATGATAATAAAGACAGGACCATCAGGGCCACATGGAGGTTTGCAAGAAAATGTGCAATCTTTATAATGGGTAGGAAACACGCAAGGTGGCTTCACAGAGTCGAAAAATCCAACGGATGACCTGTCTTTGTTCATAGCCTCACATTGCCAGGTAATGACCCATTGAGCCCATTCGACCATCTGAAGGACAAAGTTGGAGTATTTGCAATCGCCTTCTTTGTATCTCCAATGAGCAGCAAATCCATACTCGGCTTGCAAATGCATCTTTTTTGTTCGTATCTAAATTTCAAGGGGAAATGTACCCTCACATATGACTACTGTATGTAGAGATTGGTACCTGTAATGTATATTGTAATATTAAAATGGCATCAAATAAGGATATATATATATATATATATATATATATATATATATATATATATATCATCGAAGTGCTTTCCATTGTTTCATCGTCTATCGAGGTTTGGAAAAAAAAGATTTTGCAGTTTGCATTTACTTGACAAATATCTTTCTTTCGAGTTTGCAATTAGTAAAATAGAAATGAGTCAAGTGAGTATTGTAATTTTAAGAAGTCGGTAGTTTTTTTTTGTCAACAGAGTATGTTAGATAAAATTGTCCCTAATCTCCTTGTTAATCTGTCAAAACAAAATAAATAAAACTGATTTACCGGCCTATGGGGAAGTCGCGCGATACGCACTGCCCTAAGAGTTGATCCGCGGTCTTATGTGCAGACGCTTCGCAGATGCTCCTAGTGGTAAAACCCCCGGTATCACCGGCGTCCCGCTGTCGCACACAACGTCGGGAGATGACCCGAACTTAGCCTTGCCCAGAACTCCGGCGAAAAAGAAAGGAGCGGAAGCAGCGAACAGAAGAGATTGCTGCGTCTGCGGATCGGGAAAGCAGCAAAGAAGATGGACTGCCGAAACAGCGAAGGAGATTATCAGTGTGGTGCGGTTTTTCGAGTTTTTTTAGTAGTTGGAGAAGAATAGGAGTTTAGGATTTATAGATACATGAACGTGTGAACGTTGGAGAAAAAGAAGACATCTTTTTCGGATCTGAGAAACTGATCCAACGTTCATGAAGAATTAGTCAAAAGGAAAAGAAATAAACAGCAAAAATAATTTTAGGATCTCAACCCGAACCCGAAGAGCAATTTCGGATCGGCATTCGTGTCCGCAGATGCGGGCGCGCACACCCGTGCCCACTACGCGCGCCGAACCGAACCGGGCCGGGCGGCGGCGGCGGCGCGCGTGTGGCCCACGGGTTCTCTCCACACCACACTAGACTACAAGGGGATAAAGAGTGGATTGTAATATATCCATTTATGTGACAAAGGTGACCACCGATATGGGACTAAAAGGAGAAGGGAATCTTGGGTTTTGAACTAAACAGCCAACAATCCCCCCCCAAAACCAAGATTCAAAGGCAGTGATAACAAAAGAGTAATGATATAGAAGTTCTGGGCAAGAGTATACTATGCATAGATGAGATGGACTACAGCCTTGAATCTCACTTAGTGACTATTGTCTTTGTCTGAAGAAGTGCTTGATGGACTACGCCTTGAATCAGACTTCTTGACTCAGATTCAGAAAATAGCACACATAGTACGCTAGAGGTTCTTGGGTCTATCGGGTGGCGCTTTTGAATGGCCATGCGCACTTTTCCATATTCATGAGAGTTGTCTGGGATCGCCCTGTCCCATAGTCGCGGCCTTCACGACCTCTCATATAGGTAAGTCCTCAAAGGGTTGGTGATCGGAGTCAACCCTACATAATAATGTTTGGACCTATTAAGAGTTTAGAACTCATCCTAACCAGATCACACAGGAACACTGTCACCATAGGGATGGGATATCATTGTACAACCTCGTACAGCCACCTGGGCATTAATTTATGAGAATTTAATCTCTGAGTCAGTGTTCCATAATAGTCACCGAAGTCCAGCTTGTTTCTACCCATTGAACCGGCTTCTTGGGATCTCCAGTCAGACTCGGTTGGGTTGCCACTGCTGGTGACTTACTTATGGGCTTAACCCCATCCCCCTCGATGATTCTAGGATCAACGTCCTAGACAGACCCTTTGTTAAGTGATCTGCAAGGTTCTTTTCTGACTTTATATAGTCAAGAACCACATATTTGCCTAATAGGCTCTTGATTGACTTGAAGCGCAGCTGCAGGTGCCTGTTCATCTTAGCATTCACAGAATCATGCTTTAGTAGTTCTATAACAGATTTATTATCACAGTTTATGGAAATAGGAGGAACAGGAATATTAGTAACAGGTATATGCATAATCAAATTTCTTAGCCATTTAGCTTCTGTACAAGTAGTATCCAAAGCTATCATTTCAGAATCCATAGTACTTCTAGCTATGATGGTTTGTTTACATGAACCCCAGGAGATTGCAGCACCTCCTAAGGTAAAGACATATCCAGTTGTGGATTTCATATCATGTGAATCAGTTACCCAGTTTGCATCTGAGTAACCTTCTATGATATCAGGGTGTCTAGAATAATGAAGTTTGTAATCTATAGTACCCTTAAGATATCTAAATACTCTTTCTAATGCTGACCAATGTGACTGGTTTGGGTTGCTAGTATATCTACTAAGTCTCCCAACAGCAAATGCAATGTCAGGTCTAGTTCTATTTGATATATACATAAGGGAACCTATCATTTGAGAGTATCTATGTTGTTCTACAGGTGAACCTTCATTCTTCTTGAGAATGATACTACTGTCAAAAGGAGTACGAGCAGGTGTCTTATCAAAGTACTCAAATTTCCTTAGCATTTTCTCAATAGAATGTACTAAAGAGAGAGTATAACCCTCCTTGGATTTGGATACTTGCATTCCTAGAATCAGGTTAGCTACTCCTAGGTCTTTCATATCAAACATGCTAGATAAATAATCTTTAGTGTTATTTATTAACTCAAGTGTTGATCCTAGAATAAGGATGTCATCTACATACAAGCATATAATGACACAACTTCCATCAGTATTTTTAGAGTATATACATTTATCATACTCATTTGGTAAGAAACCATATTCTAAAATCACTTTATCAAATTTGCTGTGCCATTGCTTGGGAGCTTGCTTTAAGCCATAAAGAGATTTTACTAACCTGCAAACTTTCTTTTCTTGACCCTTAGCAATAAAACCTTCAGGTTGCTCCATGTAGATTTCTTCCTCTAGGTCTCCATTCAAAAAGGCTGTCTTTACATCCATTTGATGAATTATCAAGTCATGAATGGATGCTAAAGCTAGAAGAGTTCTAATAGAGGCAATCCTAGCTACAGGAGAGTAGGTATCAAAATAATCTAATCCTTTTTTCTGGGTAAAACCTTTGGCTACTAATCTAGCTTTGTATTTTTCTATTGAACCGTCAGCTCTAAGTTTCTTTTGAAGATCCACTTGCATCCTATGGGTTTACTACCTAAAGGCAGGTCTGCTAAATACCAAGTACTGTTCTCCATAATGGAGTTGTACTCATTGTTGATGGCTTCTTTCCAGAAAGGTGCATCAGGAGAAGATATTGCTTCTTCGTAAGTTGAGGGATCACCCTCTATCAAATAAGTGAAGAAATCTTCTCCTAAATTTCTTTCAATCCTACCTCTTTTGCTTCTTCTAGGTTCTGAGTCTTGATCAGGTTGAGAGCTAGAAGGTTGAGAATGGGAACTGGTAGAAGGAGGCAGGGAATGACTGGAGGGGTTGGAAGAAATTCTATCTTTAAAAGGGAATATATTCTCAAAGTAAACTGCATCTCTAGCTTCAATGATGGTATTATTAGAGATTTCATTTACTTCAGAATGAGTCACTAAAAATCTATTGGCATTGCTATCTAGGGCATATCCTATGAATACAGCATCTACAGTCTTAGGTCCAATCTTTCTCTTTTTAGGTTCAGGGATTCCTACTTTTGCTAGACATCCCCAGACCTTAAGGTAATGGACTCTAGGCGTTCTGCCTTTCCATAATTCATAAGGAGTCTTATCCTTTGACTTACTAGGGATCCTGTTTAGGATGTAACAGGCTGTCAATAAGGCTTCTCCCCACAAGTTATCAGGAGCTCCTGAGCTGAGAAGCATGGCATTCACCATGTCTAATAGAGTTCGATTCTTTCTTTCAGCAACTCCGTTAGACTGTGGTGAGTAAGGAGCAGTCACCTCATGAATTATTCCGTGTTCTTCACAGAAGTTAGTCATTTCATTTGAGGTATACTCTCCGCCACGATCAGATCTAAGGATCTTAATCTTTTTCTCCAATTGGTTCTCAGCTTCGGATTTGAAAACCTTAAATCTATCTAGAACTTCATCTTTGGTTTTGAGAAGGTAGGTATAGCAATACTTAGAAAAGTCATCTATAAAAGTGACAAAGTATTTCCTACCGCCTCGGGTCAAAACCCTATTTGAGTCACAAACATCACTATGAACTAGTTCTAGAGGATCAGAATTCCTCTCTATAGATTTGAAAGGCAGTCTAGAGTGTTTGGCTTGAACACAAATTTCACATTTGTGTTTATTATCTACAGGAGACTTGGGAATAATATCTAAGTTCATCATTCTTTTAAGAGAACCCAGATTCACATGACCTAGTCTACCATGCCAAACATTGGAAGATTCTATATTTGAAACAACAGGAGAAGGATCAGATATTTTATTTATAGTGCTGAGAATGAAAAGAACATCCTTTACATATCCTTTCCCAATAAAAGATTCATTCTTAGAAAATATAATTTTATTTGCTTCCATTACAATTTTGAAACCCGACGCTACAAGAAGGGAACCACTAACTAAGTTTCTCCTAACTGACGGCACATGAAGTACATCATGAAGAGCTAGATTTTTCCCTGATGTCATCTTCAGGTCTATTCTTCCTCTTCCTACAATCTGTGC
Organism: Hemerocallis citrina; assembly: GCA_017893485.1. Classification (NCBI taxonomy): domain Eukaryota; kingdom Viridiplantae; phylum Streptophyta; class Magnoliopsida; order Asparagales; family Asphodelaceae; genus Hemerocallis; species Hemerocallis citrina. The sequence continues at coordinate 106,612,551 of CM030367.1, forward strand.
CGTTGATCCATCTCCTAGGGTTATGCCTCCTCCACATGATTCCTGATAGTTTGAAAAACAGGAGCGATCAAATGAAACATGAACATTAGCTCCAGAATCCAACCACCAGTCATCAGAATGGTAAGAAATATTAACAGAAGGTTGGTAAGTCACAGACCTGAAGGAACTAGAAGATCCATTTAGAATCATGTTGGCTTCTGGTTTGGTAGAGCCTTTTCCCTTATAAGGAGTCTTCATTGGTTCCTTCTTCCTATGAAAGCAATTGAAGGATAGATGATTTGTTCTTCCACACACCAAACAGAACTTTTGTTGGTCCTGAGTCTGACCGAAGTTTCTAGTCCTGTGGTTTTGCTGGTGTTGGCGGTTTTGATGGTTTTGGTGATTCTGGTGATGAGGCTGAAAGTTCTTTTTCTTGAAGGAGGTTTTCTTAGGTTTGTGAGGATTATTAGGTTTGGATTTGCCTTGGTTTGACACTACAAGGTTTACCTTTGCTTTAGACTCATTTTTAGGGTTTGACCTAAGTCTAAGTTGTTCTTCTGTTCTAATCTTCTTTAGGACTTGGGCAAAGGTAAGCTCACCTTGAGTATGAGTGAGTTCCTTCTTGACATCAGACCAAGAAGGTGGGAGTTTGTCTATTAGGCAAGCTATCTTATATTCAGTAGAAAAGGTTGTTCCTTTTGCTTGAATATGCCTCACATATTCTTGGAATTCATGGATTTGGTCATTCATAGGCTTGTTATCTACCATGAAATACCTATTGAAAGCTGAAGAATTGAATCTTTCAATTCCAGCATCATCAAAACCATATTCATCTTCTAAAGCATCCCAAAGTTCTTTAGCATTTTTATATTCAAAGAATATGTCATAAAGGGAGTCAGATAAGGCACTTAGAATCCTATGAAAACAGTGGAAGTCTATTTCCTTAGGGGTTTTTGGTTTTTGGGAACTAGCGGATTCTTTAGGAGTTTGAGATGACAAGGTGGATTCAGAAACTTCTTTGGTAGACTCAAATTTGTCAGACTCAGTCGTGTTGGGTGTGGATCCATCAATCGCAGAAAGGAGACCTAAGGTGGTGAGCCAGAATTTCATCTGACTCTGCCACCTTTTGAAGTTGGTTCCATCAAACTTGGCTGGCTTGGCTGAAGCGGTCTCTTCTTTCCCAGTCATGATTTAATAGAATAATAGTCTAGAGGCTGCAGAAATTATACTGTAGCTACTCAATAAAGGTATCGCGGGTTCTAGACAATAGTTTAATGATTTTGCTAATGAACCTAAACAAATCTTTTAGTCTATCAAGTTCTGATTAACTTGGGTTAGCTGTAGGAGTCGGTTCCCAGCTAGCGGTGGTCCGAAGACGCTTAAATACCGTGTCGCTTAGGGCTGTTTACACCCGGTTGACAGAAGGACCCTTTAGGCTTGTTCCCAAATTTATCTTTCCTTTTAAGACCTTTAGATTTCTTTTAAGGAATTTGCAAAATCAATAACTATTCCTTATTAAATGTTTAAAGGATACTAAGAAATATCTAGCACCACAGCTAATAATAGTCTTGATATTGTTATGTAGGTAGTAGTGCTATTCACAATATAACAAGACACTTAATTATACTAGCAAATTGCAAGCTAATAAAACAAATGTACAGCAAGGAATATTCTAAGACTTTGAGAATATTAAAGTGAATCTAACAACACAAATTCGTGCCAACAAATTTTGTGATTTAATAATAAATTAATAATGTAAGGATTTTAAAGCTATAGAGGAATCTATAGTGATGCAACAAAATTTAATTATCTGTCTCGAAATTGTGATTAATGAAGATAGTATTAAGGCTTCAGATTTCACTAATAATTTATTTATTTATTTAGCCCTTACAATATTAATAATGAAGCGAATTAACAGAATGTACTAAATTAACAGATTAGCAATAAGCAATTATGATTATATGTGCTAATTAATCAGTTAATCAATATGTATATACTTAATCGACAGATCCTTCAACTAAGTATATACTATGGATCTGTTCTATAGGATCAGGCTGTTCTATAGGATCGAGAATACTATCGATCTGTTCTATAGGATCGTACAATTGTATTCTTAATTTCTAGGTAGACAGATAACAAAGGCAATTCTGTTTATAGGTAGCAATTAATCAGATTGATAATATGTATGTGCTAATTACCAATAAATACTAGTTTAATCTGATTAACAATCAGGCCGTTCTTAATTAACAAGATATGACAAACTAATAAGATTAACAATACGGTTGTTCTTAATTAATCAGATCAACAATACGACTATTCTTAATTAACAAGATATGGTAAACTAGTCAGATTAACAAGATGGCTGTTGTTAATTAACAATTGATGCTAAACTAATCAGATTAACAGGATGACTGTTCTTAGTTAACAATATATGATAAACTAATCAGATTAACAATACGTCTCAACTCTTAGATTGTTAGATAAAACTGTCCCTAATCTCCTTGTTAATCTGTCAAAACAAAATAAATAAAACTGATTTACCGGCCTATGGGGAAGTCGCGCGATACGCACTGCCCTAAGAGTTGATCCGCGGTCTTATGTGCAGACGCTTCGCAGATGCTCCTAGTGGTAAAACCCCCGGTATCACCGGCGTCCCGCTGTCGCACACAACGTCGGGAGATGACCCGAACTTAGCCTTGCCCAGAACTCCGGCGAAAAAGAAAGGAGCGGAAGCAGCGAACAGAAGAGATTGCTGCGTCTGCGGATCGGGAAAGCAGCAAAGAAGATGGACTGCCGAAACAGCGAAGGAGATTATCAGTGTGGTGCGGTTTTTCGAGTTTTTTTAGTAGTTGGAGAAGAATAGGAGTTTAGGATTTATAGATACATGAACGTGTGAACGTTTCTTTTTCGGATCTGAGAAACTGATCCAACGTTCATGAAGAATTAGTCAAAAGGAAAAGAAATAAACAGCAAAAATAATTTTACCCGAACCCGAAGAGCAATTTCGGATCGGCATTCGTGTCCGCAGATGCGGGCGCGCACACCCGTGCCCACTACGCGCGCCGAACCGAACCGAACCGGGCGGCGGCGGCGGCGCGCGTGTGGCCCACGGGTTCTCTCCACACCACACTAGACTACAAGGGGATAAAGAGTGGATTGTAATATATCCATTTATGTGACAAAGGTGACCACCGATATGGGACTAAAAGGAGAAGGGAATCTTGGGTTTTGAACTAAACAGCCAACAGAGTAAACATCAATGGTATTTTTCGTAATTAATCCATAAAATAAATCATACCCATTACACTTGGGATCAACAATGTAGTCCTTGAACCTATCAGGTACTTCATGCCATAGTTGTTGTACGACCCTAAGAGCTTTATAGCAATCTTCTTCAGTTTCAACAATCAATCTCAATCCATGAATATCATGAATTTCATCCATATCTAGCTTCTTCCTGCATAGTAAGATGAAACAAGCTCATGAAATACAAATACAGGACAAAGTAAATATAGAACCACCACTCTTTAGTAGATGAAACCAAATGTATATATGGGCTCACTGTGTTTTCAACACATGTGAATCAACAAATTAAAAAATCATCCATACAAATAAATGGAAAAACTTAAGATCTCAAAGACAGTGATAGAAGAGGAAGTCAGTCGTACTTTAACATCTTGGAATAGATGCTGAATAAGCTTTTATGCCTGCCTAAAAGACTGTGGTAAGAAATTGCCCCGGCCTTGAGCGCTTGATCGAGCTTCTGCACAGAAGAAGTAATTATAGTCTCATCGAAGGACTTCACAAGTTTCATTGACAATTTTTGGTGCTCGTCTGGATTGAGATGCTTGAAACAGATATTCTCTAGCTGCTCTTTCCAAGTATAGATCCCTAACCTATTGGCAAGTGGCACAAATATCTCAGATGTTTCCTTTGCAAACCTATGTTGTTTGATCAAAGGTAATGCATCCAACGTATTCAAAGGTAATGCATCCAACGTATTCATATTATGCAATCGGTCAGCTAGCTTTATTAGAACAGCCCTAGCATCTGCCATTGCCAAGAACATGGTGTGTAAACGATCTGCCTCAATAGTTTTATTAGCAGTGTTGTTTTCCCGTGCGAGCTTGCTTAATTGGCTGAGCTTAGACACCTGGCAAAATCACCACAAATTAATTCAAGTGTTGGGGCGATTAACATATTATTCGCAAAACAATTTAACAATCAAAATGCATGCACGTATATTTTAAACTCCCAAGTCCCAACCCATGTCTATATCACTTTCCAATTATTCAATTTTATTAGTGAATATATTTTCATATTGATTAAGAAAATGTTCCTTAATTTAGTTAAAAACTGCATTTTCCATTTACGCCCCTATGCTTAATTAATTGTCTACTCTGTTTCTGTAAAAGTTAGTTTTGGTAAATAAAGTAGTCTGATCCCAATATAATTAAACAGGGGTGGGGCTGCAAATGAGCCGAGTCGGGCTTCTGAGTGTCCATGTGCGGCTCGTCTAAAAAATTAACTAGCTCAAGTCGAGCATATACCAAGCTTCAAAAGTAGAGGCTCGAAATAGGCTCATTAAGTTTAAAGAGTCTGAACTCAAGCTCGATGAGCTTTAACGAGCCTAGAAGAAACCGAGCACAAGCTTATTTATTGAAGTGTGGAGTCAATTTAAAATCTACAATTTTTTCAATGTTTTTTCATCGAATATATTATAAATAACAGGTATTATTAATTGGAGTGAACTTTGTATAATATTATATGTTTAGCTCACGGACCACCTAGTGCTTAGGTTCGGCTCGTTTACTAAACGAGCTTAGGCCAAGATGGGCCTCAAGCGAGCCAAGATCTAGCAGCTCGGCTCATTTACAACCCTAAACAAGGGTACACATAATAATGAAAAATTAATGACATTCTAAATATGGTAACAAGTCTATCTTTGTGAACCTGGAATAGTAATGTGGCCTATCTTTGTGGGAAGGGATGGAGGGGGTATTTTGTTTAGGAAGTGTAACAACTTCGATTTACATAACAAAAAAGAAATTATTGAAAACACAACAGCTAAGTAACATTTGTGCAAATCACAGATCATTAACTATAACTGTTATGCCCAATACCCAATCTAAGAAAGAACAACAGAGGTTTTAATCTCCCTTACCCCTCAACTAAATCGGCTACTCCAGCTCCGAATGACCTTGAAATCTGTTCATAAGTAACAAAAGAATCGTCAATGGTGTCATGCAAAAGCCCTGCAGCAACAACTGTAGAATTAGCACCGCATCGCCGTCTCTAGGCAGTGCTGCAAATAAGGATGCCCACTAGCTCGTTTCTATGCACATCAAAAGCATCAAATCATAATCTGAATTTTCGCACAATAACTACGAATTTCCAAATAGGATGTAAAATATACCTGGCCTCTATGGGCCTTCTCAGCTTCATAAAAAGCCTTGACAACAAAATCATGATCATCCCTAAAAATCAAATGCCTCGACTGTGCATCAGAAAGCAAGACTTTAGCATAAGCCGGCAAGTCCAGCTCCATGAAATTGTCCTCCATGTTAAACGTAAGTTCATCCGAAGACGAAGAAGGCAAATTGAAGTCCTTATCATCAATCGCCATATCGGACAGATCGTAATCCACACACGAGCCCAATGCATGTCTCACGAACGAATTAAACATAACCCCACTCCCTGACCTAATTGAGCTGAAATCCGCGCTGAATCTCAGGGGCGGGCTTCGAGAACCCAACCCGGCTGAACTATTCGGGCCTTGGAGCACAGAGACCGGGCTCTGATGAGCCTGATCTCGTTTGGAGGACGAGCTTGACGACGAGTATCGATAAGAAGATCCTAATTCCTCGGTTCTATCATGCCACAAGAACCCTAAGTCCTCGGATCCAGCTGAAAAACTCGCCGATTTAATCGCCGGCGTGGAAAACAAGCAGGATAGGCCGCCGGTTAGAGATTTTTGAGACGGAGATGCTGATGCCGACGCCGACGAATTTGGCCGGCCGTTGATATCGAGATCGCACGGAGCGTGGGAATTGACCTGGTGCGGAGCGGAGCACACGGTGCTCGGGCTCGCGTAAAGCGCTATCGTTGGCACCATAACTGAAACTAAGTTTCAATTCCTAAAACTCGTAATTACAAGAGTTCAAGCCCTAATTCGCTCGAGGTTTAGGTATAACTATCTGAATTTACACACAGCTAGCTGACTTGAAAAGGGGGGAAATGATTGTACATGTAACTGAAGAACTATGACTGTAATATATACACACAAGTTTTGAAAAACGAAAATGGAAAATTAAAAAAGTCTGGAGAAAAAATAGAGAGAAATTTGTGAGAGTGTTTTGAGAGAGAAAGTTCTGAGAGCTTTTTCCTTCTTCTTCTCCGATATTTTCAACTGGCTTTTGAAGTCGGTTACTCGGTTGCTCTTAGCCAGTGAAGAGAGTGGATTACCGGAATGCCCTCGGAATGTAACTGAAATAACAGAATGATGAACTTTTATAATGATTGCGATATATTTAAAAACCAGTCATAGAGATATATGATATATTTAAAATAAAAAAAAAACATCAGATTTTTTTGGTGTCTTACATTTTCACGCCAACTATTTATTGAAGTAATATAATATTGCTGACTTTACTAAATATTTTACGATTATTTTTAATATTGATGATGATATACATTATTTATTACATAATTTACATTTATTTTTAATTTGAGAAGTCTGGGATTTTAAACTAACCCAAAAAATTTAGGGGTGATTTTGTAATTACAACAGTTATAAAGTTCTGTATTTTATTATCGCAACTCGCAAGACAACCAACATCTAATTGTGAATAACTTAATCCAACGTGTCTTTTTTTTTTTCTTTTTTTTTTATTTAAAGGCAAGCAAATTGGTCTTTGGATAAGAATAAAACGTATCAATGTGCGTGTTTGGACTTTGGAGTAACAGAATTAATATAATATTCTTTCTCAAATAAAGAAGAAAAATAATTAACTACTCAATGTGCATTAACTACTCAATGTGCGTGTTTGGACTTTGGAGTAACAGAATTAATATAATATTCTTTCTCAAATAAAGAAGAAAAATAATTAACTACTAGCAGTGCTCGGCTCGTCCGCATTCTGGAACAGACACACAGTAAAATGATGATACAATCATACAAAAGCAGAATGTAAATATCAGTACTTGGGATTAATCTAATTTGTTTTGGACAGTAGACTTAAAAAAAGTTAACCTATCGCTATCACTGTTAATTTATAACCAAACATGTCGACCATCATGTAAGTTGCATAACTGATTATGCGTTAGTTACAAATCATTCAACCATTTCAATGATTAATGTCATGGCCGGGCCGTCCTCGAGGTCGATAACCCGGAGAGCGATTTTGTTCACCCTCGGGAAAGAGGGTGAACATTACCCTCTATTATTTTATTATAAAAATTAGAACACAATTTCTGCCTACACCACGTGCCCCATCCAACGCCTGCTGATGTCCAGTTTTATGATGAGTTGCAGGCCATGCCACATCACACATTTAAGGTACAAATTAATTACTATAAAGCAAGTTTTAATTTAAAAAAGACCCACTTTCATATAATTTTCAAATTTCTTTATAATTTTACTTCAAAAATCTTGTAATACAAAAATGAAAAAAATAATATATAAATTGTAAGAATCCACTGGCTTATCTTTTATATTTGTTGTATTTTTAACATACAATTTTTGACAATTTGCCTTTGGTGATCACAAATATTTGTTGTTGTTCCTTTTTTTTTTTTAGGATATTTTTATTTTTTTATTTATAAAATAACAAATATACATATGTTTGATATAATTAAAAGCTGTAAGAGAATTGTAAAACATTGGTTTCTTAGGGTTGTTATGAAAAATCTGTTTATAAATTGAAAAAGAAAATATAAAGTTAAAATTGATTTATTTAACGTAAAAATTTTTGTGAGAAACCAGGGACAAGATCGTTGCAAAAAATTACCGAAAATATTTTATAAGTGTTGTTACAAACATTTCAAAACCTGCTCCGTTTGCCAGTCGTCCGTTTCTACGACCTCTGCGACTATTCCATCAATCAGGCCTTTCAGGGCCATCAATAGCGTGATTTGCCTTTCTTTTCAATCGATCGCTAAGCTTGCTACTTTGGCCAAGTAGTCTGCCCGTTGGTTCTCTTCTCTGGGGATCTGGATGATCTCCAGATGATCTAGCTGCTGCTCGCATTCTTTGAACCTCTCTACATACCGTTTCATCCTTTCCTCTTTTATTTCGAATTCACCCTTCACCTGTTTCGAGACGAGTTGGGAGTCTATGTGGATCAGCACCCTTCTAGCCCCTAATTCCCTGGCCATCTGGAGTCCACGCAAGAAATCCTCGTACTCAGCCTCGTTATTGGAGGCCCGGAAGTTTAGACGGATAACATACTCCATTTCATCACCTTGGGGGTTTATCAGGACTATCCCGACTCCCGCCCCCATGACTCCTGAGGATCCATCCACGTATAGTATCCATCTACCCTCCTCCTCTGAGGGCTTCGTCATCTCCTGGACAAAGTCTGCCAGTGCTTGGGCCTTTATAGTTGTCCTTGTTTCGAAACTGACGTCGTATTCCCCAAGCTCAATGGCCCACTTGACCAGCCTCCCAGAGACCTTGGGCTTGTTAATCACCTGTCCTAAAGGCAGGTTTGTCCTTACGACTACCTGGTGTGAGAAGAAGTAGGGCCTCAGCCGCCGGGCGGTCGTGATAAGAGCTAGTGCTGCTTTCTCGATCTCTACGTATCTGACTTCTGCCCCCCACAAGACTTTCACTACAAAAAAACCGCCGAATGCTGAGGGCTATTTCCCTCAGGAATCCACCAGGATTTAGAATCCTGAGGGAATGCTGAGAGATATTGGCCCTCAGCATTTGGTTGGTCAGTATTGTTCAATGCTGAGGGATTTTTTGGTCCGCCAGAGATGCTGAAGGAATTTTGGCGGCCAAAAACTGTCTGTATTAGGCCCTCAGGAATCCTAAGGGTTTCAACCGCCAGAAATGCTGAGGGGTTAATCCCCCAGGAATGCTGAAGGTCTAGTCCCCCAGGAATTCTGGCTGTTTAAACCCTCAGGATTCCTGGGGGACTAGACCCTCAACATTCCTGGGGGATGAAACCCTCAGCATCTCTGGCGGTGGAAACCCTCGGGATTCCTGGGGGAATATACCCTCAGGATTCCTGGGGGCCAAAACCATCAGCATTTCTGGCGGATAAAACTATTTGAAATGCTGAGGGTTTGACGCTCAGGAAGTATGATTTTTTTTTTGAATGAAATTAAAACAAATTGGAATTGGAATTGGAATTGGAAACAAACATAATCAAACTTGGAATTCAAATTCAAATTAAAAAACAATCTAAAAAACACATCACTATCAAATTCAGAACGCAAAGTTCTAAAATATACACATCAAAATCATCGTCCAAATAGCAGCTGGCGGTCTAAAATATACACATCAAAATCACCGGTAACTACAATTCTTACACCTAGGTTGTGGGCAAGGGCATTTCAGTTTATCACCGTCTCTCTCTGTAGAATCAGCCGTGAGTGCAAATTCTATGAAGCTATTTACACCGGTCACGAAAGCGGGATTTAGAAATCCGTCAATATTCCGTTTGTACATCCATCTACGATCAGGAGCCATCCTAAGGTTTTTGAGTGTTATTCATGAATTTGGAATGAATGGACGAAAAAGAATGTAGCAAGATTCCGGCAGCATTACGAGAAGAATTAAGATTCACAGTCCACACTATCGTCTGGTGTTTTTTAATTAACACCAGTTTTCTGATCTTGTCTTTTGAGGTCACAATAGCATTAAATTAATGAACTGATCCTTTCCGCACTTTGATTGCTTCGATTTTCTGACCAGAATGTATTCGAATTTGGCCCACTCTCTTGCGCAAAACTAACAATGAATGCTTCGAATTGTGCCCTAATAAGCAAGATCAAATTGAAAAATTGGATGTTGGAGCAAATTAATGGCGACTGGAGGTGAGTTCTTTTCTTGAATGTTAAATAGGGCTTCGGAATTGAAGTACAGTGATGATGCTAACCTCATATTTCATATTGAGTTTTGTAAATTAGTGATTCGTCACCAGGTGCTTAGTCTTGATTTTGGGATTGGTAAATTATTTTTATCATTTTTTAGCATATGGCATGGTTTTGATTTTTGGGTGTGCTAATTTTATCATCACTAGGTGCTTAGTTTTGAGTTTAGCTTTGCTAATTTTATCATTACCATGTGCGTAGTTGTTAACTTGCTAATTTCAGGTATGTTGATGTTTAGATTATTGAAATGCTCATCAGAATGTTCTTTTATGATATTTAGAACAAGTCAGATGCTAGTTTGAGATAACATGGATGCTAATTTTAGATTACATGGATGCTAGCATTAGATTACATTGTTGCTAATTTTAGATTATATTGATGCTAGCATTAGATTACATTGATTCAATAGATTTTAGATTCTATTGATGCTATTTTAGGTTCAAACTTGATGACCTTTTGAAATTAACAAAAGATGATTAGGTTGGAACTAAAATAATCAGTTATATTTAACTGCTGCCATGAAGTTTTGAAACTGTGTTAGTTCTGCAATATTTGTGCTTATTTTATATTCTGTGCTAAAGGAAGGTGATTTGTGGTGCTAAAGAAACTGTGTTAAAGGAAGGTGATTTGTTGTTGTAATGTGCCAAAGAAACAAATTTAGGGTTGATATAATAGACAACTCCATTGCTATGATTCTGCATTGCCTGAAACGAAATATGGGAATATCCCACTATTGCTGGTATGAATAACATTAAATTAAAAATATATTTGTTAATAAGCATCGAAGTAAAGGCTAGTTCATCTAATTTTGTGCTCCAGTTTGCTGAATTATATTTCAGTTTCTGAACGTGTGTTTAATAATGTCCGCAAACAATTTTATTGTTCACATTAACCTTTTCCTGGCTTATGCTTGTTGCTAATTTTCATTTGAATTGATGCTATATAGTTGTATCAAGGCTGCTACCCATACTTAGTAGTAATGTCTGATTTATGGTGGATCATTTTTGCTTTACTAGTTGAGTGATGCTAATATATCATATTAGTGTTTAATTGTTTTGGAATAATATGTTGATTTATGATGATGAATCCTTGCTGCTTTACTAGTTGAGTGATGCTAATGGAGCATGTTAGTGTTTAATTATATAGGAGTAATGTGCTAATTTATGATGGATCCTTGTTGGGTTTTATTTTTGGTTTTATGAAAAATATTTTGAGTCAAGGGCAATTTGACAAGGCGCCCTTCTGATGACAGAATTTGTTGGTTCATGCATTAATACATGTTAGCATATTTTTTTACAGACAAGTCCACAAAATATAACTCAAATTATAAACTAAAATCAAGCATGCATTTCCCTAAGCACCCACAATTATGATCCGTTAGCACTGAACATTGGGGATTTTAAACTGCCGATCTAAGTGGATTATAATGCTAGATATTGTCTATTACAATGCTACTCTACAGTGATTGTCTACCTTGATTGTATTGCTAGTTAATGCTTATTAATATTCTACTATCACGAGGGCGGTTAATCACACAATATTGTTTTTACCTACAATGTTGGTGTAAGGTGATTTAAAAGCTATTTGTTTTTTTTTTTTTTTTTTTTTTTTTGATTATACTGGGTCTCCATCCTCCTCTACGGGTCAGACTAAAAAAAGCTATTTGTTGTTTGTTATAAAGCTAACATGTAAAATTTCAAGTTAATTAATTTGAATCGTTGTTGAGTACTCAGACTAAATATGTTGGTTATACAATAATGTATTGTGCTCTTATTATGCTTCTCTAAGTTTATTGTAATGCTATTTATCGTCACTTAAAATGCTATTTATCTAGATAGAAAATAACCTATTTAGTTTAAGTTGACTTCATAGCTATTTATTCCAACTTCAAATGTTAACTTGTAATACTACGAGTTAATAGATATGAAATCCATTTTATAGTGTAATTTTATGTACTGTTAATTATAATGCTTAACCTATATAATTAAAAGTACATAGTTGTAAATGTCATTTTTAGTATGATGTTGATGCTTTTTATTGTCTATTATCAGCAAGCGAAGTAGCTTGAAGACGAACAAGCAAAGTATGTCCAACAATCTTACCGGTGTAAATCAACCTACACAAGCAACACATTCATTACCCGAGGTCTCGTGAGTATGGTCCAATAGTTATGGAGAATTTACTAGCTTATCGATCTTGGTATTTTGTTGTAAAACAACAATTACGTAATTCTAACAAGTCGTTATGTCCATATATGTTTTTTTCTTCTTTGAGACAATGCTTAAATAGTAGTGGGTTGTTGTTATCACAAGTGACAACTCATAATACAACAAGCTATTATTCAAGAAAAACATTAGATTGTATCATAATTAACATCAGTCTGTAACAACAATGAGCATTAAGAAAATAGAAGCATGAAAATGTATTATAATTAGCAACAAATAAATAAATATTAGCATCAGAAAAAAAGAAAAAACTAACCTTGAAGTTACTAAAAGAAAACCTTAATATTTGACTAGCCTTGCAATTGAACCAAAAGTAAGCATCATCGTCACAAGTGAACAACAACATAAATAGTGTTTATTGCAATCTCCTCTGTTTTCAGATTGTACAAACTAGGGGAAAAAGATAAGCAAAATAAGAAAATCAAGAACCTGCAACTGGAGGGTCCATCAATTCCATTAACACGATGAAGATGACACCAAGTTTGTTGTGCAAACAAAATTTTAGTTTATCTCATTAATATTCTGAATAAACTGAAAATATGGATGATTTTTTGGGTTGTTATACATAGTTTTTTAGATTTTTCCTTCATTGTTATTGACGACATAGGGTTGGATTTTGATATGTATTGTTGCAAAAAAAAAAAAGGTAAAAAAAAAGGTGAGATTACAGAATCAAGAAAGACAGATTTTTTTAATATGAATTGTTGGAAAAAATGTCTAATTGATATTTTACTTGATTTTTGGTGAAACCAAAAGGCTAAGATCATGATATTAATGGCTGGAAAAAAGAAAATCTGAACCCATTCATTTTTTTAGTGAAGGCAAAATCTTCATATGAATTGTTGGAGAAAAATCGTTGATATTTTGCTTAATTTGGGTGAAGAAGAAATGCTCATTTTTGTTATTAATTGCCCAGCGTATTGTCTTAATTGTTTCATGAGATTATGGAAATATAATATTAATGGCATGTTATTTATGGTACGAACTCGAAATTCCATTTTGTATTATAATAATTAGATAATTATATAATTAATATACATAATCTCACCCTCCATTTCATTTGATCCAATGATCCATGTAGGTTCCTAGTTCCCACCTGGGGGAATGGTTCCCACATGATTTAAATCCTATATATATATATATATACCTCTAACAATTAACCAACAATCCAACAATTAACAAAAAATCCAACAATTAACAATTAACCTCATTCAAAATTTCAATTAATTAACCCTAATTTGACAATTAACCAAAATCTAACAAAAATCTAACAATTGAAATAACTTACCTCAACTCCGGCGAAGGGACGAACGGCTGGCTGGGACGGGGCTGACAGGTGGGCGGCGGTGCACGGGGCTGCTGCTGGCTGGGCTGAGGCGGCCGCTCCAAATTGGTGATTTTTCCTTTGCAGAATTGCAAATGGCAGCGGGCTGCGCAGCAGCTATTTTAGTTTATTTACCGACGGACCTAATCCCTCGGTAATCCTTCGGTATTAAATGATTACCGAGGGATATTAACTTTCCCTCGGAATATAAAAAGCAAGAATAAAATAAATAAATATCTCGGTTATTACCGAGAGACCCAGTTAATCTCTCGGTAATTACCTGAGAGACTGTATTCCTCTCTCGGTAATTACCGTGGGACCTCACATCCCTCGGTATTTCTAATAAATAAAATAAATATAAATAAATATCGAAACACGATTTTAACGATCAATTTTTGTTTTTCGTGCTTCCCTATCACATTCCACACACTTGTAAAATACATGATAATACCACTAAATGATATAATATGCATTCACAGTTCAATTCGACCAACACTTGTAAGAATTGTATTTCGTAAAGGATCGATCGTTTATTACTATTTTTTTTCTTTTTTAAGTTTCCTTGGGAGAGTTTTCTTTTGGCTACAATCTTTAGGCCCTGTACGTACCTTAATTTTTCCTTGCTCAGTTTCAGATTGTATTGGATAAGTGCTCGGTACTAACACGACGCCTCCAGTCCTTATCAACTCCGACGCTCAAAATCGCACACTCTAAATTGTCATATTTTGCAGACAACTTTATACTCCATCGAAGTAGCGGCATATGCTATAGCCGTGCTAATTGCTAGTCGAAATCGGAGGGAGAGCAAAGCGTTGCACTGTTGCGGGATTTGCAATATAAAAATCCCTCTTGTTTTCTTGGAACTCCAATATCAACCCATTACAACTAGACCGGATTTTGATTCTTTGAACTAGTAACTCAACTTATACGTCTCGATTTGACCTTTTCCTCGGACGGCAAAAAAGGTTGATTGGATACTTCTTAGGATGAACAAACTCTCGACGGCTTAGGTTTAGGGTTTGTTGATTTAGGAAAGAAAGGCCGAAATAAGGAAGTACAGTGGATCATGACTTCGTTGAGATGATTTTTGGTTGTCATCTCAGAAGATCTGAAACGGGACAGAGATACATAGGCTTATATGTTTTGGAGAGGCCGATAGTCTGAGAGTTGCAGAGAGGCGGAGAGGGTGATTGTTGTAGAGAGGCTGAGAGGGGGCAGTTGCGGAGAGGTTGAGATGGTTGCGGAGAGGCGGAGGTGGATTAGGACTTTGCAGAGAGGCGGAGGTTGAGATGGTTGCGGAGAGGCTGATTAGGGTTTTCAGAGAGAGAGGTGTGCAGCGGAATTTTTTCCCTAAATGACCCTTTTTATGAAAGTTTTTCCGCAAACGACCTGTTTTTTTTTTTAATTCCATAAATGACCCACTCGCTTTTTGAAAAAGCGAGTGTGGTATAATCACCCACGCTTTTTCAAAAAGCGAGTCTTAGGGTTCAGAAAATTAGAAACCTAAGACTCGCTTTTTGAAAAACCGCGGTGTTCAGACCTAGACTCGCTGTTTCAAAAAGCGAGTCTTGGGGCTGTATTATTTTTGCTAGCAGACTCATTAGTTATCAACAGATTCAAGACTCGCTTTCCCAAATACCGCGCTTATTTATACCAAACTCGCTTTCTGAAAAAGCGAGTCTTTGGCTTGTTGAAAAAAATCTACAGGCGGAAGACTCGCTTTCTGAGAAAGCGAGGTGCTCTGTATAAGACTCGGTTTTTGGAAAAGCGAGTCTTGCCTGTGTTAATGAAATCTTTAAATTAAATTACGATACTCATAAGGCAACAAACACACTAGGACAATTTAGGATCCACACAAACGAAAAGAGAAAATTAATGGGGATTAGATTACTCAGAAACAAAGACAAAAATGATTCGTGGAGGTAAATTTGTGCTGTAACTTGTTTCACACATTTGTACATGGTTAATCTATATTGTGGAGTGGTTGTGCATTTGCTTGTTTGTTTGTAGTGATTAATCGACTATAGATGCAGTTCTTTTTGCTGTTTGTCAATTCGGATTTGTTCAAGCAGTTCTTGATTCCTTTTTAATGGAGAACGATGCTCGAAAATGTACATTTATATTTTTGAAAATAACCTGAAACTGCCATTTGCATTGTCAATTTTGGAATGTAAGAGTTAGAATGTCTTGTGGATCAGCCCAAGAAAATAAATGCACTGATGCAAACCCTCTGTGGCCTCACAAATAGCATGCATCATATGCCAGCTTTCTATAGCTAATAACCGAAGCAACACAAGTTAAAATGGAAAAAAACGGGTACAATTCATTTACATCACTTCACTTCTAACCTAACATAAGCAGAAGATCCAATACCAAATTCCCTTGAAAAAACTGTGTCTTCATACTTCAAAGTAGTAAGGAGAATGGGAGAGTTGAACAAGAATGAATACTAACATGATTGCATCTAAGAAAGCGAGTGTTGCTGGGCAAAGAAGACCAAGACTCGCTTTTTGAAAAAGCGAGTGTGGTATAATTACCCACGGTTTTTCAAAAAGCGAGTCTTAGGTTTCTTATTTTCTGAACACTAAGACTCGCTTTTTGAAAAAGCGTGAGTGATTATACCACACTCGCTTTTTCAAAAAGCGAGTCTTAGGCTTCTTATTTTCTGAACACTAAGACTCGCTTTTTGAAAAAGCGTGGGTGATTATACCACACTCGCTTTTTCAAAAAGCGAGTCTTAGGTTTCTAATTTTCTGAACCCTAAGACTCGCTTTTTGAAAAAGCGTGGGTGATTATACCACACTCGCTTTTTCAAAAAGCGAGTGGGTCGTTTATGGAATTAAAAAAAAAACATGTCGTTTGTGGAAAAACTTTCATAAAAAGGGTCATTTATGGAAAAAATTCCCTTATAGGATTATAGGCTCTGATACCATGATAGAATTATTGTATTTATTATTGATTATTGATTGAATAAACTGAGTACAATATGTCTTCTATATATAAGAGAGAAGGGAAGACTAAACCAATACATTATTCGATATGGGACAAAACTAATCTCTATCATAATATAATATCTAATATAATATCTGGCAAATATATATTTGGGGTAAAATGTGTATACGTGTATGGTTACGATCTTATTTTAAAAAAATAAAAATTAAAAAAAGATTCATATCCAACTTTCAAGAATACTGTTAACATAATGTCCTTTCCATTCTCAATTCTCTAAATGAAACACAATTCAAACTCTGGAACAACTGATATCCTTCTTCATAATAACCGAACCTCATGAAAAATCTGACAACTTTTCACAAAAAGAGAAATAAAGAAACTACTGATCTTATTCATATTTACATCAAAATCCATTACAATAATCGTATGCTAACAATTTCCACTACATAAGTTTTCAGTAACTGGACATCTTTTGGAAGAGTGACTGATAAAGTTTAGATGAAAGCATCAACTTTGTTATTAATGCCCCTATTCAAAAATTTCATGCTGATTGGTGGGTTCACCTTCGCGAGAGCTAGCACCGACTGAGGTAGAGTCCATATCCCATCACCACCACAGATGAAACCAAAGGCTAATGCCGGACCGAAAGCCGAAAGCATCAGCCTTTGCCTTATTAACCTTCTCCCATATGAACAATATCAAGCTCCCCACAAACATATCAATGGCAAAATAGGATCCAATATAGAAAGGAATAGCCATTGCCATTGGTAGTGGTATAAATCTCACCACATTCTTCGGGACAACATCCCTCAAAAAATCAATTGCAATGGCGAGAAGAAAAAAAGACGCAGCAGAGAGTGAGGCAATGCTTTGGCAGTGAGCCAAATCCCTCAACTCTGAGGATTGACATGTTTCTGTATACAACAGCATAGGGAGCTGGTTAGTCCAAACCAGGCAGGCCTAAGTCACTGAAAGCCTTGTAAAAGAGACAGAAGACGAATGGGCCGACAACATAGCCCATTGCATTTCCAATCACTTGGCTAACAAACATAGCTCTAGGCGATGCCAATATGAGATAGCCTGTTTTGAAATCTTGCATCAGATCTGAAGCAGTTGAAACGACGCTCATTATGGCACCACAAGCTGCGAGGCCAGCAAGAACGCCACCATTGGCCGATCCAGCCCAAGCTCCGATGGTGAAGATGGGAAGCTTTCCATAGGTGGAGGTGAAAGACCAATCTGCGAGGCCAGATCCATAGGCATGCAAAAGGCCATGATTGGGGCAAAAATGTAGGCTACAAGGATGCAATACTATTTGAGTTGGTGGAAAATTTGGGGTAAAGCCCCAATAGAGATAGCAACCACCACAACATAGGCTGCACAGGTAATTGAGAAGGGGATTTGGTCCTTGACAAAGAGCTCAGTACGATGTTTTTCATCGAAGGAGATGGACTCGGTTGTGACATCAGAGGGTTGTTGGGTTTCAGTAGATACAACAGGAAGAGGATTAGCGTTTATGCTCTTATATTGCGCAACTAAAGCAATAATTGTTCGGCCCAAGACCTTGATGAAATGGTAAAGGCCATCCCCTAGAATCATTGCAATTCCTATAAAAACCTGAAAAATGTAACAAAAAAAAAATATATGTGAGCCAAGTCCAGATAAAAATATAGGTGAAGATAAGTAAAAGGAAGAGTTGGAAGTTATCCTGTAGCCCTGCAATCTATAAAGACTTGACTCTGAAAGATTTGCTGGGTACCAATGTGCCTTTTGTTTGGCTATAAGAGGCCACATGATTCCCCATGAAATAATCCCCCCCAAGAGAACATATACATTAACGAGGTACGGGCAAATCATTCCTACTCTGACATAAGTGGCAGAGAAATCGAAATAGAACCTGTGACAAAATATGGTAATACGGCTTGTTAGACCAAATTGATAAATTTCATATGAAAGGGTATTAAAAAAGGTTGTGTTTAGTGTATATTACCTGTTCTTATAAGCTTGTAGACCTAATGTAGGGAAGGACGCAAATCCACAGTGTAGTACCCCGTATTTTTAAATATTATTTTTAAATGTTTCTAATGAATTAAAATGATTTTTGGAGATTTAATAAATATTTTCAGAAAAATTTATCTTTTACACGTGCGAAACACGTGCAAATATTTTCTTGAGAGGTTCAAAAGTCAAAATTTCTTTATGGAAAATCATTATTTATTATTTGGGATTTATTTGTAATTTTCTAGATTTTTTTGATATTTATTGGATCTAGTTGCAAATAATAAGAAAATGAAGGACCTTTTTGCAAATTTGTCATTTTGAGTGGTGAAAGTGCAAAAACTGTTTTCTGGGCTTTTAAATAGTGCCGACTGGAAATAAGGAAGTTATTTTGTTTTTAAATCTCAATTTAAATGATTTTATCGAGTTTCCAAATATAGGGATCTATTTATGTAAAGTTGTATTTTCAAGGGGTTATTTTGCAAATGTGTCTAAAAACCCTAAGATTCTCATTTCCGGGTATTTAAAAAGAAACGCAGCCGTCTTTCGCTGCACAACCTAAAGTTTATTATTTTGGAGAATTTGGGAGAAGATTTTGGATCTCGCGAAGGAAATGTTTCTTATCAAGGTTTCTTCATTTCTAAGGTGAGTGACATGTTTGTTTTTCTTTTATTTTGTGTATGTTGTATGTGAGTAATTGATTGGTCGATTGTTTATTTATGTGAGTGGTATAATTGGTTGTTTGATCTATGAAAGTTTAATGGATCTTGGATATTGAACTTTATTGCTAGAAAGCATGATTAGGGTTTGAGTATGACTATGAAAATAATGGATTGGATGGATGAAAAATTTGATCTTGTGAAACCCTAGTGGTATGTGATTACAAATTTGATCATGGTTATGAGTTTTGGTAGAAGTTCAGTTTTTGAGAAATTTGAATGGAAGAGTTATAATCAAGAGATCATGTCATGAAAATTTGAAATTTGATAAATGAGTTGAGTTGAGGAAATGTATCCAAATTGGGGATTTTCTTTGAGATTGGTATTTACATGTTTTGGGATCTGAATACGAACTATTTCAGTGATCAATGAATTTTTAAGAAACTCTAATTTTGATTATCGTGCACAACCAAAATTCTGCAGACTGTAGGCCGACAGTCGACTGTTGTGAATTCTCAGTCGACTGATACGACCCGGCTGCTATGTTCTTTAGTTTTCTTGAAAATTCCTTCTAGACAGTCGACTTATACCTTTTACAGCCGACTGGTACACTTAGAATTATATTTTTAAAGTCATTGTAAATTTCTCTCTAGACAGTCGATGTAGAACCCCGTATTTTCAAATATTATTTTAAATATTTGAAAATGAATTTAAATAATTTCTGAGGATTTAATAGATATTTTCAGAAAAGTTTATCTTTGGTACACGTGCAAATGACTTTCGAGAAGTTTGAAAAATTAAGTTTTCTTTATGAAAAATCATTACTTAATATTTGGGATTTATTTAGTATTTTTCCAGATTTTTTTGAAATTAATTGGAACTGTTTGCAGTTTTGAGAAAAGAAGAATCTTTTTGCAAAATTGGCATTTTTAAGGGTTAAAGTGCAAAATTGGAATTCTAGACGTTTTGAACAGTATTGGTTGAGATTTAGATTATATTTTACCTATAAATCCTAATTTAAATGAATTTTGATTGAATTTCCAAGACTAGACCTATATATGTAATGTTGTATTTTGAAAGGGATTAATTTGCAAAAGTACGGGTAAAACCCTAAACCTATTTCCGGATTGTTTAAAAGGATTTTTCCCAGCCGTCATTGCTGGAATATACAGAATTTTGAGATTGGTTTTGGAGGAGCAAGAGAATTTTTGGATCTAGCAAAGAGGAAAGCTTTTCGTGGATTTTCTCAATTCAAAGGTGAATGACTTTGTTTTGTTTTGTTTTGTGAGTGATGTAGAATTGTTTTGTTTTATCTTGTTGTATGAATGATATGAACTTTGTATGGTGGTGATTGATGTGATCGATTGTTATGATTGTTGTTCGACATGAATATTATTTAGCGTTTTGCATGAGAACAATGCCAATGTTGTTATTTGTACCATGTTTGTGAAATTTAAGAATATTGAGTAGATCTTGATTCATGAAATTGTATTGCTAAAAAGCATGATTTGAGCATGGTTATGATCGGATGATGAGCATCTGGATCTTGTATTTGTAAATCAGATTTTGATTAAGAGTTGTGAAATAAATTTAGTATTGAGAAACCCTAAGGGGAGAATTAGAATTTAGTACATGAGAACTTGAGTTTGAGATATTGGACGATTGAGTATCGTATCCATAATGAAGATTATTTGAGATTTGTTATTTTTCCTGAATACGAATTATTTCATAAACAATGAATCTTTAGAAACCTTCAGTTTTGATTTTGTATTCATACCTAATTTCGAAAACTGTAGGCCGATAGTCGACTGGTCTACTGTTCAGTCGACTGGTACGACCCTACTGCTGTACCTTCAGTCTTTTGAAAATTCGTTCTGGACAGTCGACTTAGACTATTATCAGTCGACTGGTTTGCTGAGAAATTGTTTTGTAAAATTATTTCAGTCCTTTCTGGACAGTCGACCATGACCTCTTTGAGTCGACTTTGTACTTAGAATATTTTCTTGAAAATTATAAGAATTTGTCTCGGGTAAGTCGACTGGTAGCTTTTCAAGTCGACTTACATGACTTAGTTATTTTCGTAAAATTTTGGATATTTGTCCTCTGGACAGTCGACTTACCACAGTATAAGTCGACTGGTACTGAAGGATCTTTGTAAACTTTAGTGCTATTACGAATGATTGGTTTTCAGATAATTCAGTCTATACTTGATATTCAGTTCAGTATTTGATTTTGAGATATTCAGTTAAGCATTTGATTTTGAGATATTCAGTTAAGCATTTGACTTTGAGATATTCAGTTCAGCATTTGATTTTAAGATATTCAGTTGAGCCACTTGTTTAGTGGAATTTGATTTAGACATTTGAGTTTGAGTCTTTAGAGGTGCGTGACCCTAGTATACCGGTGTTGAGTTATTTTGTTGAGGCCCGTTGAGGCATTTCAGTTATTCAGTTTTGAGTTTAGGCCGGTGGGGTACACCACTCTAGGAGATTCGTTGAGTAATTAAGTAACCCAAAAATAATAAGGACAGGCACTAGTAGTGATATGACGAATGGGAACATGAGTTATGCACCTCAGTATGACTTTAGATGTGGGATTTAATCTCCGGAATTACCCAAGTAGCTTACTTGCGATGTGGGATCTATCTCCGGAATTATCCAGGTAAATTACATGCGATGTGAGATATATCTCCGGAATTATCCAGGTAATTACTTGCGGTGTGGGATTGATCTCCGGAATTATCGGAGTCGAGGCGACGCACATGTGGTATTCATGTGATGATGTGTCAATGTCTAGATGTAGGATGATCTCCGAAATTATCCAGGTAAATTACCTGAGATGTGGGATCTATCTTCGGAATTATCGGGCATGGGTTAATTCTCACAGTTTATCTTTACCTCGTAGTAGTCATCGTGATAAGATTAGTTGCATGGTGGGGATTGAACCCATATGAAGAAGAGACGTTAAGGGCTTGCACCGAACCTATGTACTATGGAATGCATAGACTTCGACAAGTACGCATTAGAGTGTCGGCATATAGTAATTGTGTTTTCTTGACTGCGTTTTTATGCATTTGGATTTCCTGTTTTCCACACTTGACATTTGCATTTCTTGTTACTTCATATTTTATGTATTTTGGTTATTACCTGTTGGATATTATGATTTAAGTTCATTTATGTTGTTTTGTTTGTTTTTGTGTCACTCACACCATTTATGGCTGACCCCGTTAGTTTTGGGGGTTAGGGATCGTCTCTAACCTCACATGTTGCAGGTTGTTGCTTAGAGTTGGAGGTTGGATGCTTGAGTTGGTTTTTGAGATAAATTGGATTATAAGGGTTTTTGTGTAAAGTTGTAAGAGCATAATTGAGATAGTTTCGTGTTGTAAACAAAAGAAAATTTGAGTTGAGTTGTTTTGACTTCCGCTGTGATTTGTAAAAGTTGATGTAATAAAAGTTGAAAATTTTAGTGGTGTTGGTTGTGTTTAATATTATATTGAAGTGGATCGCTGGAATTGTGCCACGTACTTTCTAAGTTATCATATTAGAAATTCGGGGCGCTACAGTCGACATATTCCCTTTTTCAGTCGACTGCTATACTTAGAATATTTTCTTAAAGTTTATTGGATTTTCTTTCTGGACAGTCGACCTATGACTTTTATAGGTCGACTTATAACACTTAGTTTATTTTTCTTAAAACCAAGAAATTCTCTTTCTGGACAGTCGACTTACGCTTGTTATTAGTCGACTGATACTGATGTATTCTTATAATTATGAATGTTCTTTCAAATGATTTATTCTCTAAATGCTTTAATCTATAACTAACTATTCCATACTTTATCTTCTATTGAACATACGTTTTCAAGATGTTAAGTTGAGCAATTTATGTTGGAAGGTTGGTTTGGATATTTGAGTTTGAGTCTCTAGAGGGTGTGTGTGACCCTAGTATACCGGCAATTGAGTTGTTTATGTTTGGGCTTATTGAGGCATTTTAGTTGATCAGTTGTTGAGTAAAGTCCGGTAGGGTACACCAACTCTAGGAGATTCGTTAAGTAATTAAATAACCAAAATGATAAGGACAGGCATTAGTAGTGATATGATGAACGAGAACATGAGTTATGGACCTCAGTATGGCTTGCGGTGTGAGATAATCCCCGGAATTATCTAGGTGTGAGTGAAATAGTCTCCGGAATTACCTGTGGTGTGGGATTGATCTCCGAAATTATCGGGGTCGAGGCGATGCACATGTGGTATTCGTGTGATGAGGTGTCATTACTTGCGGTGTGGGTTATTCTCGAAGATTCCCAGGTGTGAGTGAAATAGTCTCCGGAATTATCCGTGGATAGAGTTTGACCTCCGGAATTATCGGGGCATGGGCTGATGCTCACAGTTTATCTTTATTTCGTAGTAGTCATCGTGTTAGGATTAGTTGCATAGCGGAGATTAAACCCTATAATGTGGAGACGTTAAGGGCTTGCACCGGACCTATGTAGAGTGGGATGCATAGACTTCGACAAGTATGCATTAGAGAGTCCGCATATAGACTTGTGTTTTCTTGATTTGGTGTCACGCATGTGGTTTTCCTGTTTTCTACACTTGACACTTAGTTTAGTTTCACTTGATGTTTATATGTTTCCTTGCTACATCATATTTTATGTATTCTTACATGTTGTTTAAGAATCCATGCTTAATGTTTATTTATGTTGTTTTTTGTCACTCACACCTTTATGGCTGACCCCTTTAGTTTTGGGGGTTAGGGTTATCTTTAGCCTCATATTTTACTGGTTGTTTCTTAGAGCTTGGGATTTGGATGCTTGAGTTCAATTGATATAATGACGTGTGAAATTTTGTAATAAATTGTTGTAAAGAAAAGAGATTTGTGATTTAAGATGTATTTTATTCCGCTGTGCTATGTAAATGATTATTGTAATAAAAGTTGAAATTTTTTATTGGTGTTTGGTTGTGTTTAATATTACATTGAAGTGGATGCTGGAAATTGTGCCACGTATTTTCTAAGATATCATATTAGAAATTCGGGGTGCTACACACAGTCATCTCCAGCAGTGAAAAATCACTGGAAGAATCCCCACAAGAAGCTACCTAGAAAGAACTTGCCAAGAGTTTTCATTTGTTTCCTACAAAGCATTTCAGATGTTAGCATTTAGGCTTTGTAATGATACAGGAGATTTAAATACTGTCTTTCATGAAAATAAAGGTAAAAGATGAAGGGGAAAAAAACCTTATTTAGCAAGCTTGGTTTCCTGAGGTGTGTGAAAGCCGTTGATAAGGTGAGCAGTTGCAGTGACACTTGGATAGATAATTTTGTAGTCAATGATCATGATCTGAAACAAGTTTGCAATGATACTCGTCATAAATGGACTTTAGACTTTTTTGAATATATATAGAGGTTTAAAAGTCTCTAACTAAAAGAAAAATAAACTCCTAAATTGTACTCTCTAAGACAAAAGTAGATATTATTAGGTAGTGCCTTTCTGAGAGGCACGAAAGAGAAGAGCTCCGAGAAAACTAACTACCAAATAGAAACCAATCATACATCCAAGGTGAGGCTCCTTGATTTTCAGTGGATTGTTTGCGTTCAGTTGATTGCTTGGCGATTCTTTTGCTCATGCCAAAAAGATAACCACCAAAACCCCTTATAAGTATAATTAGCAAGGAAACTTGAGCTACCGAAAAATGGAAAAACTGAACAAAACAAAACATAACACAAAGATTTCCTGTACTTGGATAGACTATTCATGTTATCAACAGAAATCTACCTCCTCAGTATAATAACTGGAATACCATTAACATTGTATTATCTTCAAGTTGATTAGATAAGGATCATGTACAAAAATACTGTCTGTAAAGTTCAAGACAAAAGATTTTGATGATGTTCATTGAATCATATCTATAAACATATACCTGAACTAATGAGGACAAACCCTAACATGCCATAGGAAGGGATGAAAATAAATTAAATTGGATTAGGAAGATTGTATTCAGGATATGTAGAGTCAAGGTTAACTTTAGTCCACCAAAATCAAGTTGATTGGCAAAGAGAAAATAAAACAACCATAACTTTTCCTTGCATCATAGGAATTATTCTCGTTAGAAGCAAATTGTTTTGCTCATGTGGGCAGCTAAGGAAAATGGGCCAGATTATATATAGGATGTATTGTTGCACCCGTTTGATTTGGACGGAAGAAACTTATACAGAGAAAGAGAAATTATATGTTGCTCATGTCTTTATCATTCTATCAATTTATCTTAAGCTCATGCAGTTGCGACTCTCCCACCCTAATGGGAGGTATTTTTGGGTGTGAAAGCTCCTTTAAGGATCAAAATAGGTGGTTGGCAAACTTAGTTAAAAGCTTGTTTAGCCAAAAGTACCTTTTCTATATTTTTAGCATTTTTTTTCTCAAAGCACCTAAAGTGGTGTTTTTTTTATGGTCACCTCAGTTTGCATTTATCATATTATTCCCAAAAAACAATCTACATATATAATCAATTTACTTCTACATTATTAATAAAGTCTAAAAATATTTGAAATTCTCATAGGGATTTCATCAAACAACTCATATGCTAACTAAAATTACAAAAATATGTATTGTTCATTCAGAATGAACACATTGAGGAGAAAAAAAGGAAGAAAAAAAAAATTAATTAAAACTTCATGATGGACTCCACTGCAGAAGAACTCCAACGCAACAATGAAAGGTTCATTTTATTTGTTACAAACCCAGAAAGTTCTATAATCACTAACAATATAAACCCAAACAAAACCTGTATTACTGATGACTTTGAGTATCCAACATGTCAGACTATACACAAGATGCAGGATAATACTAAATTTATCAATGGTTCCTAAAGCCACAACACTTAAGTACGAAGAGAATTTGAATTTCATCTAGCAAAGAAATACTCAATCTAAACTTGAACGTTGTAAAATACTAGTGGATTTAAAACACCAGAGCATACAACATGAAACAAAAAAAATAAAGAAGATCACTTTTTGAAAGAAACCCAACACCAAGAACTAACTAAATACACTACAAACAAAACCAAGATGAAATCTTACAGTACAAAAGTAGGGTAGAAGATAACTCAAGCTCTGTTGTTAAGAACATAAACAGTCGCATCATGAATCCCAGGGAGCCTTCTGGTTTCGGAATGGAAAGGGGCGTCGGGATTAGGAGTGGTCTTTGGGTTAGGGTTAAAAATTATTTTGTATCATGAGCTGTGGGCATGACTCAAGACAATATTTATCTACAAAAGTATGGTTTGGAGGGATTGGGGGTTTCAGATTGGAGAGGGACGTCGGGATTGGGAGTGGAATTGGGGTTAGGGTTTGGATTGTGGGAGATTGAGAGACTAAGATTTTGGGAAGAGATCAGGAGAGAAGAGTTAGGGGAGATTATGGTTTGGGTTTTGAGAGAGGTGGGAATTTTAGGGGGAGAGATCCGAAGAGAGAAGATGGAGGAGATGGGTATGGTAATTTTAGTTAGAGAAATAGTCCATATAAGTATTTTGGATGGCTGATATTTGATCTAAAATAAAATATATACGGTTCAGGTCTGTTTAGATGGTTGAGATTTGATCTAGAAATATAAAATCTATGGTTCAGATATGCTCCGGACAAATTTATTGTGCCTTTTATAATAGAAATAGATTATTTGTATATGTGATTTTAAATATGTCTTATCTACAAAATTAAGAGATAAAAATAATTAGATTTAAAGTTTTTTACAAAAAGTTAGATTAAGAGATAAAATTATTTATATATTGATTTTTTAATTCTCTATACATAAGTCATTTAAAAAAATATCATCTCATGCCGTACAAAATAAGTAAAATTAGTTAGAATTAAGAGGGAAAATTTGCTTAGAATAAAGAGAAAAAATAGTTAGATAAAATTATGTTATAAACCAAGCTAATTCGTGTGTAGCCCAAAATTATTGCATAATCCTATGTATAGAATGGGTAAACTCGCCATTTATATTTTAGGAATTTTTTTTTACTGATACACGCTGGTAGAGGTTAATGGTATCTTTCGTGCATCACACGAGTTCCATGGAGTTTTTTCAGCCAAAGGACGACGCGGGTAAATTTTAAGCTAAAAGACGACATGTGGCAGAAACTTTTCAGCAGAAACTATTCACCAAGAAAATGACATGAGACGAGGTCTATTCGTGTGTATGATTAGATTTAAAATAGTTAAATTATGAGTAATTAGATTTAAATTTCTGAATTTTCTTCAAACAAGCTATTTTAAAAATATCTTATCTCAAGTAGTAATCATATGTAATTAAGAGATAAAAGTAGTTAAATCTAAAGTTTTAAAGATGTGTTACACTTCAAGATGAAAATAGTTTATTTAGATTTGACATTTTAAAAATTATCATCTCATGTCTTACATAATAATATACAAAAATAATTAGATTTAAGAGAGAGAAATAGATGGATTCAAACAAAGTTATAATTCATGATAATTCGTATGTAACAAGATATCAGTGCATAATTATGTGCATAGCAAGAGTTAATTCCCCATTTACATCTTAAAGAAAAACATTTTACTAATAGATTACAGTAGAGCTTGATGGTAGTATTCATGCATGTATCTCTTATTATCTCATCACGTGGCACCTTTTAAAAATCCACAAAATATTGTATCTCTAAAAAAACTAAACATTTACCATGTGGCACCTTTTCAAAAACCACACACACACACACACACACACACACACACACACACACACACACACACACACACACATATATATATATATATATATATATAGAGAGAGAGAGAGAGAGAGAGAGAGAGAGTAAGTCTATTAAGAGCTGGGAAGCTGAATGCCTTATCGGGAGCTGGGAAGCTCAGCCATCCAATCGATCTTGATCGCGATCGGACGGCTGAGATCCACCTCCGCTTATCTTCAGATTGGGTGAGGAGTAAAAGGGGTATACTCAATCGATTGAGTATACCCCTTATCTCTAATCTTCCTTATCGATTAAGAGTCTCTCTTCTCTCCCGCTCCCTCTCGTTCCAAACCCTAATCGTTTCTCCCGCTCTCGAAGATCAAAGACGCTCTCTTCACAGCCCTCTCTTCTCTTCTCACCCTATCTGAAGAGAGCGGCATCTTCAAAACCCTAATCCACCTCTCTTCGAAATCCTAATCGATAAGGAAGTGAAGTCGAGCGCTCTTCTCTCCCGCTCTCTTTCTTCGTCACCTGTGTAAACCCCTATCTCTACCAGGGACTGGATCTAGACTTTGCTTATCTTCAGATCTGTCGCCACTTCATACTCTGTTTGTGTTGGTTCCGAGCTTACAAATTTTCATTTTCATTTTGAAAATGCATCTGTAACAACACAAACAAATGAAAATGAAAATTTGTAAGCTCGGAACCAACACAAACAGAGCACGAAGTGGCGACAGATCTGAAGATAAGCGAAGTCTAGATCCAGTCGATGGTAGAGATAGGGGTTTACACAGGTGACGAAGAAAGAGAGCGGGAGAGAAGAGCGCTCGACTTCACTTCCTTATCGATTAGGGTTTCGAAGAGAGGTGGATTAGGGTTTCGAAGATGCCGCTCTCTTCAGATAGGGTGAGAAGAGAAGAGAGGGTTGTGAAGAGAGCGTCTTTGATCTTCAAGAGCGGGAGAGAGAGCGGGAGAAGCGATTAGGGTTTGGAACGAGAGAGAGCGGGAGAGAAGAGAGACTCTTAATCGATAAGGAAGATTAGAGATAAGGGGTATACTCAATCGATTGAGTATACCCCTTTTACCCCTCACCCAATCTGAAGATAAGCGGAGGTGGATCTCAGCCGTCCGATTGCGATCAAGATCGATCGGATGGCTGAGCTTCCCAGCTCCCGATAAGGCATTCAGCTTCCCAGCTCTTAATAGACTTACTCTCTCTCTCTCTCTCTCTCTCTCTCTCTCTCTCTCTCTATATATATATATATATATATATATATATACACACTTAAAAATATATGTACTTTTTATCTTTTTCTCTTAAAAAATATATATCTCTTTATCTTCTATCTCATAAAACTCTAATATAACCCTCTTTCCTCTCTTATTTTCCAGTAATTTTAATTTTCTTTTCTATACTGTACAATTTGATATACTTGATGGAATATAGGGTTTATAGTTAGATCTACTATTAAGTGATGTTTGCCTCTTTCTTTCTTTTTTAAAGTTGTCACTCACCATTTGATTTGTTGAATTTTAATAAAATTGTGTTTTTTCTAACATTTTTGTTTAATATGATTTGTGTAAATACCTCATATGTAGATCACTCCATTTTAGGTATTGCCTCTTTGATAATTTGGATTTTATGATTTTGATAAAAAAAAAATTATTTTCATGAACCACTTACCACTCTTATTTTCCTATAATTTTGATTTTCTTTTTCTCTACTACACAATTTGATGTGCTCAATATAATATAAGGTTTATAGTTAATTCTACTATGTAATGATGTTTGCTTCTTTCTTTTTAATGTTGTCATTAACTATTTGATTTGTTGAATTTCAATATCATTGTGTTTTTTTCTTTTAACCTTTTTATTTAATATGATTTGTGCATATACCTCATATAAAGATCAATTCCATTTTAGGTATTGCCTCTTTTTATAATTTTGTTTTCATGACTGATATTGGTCAGATGACGTGGCCCCTCCTGGGCCACAGGATCCCCTCAAAGAGCGTTCACCGCCGAATCTTCCGGGTCTGCCACGTCAGCCTGGAAACCACCCCGGCCTCCGCCACGTCAGCCCTAAACCACCCCGAGCCCGTGCCACGTTTGCTCTATACCACTTGGGCTTCTGCCACGCCAGGCCCACGGGCAACCGGGTCCAGACCCGACCCCAAACGGGTCCAGACCTGGTTGGCTTCTTCTATAAATACCAGACCCTCTACCCCTTCCACAGATAATCAATCTTTCCCCTCTCAAACCCTAGTTACTGTTACTCTCTTTCAGTAGCTGACTAGATCGTCGGAGGGTCTGTTAACGGGACCGACCCCGGTGTTTCTAGACTAAGTGCAGGTACACGAGACCCCTGGATCCGAGCCTCCAGATCCAAGCCGAGCATCCCATCTCCACCTCACTCCTGCCTACTCCCGAGCTCCTCTCCAGGCTAAGGGTCAGGGCCACCGTCCGCACCAAAGCTTCCGCAAAATACAAATCGAGAAGAACTCACACCTGGTGCATCCACACCCCCCAAAAACAAACCGCATCAGCTTGGTGCCATCTGTGGAAACCTTTTAGTGCAGACGCTGGCCCGAGCTCAGCCATCAATGGTATCCCGTCAATCCGAGCTCACATGGCACCAAAGGCCAGGAGAGCTGTCACCTCTGCACATCGCCAGGACGTCCCCGCCGATGCTCATAGATCCAACAATTCGGGGATCAGCCGCCGACGCCAGTCAGTGCCTCCCATTCGGTCGTACCCGACCTATGCGGGGTCATCCAGAATCGACAAGCAAGCCAAACTAGGGAAGGGGCCGCTTCCAACTCGGTCCCGAACCATTCCAGACCTCCGGCCCAAGGGCAGGGGCCGGCACTCAGCTGCGTCGGCCGGAGGCTGCCGGCCCAGCGTAACCAGGCTGAACAAGCTCCGGTCACCCACCAGGAGTTCCAAGACTTTCGAAAAGAGATCATGGAAGCTATCCAGGGGACCCCCGTCGACGAGACGGTCCGCCACTCTCACTCGAGTTCGAATGTCGAGGTCAGCGTGTCTCGTGACCCGACGGTCCTGCCGGAGTATGACGATGACATCTTGAAATGCCTCCAAGAAATTGAAGACCGCCTCGACCACTTCAGCGACGGCAGCCCGAGGCCGACACAGGGCCACAGGCCAACTCGACCTCCTTTCTCCACCGCCATCCTGCAGGCAAAAATACCCCGAAATTTCCGCCCACGACGATTCGAGACTTACGACGACGAGGGTGATCCTGCTGATCACATGGAGGGCTTCAAGACCCTCATGATGATTCACAGCGCATCGGATCCCCTCCTGTGCCGCGCCTTCCCCGCCACCCTTTGGGGTCCAGCTCGGGAATGGTTCTCCAAGCTCCCCTCCGGCTCCATTTAATCTTTCGACCAACTGGAGGGCAACTTCCTCGCCCACTTCATGACCAGCAGGAAAGCCGAGAAGACAAGCACGTCCCTACTGGGCCTCCGACATAAGGAAGGGGAGTCGCTCCGGCTATTTGTCCGAAGGTTCACCACGGAGGCGAGGTCAGTCTCCTCCCTCGAACCAGGGGTCGCCTCGGCGGCATTCCGGCACAACGTCTGGCACGACCAGCTGAAGGCTTCCCTGGCGAAGAAGCCTCCGATCGATTTCCCTGACCTCCTCAATCGGGTCGAAAATTACATCCCGGCCGAAGAGGCCCTGAATCCAGAGGACTCCAAAGAAGTTCCCGGAAAGGGGGGACGCAAGGCCGACGAGGCGGAGCCAGCAAAGAAGGTCCCAAAAGACAGGGGGCATCACGAAATGGGTCCCTCCGGTCCCCCGCTTCGAGAGGTACACTCCTCTGACGCAGAATGTATCAACTATCCTCTTAGCAATCGAAGACAGGGACCTCGTGCAATTCCCTCCTCGACCGACCAACAACAAGAATAGGGATCAGTGGTTCTACTGCCGCTTCCACCGGGACAACGGGCATGACACAGACCATTGCCGTGCCCTAAAGAACGAGATTGAGGCCTTCATCCAACGAGGGTACCTCTGGGAGTTCAAACGGGAAGACGCTCGGGACCAGAGGGACACGAGGAACAGGCGACCTCCCCCTCCTCCTCGAGCACTCAGACAGCGTCCCGAGCGAGACCCCGAGCCTAAAGAGCCCGGGGGTCAAGACATCTTGCATTGCGTCCATGGAGGGCCCATGGGAGGGGAGTCCAACACTTTCCGCAAGGCATTCGTTCGAGGGGTCAATGCCGTCTAGGGCCCCCTCTCCCTCCAGGTCCAGCAACTCTCTGTCTCCTCTGGGGAAGACCTGGAGGGAGTTCGGCTCCCGCACTGCGATGCGCTCATCATCAGCCTCAACATGGCGAACTTTGAGGCCTGTCGCATCCTCGTGGACAATGGGATCTCGGTAAACATCCTCTTCCTGGAGGCATTCGAGAACCTGAAGCTCTCCCAGGATAAGCTTAAGCCAGTCGGGTATACATTGCACGGGTTCTCCGGCGTCCCGGTGCCAATCAAGGGGATCGTGACCTTAGACGTCACCGCCGATACGACCCCTCACAGGCGAACCGATTCGATGGACTTCATGGTTGTAAACGTCAAGGCAGCCTACAACGCCATCCTCGGCCGTCCCGGGTTCTGCTCCCTCCAGGCGGTTCCCTCGGCCTACCACCAAAAGCTGAAACTCACCACCAAGTCAGGAGTCGGAGTTGTCCATGGGAACCAAGAAGCGGCACGATCGTACTACATGACGGCAATCGGGGGCGGTGTGTTCCCCCTAGATGCCGTCGAGCTGCAGCCAGAAAGAACCCAGCCAGAACCTGAGCCGGCAGAAGAGTTAGAAGAAGTCTCGTTCGAGACAGGGGATGCGTCAAAGTGTTTCCGAGTTAGCTGCTCCCTCGCTCCCAACCTCATAACTACCCTGATCGACTGTATT
This sequence comes from Hemerocallis citrina, assembly GCA_017893485.1. NCBI lineage: Eukaryota > Viridiplantae > Streptophyta > Magnoliopsida > Asparagales > Asphodelaceae > Hemerocallis > Hemerocallis citrina. The sequence goes on from CM030367.1 coordinate 106,645,414, forward strand.
TGCCGCAATGTCGACCTCTTCGCCTGGAAGCCCTCCGATATACCCGGTATCTTTGAGGACCTGATCATGCACAAACTTAGCATGACCCCCGGCTCGAAGCCAATCGTCCAGAAGCGACGTAAGTTTGCCCCGGAGCGGCAAAAGGTGGTGAAAGCGGAGGTGGACAAACTCTTGTCCGTTCATTTCATACAGGAGGTCAGCTACCTTGAGTGGCTAGCGAACGTCGTGATGGTCAATAAGGCAAGCGGGGGCTGGAGGATCTCATAGACTTCACTTACCTCAACAAGGCGTGCCCCAAAGATCCATCCCCTCTCCCCAGCATCGACGCTCTGATCGACGCTACATCGGGTCACGAGCTCCTTTCCTTCATGGACGCCTTCTCAGGCTACAACCAGATCCGAATGTTCCCTCCCGATATAGCCAAGGCGTCCTTCGTCACAGACCAAGGTCTTTATTGCTACCGGGTTATACCGTTCGGGCTAAAGAACGTCGGCGCTACTTATCAGAGGCTCGTTAACAGAGTCTTCAAGGATCAAATTGGGTGCAACATGGAGGTGTACGTCGACGACATGCTCGTTAAGAGCCAGCAGGGACAGGATCACGTTGCCGACCTGGAAGAGGCCTTTGGGGTCATTCGGACCCACAACATGAGACTCAATCCGGCGAAGTGTGCATTCGGAGTCTCCTCGGGAAAATTCCTTGGGTTCATCATCATCCATCGCGGCATCAAGGCAGACCCCGAAAAAATCCAGGCCATAATAGACATGGCCACTCCCAGAAACATTAAAGAAGTCCAGAGGCTCACGGGAAGATTGGCGGCCATCGGGCGTTTCCTCTCCAAGTCTGGAGAGAAGTCCCTCCCATTCTTCAAGGCTCTGCACGGAACCGGAGGTTTTGAATGGGGCACTCAGCAGCAGGAGGTGTTCGCCCAATTGAAAGAGTACCTCGCCAACCCTCCTCTCATCAGCAAGCCCGAACCAGGGGGGGCCCTCTGGCTTTACCTTTTAGCTTCGGAAAATGTGCTCAGCGTTGTTCTCGTTCGAGAAGAGGAAGGGGTCCAAAAACCTCTGTACTATGTGAGCAAGGTTTTGCTCACCGCCGAGACCAGATATTCTAGAATGGAGAAGGTAGCATACGCCTTGTTCATGGCCGTGAGGAAGCTCCGTCCCTATTTTCAGGCGCATTCGGTTCAGGTGCTCATGGACCAGGCTCTGAAGGTCGTGCTCTACAAGCCCGAGAGCTCCGGACGATTGGTCAAATGGTCGATCGAGCTTAGTCAATATGACATCGGCTATCAGCCAAGGACGGCCATCAAAGGGCAGGCCCTCGTCGAATTCACCACGGAATGCACCATCTTGGAGCAACCCGAAAGTAAGGAGGCTGACCAGACATGGGAAGTTCACGTCGATGGTACCTCCTGCGAAGCGAGGAGTGGTGCGGGTATCATTTTGTGGGGTCCCGACGGTTTCCTACTTCAATATTGCCTCCGCCTCAACTTTTCGGCCTCTAACAACGAGGCTGAGTACGAGGCCATGATCACCGGGCTCACCCTGGCGCGTCAGGCCGGCGCCAGACATATCAAGGCCTTCAGCGACTCTCAGTTGGTGGTCAACCAGATCACCGGAGAGTATGAGGTCCGTGACGATCAAATGATCATGTACCTGGCCGTGGTCCAACGGCTATTGATGTCCTTCGACGAGTCGGCGGTCTTAAGGATCCCCATGGAGCATAATACCCAGGCCAACGCCCTGTCAAAGCTAGCTTCCTCGTCCTTCGAAGGCCTCGACCGCACTCAAAATCCTCCTCTATTCAACAGTTGTGGGGGCTCGATGCTCGGATAACACCGTGAGCCCCAAAATCCTCCTCTATTCAACAGGAGGCTCGGAGCTCAGATGGTACCGCGAGCCCCAAAATCCTCCTCTATTTCACCGGAGGCTCGGAGCTCCAATGGCACCGCGAGCCCAAAAATCCTCCTTTATTCAACAAGAAGCTCGGAGCTCGGATGGTACCGCGAGCCCCAAAATCCTTCACTATTCCACAGGAGGCTCGGAGCTCGGATGGCACCACGAGCCCCAAAATCCTCCTCTATTTCACAAGAGGCTTGAATCTCAGATGGCACCATGAGCCGCTAAAAAACCACCAGGCTTTTCCAACAAGTCAGGAGGGTCGACGCTCGGATGACACCGCGAGCCCCAAAATCCTCTTCTATTCCACAGGAGGCTCGGAGCTCGGATGGCACTGCAAGCCCCAAAATACTCCCCTATTTCATAGGAAGCTCGGAGCTCGGATGGCACTGCGAGCCCCAGAGTCCTCCTCAATTCAAAAAGGGAGGCTCGGAGCTCGAATGACACCGCGAGCCCCAAAATCCTCCCTATATTTCACAGGAGGCTCAGAGATTGGATGGAAACGCGAGCCCCAAAATCCTTCTCTATTCAACAGGAAGCTCGGAGCTCGGATGGCACCGCGAGCCCGAAAATCCTCCTCTATTCAATAGGAGGCTCGGAGCTCGGATGACACTGCGAGCCCCAAAGTCCTCATTTATTCAACAGGAAGCTCAGAGCTCAGATGGCACTACGAGCCCCAAAATCCTCCTCTATTCAATTGGAGGCTCGGAGCTCGGATGTCACCGCGAGCCCCAAAGTCCTCCTCTATTCAACAGGAGGCTCGGGGCTCGGATGGCACCGCGAGCCCCAAAATCATCCTCTATCCAACACGTGAGGGGCTCGTCTACCGACCCTCGATGCTCGGCAAGAAGACCCCCTACTCAACAGATCTCGGCGCCCCCTTGTTTTTCCAACAAGTGAGAGGGCTCGTCCACCGACCCTCGACGCTCGGCAAGAAGGCCCCCTACTCAACAGATCTCGGCGTCCCCCTGCTTTTCCAACAAGTGAGGGGCTCGTCTACCGACCCTCGATGCTCGGCAAGAAGACCCCCTACTCAACAGATCTCGGCGTCCCCTTGCTTTTCCAACAAGTGAGGGGCTCGTCCACCGACCCTCGATGCTCGGCAAGAAGACCCCCTTCTCAACAGATCTCGGCGTCCCCTTGCTTTTCTAACAAGTGAGGGGCTCGTCCACCGACCCTCGCCGCTCGGCAAGAAGGCCACATACTCAACAGATCTCGGCGCCCCCTTGCTTTTCCAACAAATGAAAGGGCTCGTCCACCAACCCTTGACGCTCGGCAAGAAGGCCACCTACTCAACAGATCTCGGCGTCCCCTTGCTTTTCCAACGAGTGAATGGCTCATATACCGACCTTCGACGCTCGGCAAATCGAGCCCCGACTCTTCTGCGCCCGGCACTCCGCATGACTCCAATAGGGGATCCCTTCACCCTACGCCTCTGACCTCTTCTGGAAGATACAGATCTCATTTCTCGCCGTACACACCATTCTGCTCTTCCTACACAGACAAAGAGCCACTCCTACACGACTAGGGCACCCAGTCGTCCAGGAGTGGGGGGCTTCTGATATGGGTCAGATGACGTGGCCCCTCCTGGGCCACAGGATCCCCTCAAAGAGTGTTCACCGCCGGATCTTCCGGGTCTGCCACGTCAGCCTGGAAACCACCCTGGCCTCCGCCACGTTAGCCCTAAACCACCCCGAGCCCGTGCCATGTCAGCCCTATACCACTTGGGCTTCTGCCACGCCAGGCCCACGGGAACCGGGTCCAGACCCGGCCCCAAACGGGTCCAGACCCGGTTGGCTTCTTCTATAAATACCAGACCATGTACCCCTTCCACAGGTAATCAATCTTTCCCCTCTCAAACCCTAGTTACTGTTACTCTCTTTCAGTAGTTGACTAGATCGTCGGAGGGTCTGCCACCGGGACCAACCCCGGTGTTTCTAGACCGAGTGCAGGTACACGAGACCCCTGGATCCGAGCCTTCAGATCCGAGCCGAGCCTCTAGATCCGAGCCGAGCATCCCATCTCCACCTCACTCCCACCTACTCCCGAGCCGCTCTCCAGGCTGAGGGTCGGGGCCACCGTCCGCACCAAAGCTTCTGTAAAAATACAAATCGAGAAGAACTGACACCTGGTACATCCACACCCTCCAAAAACAAACCGCATCAATGACTATTATTTAAAAAATAGTATTGAATTATTGTGATGGGGTATGGTAGTATAAGTATAGAATTGATGTTTTTTTTTAAAAAAAATTTCGACATAAGATATTATATTGATAATTTAAGTCTCTTCTCTTTTACCGTTTGAAAAATCTCATATGCTTTTTTAAATCTTTGAAGGAAAAAATAAAAATTAACTGATTGATAAATATCCGAATAATTTTTTTTGAAAATTCTATCATCGTTTGTTGTCTGCACATCTGTTGCTCTTTCTTTTTAGAGAGATTCACGCGTCTCTTTTTTGTCACATATTTCATTACTTTATGTATTTTATGTCTTCATGTTGATGATAATCCACTATTTTATTTGATATTTTCTTTCTTATTTTTGATTGTATGATAATGATGAAACATATCAGAAGTACTGTTAACTTTTTAAAATATTCTTTTAAAGAAAATTATGGTCCTTTTTTCACATTTTGAGTAAATTAGGGATTTACAATAATTTATTATTAATATGGAAGAATTTTTATTTTCTGTAATTTTATGCTAACAGATAATTTGGACTAAATGAGAAAACTCAATTAAGTCGGTAAAATTAGAATCTATTTAAATTTGATATGTAATTAGGTGATAAAAAGTTTATGCAGGTAAAACTTTATGCATAGAACTACTAAGATTTTTAACCATCTTTTGACATTGGTTATTTACCAATTTGAGCACATGTGATGTACATTAAAAAAAATTCAAATGAAGTTTTAAATCACAGATATTACGAGATAAGTATGAAACTACAATTAACTTTAATAAAGGTAACAAATAAAGTAGATATATTTATAATCTTTTTAGATATAAATTTTAAGTTTAAAATTCAAATTAAATCTATATCATCACTTCATAAAACTAAATTTGAAACCCAGATTAAAATAAAATAAAATTGTAATAACTAAAATATAGTTTCAAATTAATAGAAAACTAGTATAACCCTGTGCTATATTGCATAATTTTTTTTAAAATGAGAGAATAATATTTTAAAAAATTCCTATAATTATTCTCAAACATACAAATATTATAAACTACCATAATTATTAGTGTTCTTTCATACTTCAACATACAAAAAAAATTAATCACAATATTTGATTACATTGTTTATATATATATATATATAGTATATGAACAATAAAAAAATTAGTGTGTAGCAATCAACTCTAGATCATCTCTTAGTCATATTGAATAATTGACATTTGAAGGCCCAAAAGGATTATAACCAAGCAGAGACAACCAAACTTGAGAGTTAAATCCTGAAACAAAACAATGCATTTTAAAATATTTTAAGAAAAAAAAAATTGCAAGAAATGTGAAGAACAACATCCAGGTAATGTATACAATGAAAAAATGAACCTTCACATCATTATCTACCTATTGTATCTCCATTCAGTTTATAGTGATTAATGTGAACCTGCAACTCATGAGTAGTTTTTTTTCACGTTTTCAAACTCTTTGCATGAATTTGATTTTCTCATCAGATACATAGGAGGACTTACATTAAATTTATATCAAATAGTTCAAATTCTACTGTGAAATTTAAGAAAAAAGATAAAGAATTCATAAAATACTCTTAATTATAAAATATATCATTTTCCCAGTATCAACTTCATCACCTATGTTGACCATAAGTTTGGTGTGTATAAAACATAATCTTGTGCCCAAAAATTTTCATTTAAGATATGTATAAGAAAAGAGAGATTCAAAATTCAAATAAAATTCACAAGATATTCGGAATCAACTTAAAAATGAAGTATCGAAAAGATTGAAGAATATCAAAAGAGATTCTCACACAAGAAACATATGAACAAATCTTTAAGAAGCCAGCAAAATCAAGTTTATTTACTTATTTATTGTGAGAATTTATTATGTAAAGAATTGTTGAATGAATATTGAGTGAAGGAAATAGTATAAAGTGGATTCACCAAATAACTGTTTTTTGGCGGTGAACGGTTCACCACATAAAGTACTGTCGACTACAATTAAGATGTCAACCGCGCTTCAAGCGTTATTCTTGATGCGACCGACCGTCAAACTCTCAGGTTAAGGCTAAGAGTTTGACGGTCGACTTGTAACATCCCAGAAAAAAATAATTTTTAATATTTTGCACGTGCATTCCACGTAAAATTTTATGCACATTTTTATTTCAAAAAATTCCTAGAGTCATGAAAAAAAAATTCTCATTTTTTTACATTTGTATGATTTATTTTTTTATGAAACCCAATAGGCCTAAATCTGTTTTGAAGCCCACTAAAAATTCATTACAAATTGAGGCCCATGATTAATTCTACACTTAAATAAACATTTTTGAAATCTAGTACACTTGTCATATGTAACATACACCTACATCTAATTTAATAACAATTAATAATAGAATTTCTATGAGAAGTAGTGTGCACATAGGGTGCACATGCACGTGCTTGTGCACATGGGGGGAGTTGGCGTGCTATACATGGGAGTGTGGAGACAGTGGGGAGAGTTGTGAGTGAGTGGGGAGTTATTTTGGGTAGTAGGAGTCATCTCAACCACACATTATTCCAATAAATACCCCCTCCTTTAACATGAACGACACACAACTCAAACATTAAAAAAAAGAGAAGAGAAGAGGGGGTATTTTCGGTGGTCATTGCTAGAGGAGGAGAAGGCCATTTTGGGGGAGTTTTGAAGAATTTTCTAGGAGTTGTACTTACTAATAGCATCAAGAAAGATGTGGGTGTTTCTTTTACTTTCTAGTTGTTTGCAGTATGCATGCTTAGATAAATTGTGTTTGAAATGAAAAGTTTGGCATGAGTTCTTTAAATTTCTAAACTTGTTAAGATGCATGTTGTGTTGACATCTAGAGTTTTAGTAGTAGATGAAATATGTGAAATTAATGCTTGCTAGTTGGAGATTTCAATATAGAATTGTTATGTTGTCAAATTAAAATCGTATTAGAGTATTTTGTAGTGATGTCATGCATCCAAGATTGGATCATGTATATAAACTGAATGTGCATATAAAGTTGTCAACGTTTGCCTAAAAATTGTGTAAAAATTGGGGTAGATTATAATTCAAATGAGAGATGTAATTTTTACATAAATTCAGAATAAATTGCTAAGAGAAAATATATTTATGTTAGTTGTTATAAAAAGTAGTCTTGTTGATTAATAAAAGCATGTGTGTATAAAAGTTCAAAAAAATAGTATTTAAATTATTTGTGCATAAATTCACTCTAATATAGATAAAATCGGTAAGTAAAAATTTCTAGAAATCTAGGAGTGTATTTTATGAACAATTAATTTTAGAGTATTTTATGAACAATTAATTTTAGAGAAAAGAATATAAATCGAAAATAAATGAAGGAGTTAAAAAAAAGGGAAACAAAGATATGAGTTAAATGATTTTGATCCCTTACATTATCATAATGGAGCTTTGGGTTTAGTGGTCAGCGCTTGTGCTTGGGGGGGGGGGGGGGGGGGTTTCTTGGTTGCGGGTTCGAGACTGGGCGGCTCTGCCTTTTGATAATTTTTTGGAAATTAATCATCTGACATTTCGGGAGCACAAAAGAAATTCAGAGCGGTAGTTATCACCATAGTGAGTTGGCTCACTGGTTTGGGTGACTGTAAGGGTTGCAGTTGGTCTTGTGTTTGAATCCGGTTGTACCCCTTTTTGGTTTTATTTTTTGTTTTTATGATTTTTCAAGTTTTAAAATTTGGAAATTTTCATGGAAATATTTTATAATGTTATTAGAACCCTTGGAAATATTTTCACACTAATCTAAGTGTCACGCCTCGCTTCCTAAAAATATGGAATACGAGCACGTGACGAAGCCCAGCGGATGATTTTTTTCATCATCCATAAGCTGTAGGATCGACCCAGCATCATAACAAGAATATAACAAGATTTATATATAACCAAGCATGCACGAATAATTTATTAAGCAACAGAAAACAATTTAAACAAGTAATAGTATTCAAATAGTTCTCATGTCTGGTTCAAGTGTAAACTCGGAAACAAGTCTTAAACAGCAGAAGAAACAAGTACCTTAAGGAAAACAATTGTTTAAACAGGTCCTTGCTCCAAGCAAAACCTGAAATGTCTGCTCGCCAATTCCAGCAGGTAGCTTGTCCCAAAGTCTGCTTAATAAATATAAAAAGAGAACCAGGGGAAAACAAAGAGAATGCCCTTAGTGCAAGCTAGGGCCACAAATAGTGAAAACAAGTACAAGTAAGGGGAACAAGAAGTGGAATCCAAAATATAACAGAGTTATAAGAAGTAGTGGACAAAACAAGAACTAGCTAGCAAGAGGGAACATCTTAATAACTAGGTTGGATAACAACTGCTAGTGGTGAAACACATGTCAGGTGCACCTATAGGGTTATTTAATATCAAGCGTCAAATCTCAAGTCTAGTGTCATGTGTTATTTAAATGTCAGGTCTCAAATGTCAAGTTGTCAAGTCTCAAGTTGTCTAGTTCAAGTTGTCAAGTTCAAGTCTAGTTCAAGTCTTGTGGTGATTACTATCTAGGTAGCACGACATGCATCCATACTTTTACTACATGGTTGCTACAGTCAAATCAGTTACGTTTAGACCTAGTAATGGATTTTATAGGACGGCGTACTCAGGTATCAAGTATCAAGCAAGCCATGGTTCATGAATCAGAAATAAATAACAAGTTCACGAAGTCAGTTTGCGAATCCACAAGCAAGTTCAAGAACCGCACAATGGGTTCATGAATCAAACAAGTTCATGAGCCAAGTAACTGACTCCATGAATCGAACAAGCTACAACAAGTTCATGAACCAAGTATTGGAAAACATGGCCCCCCTTCCGAGTACACTTACCTATATCGTCCACTCTATAGTCTTTCTCAAAACCCCAGCTTGTTACTTTTATTAACTCTTATCAAGCAAGCATACATATGTAAAATGTTGTGATTTAATTCTAGGAAAAATTGGGAATGTCCTATATGGTGTCCAGCATCTACATATAAAATTTGGAGTCAAACGCTCGCTGGTTACATAGCTAATTTAATGCGCGAAGTAATTTTGTACAGCAGTTTTGCAATCCTGCGTCTACTGACACAGCTGCAGTAAAACTGCCATAACTCACAGACCGTAACTCCGAATTCAAAACTTTCGGAAGCTATCGATATCCAGAAATACATTTTATATTCAGGGCTCGGGCCCAGATTCCTAGGTTAAAGGGAACGAAACAGCAAAAGAATATCCAGACAGCAACACGTAGAATTAATTTACTAATGTAGATTTCATGGAAAAATGTCATTTGGCGTCTAAGTTGTTAAGTAGCATAAACACATAATCATGGAGGTCAAAACAGCAACTAATAAAGGTTTTTCAAGTCATAATAGTTGCAAGTTCGTCAAGACAATAAATATATATGTGTCTACAAATTTTAGGGCTCCTTAATTCATATGTCTATGTTTTCATGTGTCCAAGGGTAAAAGAGTCCAATGATTATAAATTAAATACAAGGAGATTTTGTGACTCTTAGAATTGTCAATTTGGAGGTTCAATATGGATCTACAATGATATTTCAAAGAGGAGTCACAATCTAACTATTTGTAGTATTTCAAGGGTACTTGTGCTAGAACAATAAAATGTACAAGGGTACTTGCCTTGATTGACGACAAAAATATCCGATTGTTGAAGAAAATGGGATCGAAAAATCCCGGGCAAAGCCTCCCAAAAGCACGTGTGAAGCACGTGCGAAAATCAGCCGTAGATCGAGTTTTCCCCCACACCGGATCGGCCAGAACAGCAAACAGCGCCACCGGATCTGCTGCGCCAACACACAGAACAGCGGATCCCACCAATCGGATTTCTCCCACACACCAGATCTGGCCAAACAGCGGACAGCAATGTTGGATTTGCTGTGGCAGAACAGGGGACATCATTTTCCACCAGGGGACATCATTTTCCACCAATCGTTGCGCGTCTTCTACCTCACGACGGCAGTGAGCGGAGAGAGAGCAGGGTGCGACGTAGGCTGGCGCGACGGAGGCTCGTGGTCGGAGTTTGACTGAGGAGCAGTCGACGACGGCGATGGGGTGGCGACGGCGGAGCTTGCGACGAAAGACGGCGTGGCTCTGTTCTTCGCGCTCGAAACAGGGGAGCGAGGAGAAAGGATGGGTTCGGCGGTGCGACGGAGGTGGCTGGCGATGATAGTGAAGAGGAGAGGAGGTCGAGGGAATGAGGAGAACGATGGTGCGGTAATGGTGGATGGAGGAGTGCTGGAGGTGAGTTCGGGAGTTGGGCAATGGCGATGTGCGGGTTCGAGAAGATGATGACGGTTGTGATGGTTGGGAGGGTGAAGGTCGAGGTGGATTGGTGCTGCGGTGGGGTTGACGAGGACCGGGGGGGGGGGGGGTCGAAGGCGATGGGCAATGGTGATCGGAGGAAGCGAGCTGGGTATTTGGGTTTCGAATCGGAAGGGGAAAGAAGCGAAGGGAAGAAGGATGAGAGCGGCAGGGGGTTTTTGGGTCAGCACAGTAAAAATGGGTTTAGGGTTAGGGTAGGTTAGGGTTTATATAGTATGGGTTTTGGGTTATAGGGTATTTGGGTATCCGAATTGAAAAGGACCCAACTAGAGAATTGGTCAAAATGTATCAAAATGGGGGAAAAAGAGATGAATATGAAGAATTAGCCATTTCTTCATGAATAATGACACAAAGAGCATACGAACGAATTCGATAAAAAGTACCAGAAATTGAGTCGAAAACAAATTGATGGTTTTATTCGAACGAAAATAAAATACTGGATCTCAAATAGATAAAAGAGTAAAATTGAGCAAAATACAGTATAAAAATACAAATACGTGGAAACAGGAGTTACACTAAGATATATCTCGAGAATTAAAAGTCTTATCCATATTAAATAATTTATTAGATGAGTTTTTTAATTCAAATTTAAGGGAAAATGTACATGATTAAAATATTTAAGAGTTGGTTGTAGAATACAAATTTAGAATACTTTTTTGTGAAAATTGCATGAATATTAATGCACTGAATTAAAGAAATGGTTGAGGTAAAATCAAAGCATAAGTATGAGATTAAAATCAAGAATTTCTAGTGATTAATCTTAAAGAGAATTTTTTATTAAGAAATAGGGATTTTGATCTTAAAGAACTTTTGTATTAAGAAATACACTTGAAGTATAGAAAAGCATGAAAAATGTTCTATTAATTGAAAAAGCGTTGAATATTATTAAAGTGAATGGTTTGGTTTTTTAACCAAGAAATTGTCTACAAGAATTTGATTTGATGAATTGTTATCGAATGTTGCTATATGAAGTTGAATACTTCATAATCTTTAACATAAAGAAAGTAGATAAAGAATAAATGATGAGTAATAAATGAAATGTTTCTGTTGAGGTTAGATGTAACCTAAGTGATCTCTATCTTGAGATGGTTGTTGGAATCTAGAGCCTGAGCGAGACCCATAGTGACAGGCAATTTGTGAATAAAGAAATTTGAGAAGAAGCCAGTGTAAGCTAATGTTCTAGTGTGTTGATTTATGTCCGGTAGGGTAAGCTAACTCTAGGTTGTGATAAATATAATAAAACCTAAGGATAGGCACTAGGAGAAGATGCGATGAAACTTGGGCAAATGTAAGTGGGGTGCCTCTATATAGTCTGACGGTGGACTCCAGGACTATAGACCCAGTCTGACGGTGGACTCCGGGACTGTGGTTGCTTGCTGTAACTACCGTTTTCGTTCTTTTTATTTCCCCCTCTTTTTGTAATATTTTATTTGCACTGAATAAAATACTCTATTTTTCTTGATCATCTTCATTAAATTTTGCCATGAATTTCCTTTGTTCTTTTTGTTGAACCATTGTCTTGTTGATCCTGTTTTATTTATCGGATTGTGGGTATTTTATTCGAACCCTATTGTCTTTGATTCCACCTCTTATTGAACCCTAAAACCTAATTACAATTAACTCTTGACCCAAATCCACTATTATTGGATCCTAAACCATTAACCCAACATCCTAATTGCACTCTATAAATATAATCCTATTGCAAATCCTAAAATCACACAAATACAAACCCTAATTAGCCGTTTTCTCTCTCTTTCCTCTCTCCGCTCTCTCTCTCCCGACCTCAACTTTTCCCGCCTTCTACTGTGCACCTTCCCCAACCTCCACCTCCGGCGACCTCTCGTCGTTAGCAACCCCCGACCACCTTCTCGCTCACCCCCAGCCACCAGCGCCACCACCAGACCCAGACCCCCTCCCGACTGCTGCCGATGTCTCTGTTTTCCCACCCAAAACAGAGCAGCCAACCCAACGCTCTGTTCCTCTCTCCTCGATGCCGTCCAGTCGATGCCCTTGCCAGCCGCGCCACCGTCCGTCGTTCGTCGTCAGCCACCGCCAATGATAATAGCATCAACAACCCCTTGCTGTCTTGATCTTGCTGTCTTGATCTTGATGTTATTCCTTTGATTCTTTTGCACGTAGTTTGCACGTGATAGTTCGTGTGTTTGTGGCTTCAATGCTCCGGGAGTCTCATCCCGTTATTCTTGGTATTCAAATTAACCATCAATAAGGCAAGTTACTTTTCCCGTTGAATTGAATCTTGTATCAAATTTAAGTTTTATTGAAACTCTTGCAAGTAGATCCAATTGTTTATCGTATTGTACATTGTTCATCTCTTTCGTTGGGTATATTGAGGGTTTACACGAGCTAACCCCAATATTCTTGACTTCGTGCCACTATTAACTCCAAAGATTGAATCTTCATGTGTTCATATAGAATTGATAATAGGGTTATTCGTATAATTGTCACACAATTAATCTATTGTAGAAACAATTGCTAGGTTGTATGTTGATTGATCGATTGATGATTGGTTGATGAAAAATTAATGTATGTATGTATTCTTAATTTTATTGATCATGTTTTTATACCCATCATGCTGATTATGAAGTTTACCGACTATTTGAAGTGGAACCCATCATGTTTAATTAATTTATCTCGTCAAGAATAACGAAAAACGTATATGTTGTTGTTGTCTGGTTTTTGTCTATTATTTTTGACCTAGTAAATGATCTTAAAATAAATAACTTTCTGAATAAGAGTTGTAGCCCTATGTTTCTAGTTTTCAGAAAATATTGAATTGCTGAATTCCGAGTTGTCTAGCAAAAGTTATGATTATTTTACTACTGCTGTGTTTTTATTTCCAGAATTCAGATTCTTGGATGTTTCATGTTTAATCTATTAAAATATTGATTTAACATTAAAATATTGCTCTGATAATTTCCAGAATGTTAGTTAACATGCTTAGAAGTCTAATAAATATTTTTGAAGATTTTATTATTGATTTTTTGCTGATTCTAAAAATGTAATAACTTGATGTCAATTTTCTGCCTGAACATGAAATCTGTAAAGGATGATGTGTTTGACCTAGCTACTGTTGTCGGATTTTGGATTTTAAATATGAGTTGGAATCGTGTGGAAGTCTAGTTTTCATAATTTCTGACAGTTTCAGTTTTTGATTTCTGGAACAGTGGGAAATTCAGTTTCATTACGGAAAACTCTTGCTATCCAGAATTTCACATTCCAGATTTTAATTGCTAAATTATTCCTATATCATTGTATTGCTTGAATCGAAGTGTGTATGTTGTATTTCATAATCCTAATGAGTTATTGTCAGCATTCTAATTGTCTTATCCAAGTTTATCAACCTATCGTTTCCCTATTGTTATTATCGTTCAACTCATGTCTCTTAAATGCATATTGTATTGTTGTATTAATAAAATAGTTATTAAGCCAGGGTTTAAGGGATTGACTAGAGTAGTTGATGATATAGTGACTGTACGGGGAAGTGTGGGCCATGTTTCCCAAAATATAGTGTGTTGGCTATTGTTATTGTTATCGGTTTATTGTTGGATTACCGACTACAATATCCCAATTAATTGTGTATTGTCTATTTTTATTAAGTCAACCAGTATGCAGCAATGCTACAAATAATCTTATCATGCCGTCTACATGATCTATAGAATCTTCCACTTAAGTCTACACGAAATTGATTGTATGCATCGAACCTGTAGAATGGGATGCAGTAGTACGTGCATTAGTTAGGATTAAAATGAATAATAGACTTAAGGATTGACACAACATCGACATTGCATATTGTACATCATTATTCCTATTGCTATCGAATATTGTCTAAAGGTTATTGGTATCGACTATTGAACATTATTATCGAATATTGAATCATTGTTTATATCATTGCATCGATTATTAATGATATTGATTATTGCTATTGTCTCATATTATTAATTCTTATTGATCCATTGAATTCATTATTATATCGTTATTCCATTATTCCTTGCTTTCTCTACTTGCTGTCCATGACTTGCTCTAAGGACAAATTTTCTTCTTGTTTTAGATGAAGTGTTCACAGGTGATCATAGAGAATTACCTGCTGGGATTGGAGAACAAACTTTCTGAAGATTTAATGCTTTCTAGTTGCTTATTATTATTTCATTGAATTTATTGTAATGAGACTTATTATTATTGTGATTGGATTTATCATTGTATTGGGCTTATGACCCGGATTTTATTATTTCATTTTCAGACATTGGATTATTATATTTGGATATTTCATATTGTTTCATTCCAAGTATTATTATTCATGAGATTATTATTAGTGTCTGCGCAATTGTTTGTATTGATTATATTGTTGAGTTGAATGGGTAAACAGCTTATGGATGACGCAAGTCATTCGCTGGGCCAATGTCATGTGCTTGTGTTCCGTATTTTTAGGAAGCGGGGCATAACACTTGCAATGTGAGACGAGCCTTAATCAAATCTTGGACTACGATTGATTTGATGGTGGACTCCAGGATCATGAATAGTCGAGCGGATGGGAGATCGATCTCCAATGTATATGTGTATATCGGGACTAGAGGGGCACTTGCGGGATGTTCGCACGATGAGGATTCTGTATAGTTCGACGGTAGATGATGAACACATTATTATTCACTTTTTAGAGCAATAATCTTAATATAATTAGACATTTAAAAGCTCTATATATGGTATTTAACTCTTATTCTCTCTTTTCCATAGGAAACAGCGTAAAACAGCAAAACGAAGCAGATTCAGGACTTCAAAGATGATACACAGAAAAATGCAGAGGAACAGTCGACTTATTCCCAAGAGCAGTCGACTAGCCTGATCAAAGATAAAATCTTCAGAAGTCTCGACTCAGTCGACTGGTTCGAAGACAAGTCGACTGGTCTGCGGCGGAGTAAACAGATAAGATCTTCAAAGATACACCTGCATCTAATTTCAAATCTACTTGGATCAAGATTTTATACAAAGAATCAAATCTAAAGACAGGGTATTTTCAAGTGGACGTGGTGAACAGATAAGGAAGGAAAGGAGAAAAGAGAAAGATATTAATCATCAAATCAAATAAAGAAGGATCTTCCTGAAAAAGTGGAAACCCTAATTCTCAGCCGTACTCTATAAATATCAGAAGAGATCAACTTGGAGACAGAGGATCATATATCTCTGGAAGCGACTCAATCACCAAGTTCCTGAACAAGCATCGAGAGCATCACTCCATCAACATCGAAGAAGGAGAGAGAAGATCCAGCAACCAGAAGGCAGTCGACTGTGTGACAGCCAGTCGACCATATTGCCGGAATCCATTAGTTTATTTCTTCTTCTCTCTTTATTCTTTTATGTTAATCATGTATTCAAACTTGTTAAGCAATAAAGTTATTATTATGTGGAACTAATTTCATAGTTGGGTAGATCGAAACCGTAGTTATGTAATGCTATCTTCTTCTGAACTCTTCTATGTTACTTATTGATTGAATCTAATTGAATTGGTATAGGTTTATGATAGTCAAACTAGTTCTCAAGACTGAGAGCAGTCGACTGAGGTGAGAGCCAGTCGACTGACGTACAGAACTTGGGAAGCTCAAGTTTGGATATCATTTATCTGAATCTGTTATATGAGCATATTGAGACGACCGAATCTCGTGCTCATAATTTGTAACAAAGGAATCTTTAGGGGTTCTTGGTTCAATCAACTTAGAGGATCTAGATCTGATACCAATTTCTAGAACTTTAAGTGTTTGTTCGTTTCCACTGTTCTTATGTTTTCTCTAAGTATAACTTAGTAGATACCATGCTAGATACTTACGGAAAGAAACGAATTAGAGTAGATACCATGCCTAATTCTTGGCTTAGGGAAACATTACTTTAAGGAGTAGATACCATGCCCTTGAAGTGAACAACATGAGTAATTAGAAGTAAGTTCAGAAGGTAACTTAGCATTATTAACTATTGGTGGAGATCAACAACCCAACTATTCAAGAGATATTTGTGATTCAACACCTCTCATCTTAGTTTTAATCTTTTAGTTCTTTTAGAATATTACAATAACTCTTCTTCATTTTTATTATTAGTTTTATTGATTAGTAAGTTGAAGTCTACAATCTCTGTGGGATCGACCCTTGCTATTACTACGATTCTATAAACGATTCGTGCACTTGCGAGGTTTTTATAATTTGTGTCTAGTTTTATCTATATATTTAGGTAGCTAGATTTCCAACAACAGTAGACTCCGGGACTGGAATCCGTACTCGTGGAATGTCTAAACCTTGCTTTTGTTACCGTAGTAGGTTGTGCACGGCGAGGGATTAAACCCTTTAATGAGGAGTACGATAAGAGCTTGCCATCGGACCTATGTATTATGAGATGCATAGAATCCGAACAAGTATGCATTAGTGTCATCGTAGTGTAAACATTTGCATTAGGCATTAAGTCATATCATATACTGACACTACTAGGGTAGCCACTTTTCCTGTTTGCATTCAAGTTTTTGTTTGCTAAAGTAGAAGAATCACTGTATGATAACATTGCGTCAGTTGTATGCAACTGACATGCCCATTATTTTCCAGTGCAGGACTTGGATTAGCAAAAGACTTAAAGATGAATTGATACTTATGATTACTTCCACATTAAAGTTGTTGAATGTTAAAGTTGTATATTTTTGTTGTAACTTTCGCTATGTATTTTGTAACAGACAATGTGTAATGAAAAAAAAATTAATTCCTTGTAAATTGGTACGAATTTATGTAAATAATCCTGTTATGCTACGAATTACATGTATTTGGAATTCGAGGCGTTAGAATTGGCATCAGAACTAACTTCAATAAGTAGTACAAAATTACAAGGACGACACATTAGGGTGGATTTTAGAAGTGTGAGTTCAGTTTATTGAGATTTAAATGTAAGTTGATTTACATTTGTGTTGTTCTATACACAGATGTCTTCTCCTCCCTTTCCCTACAAGATGGCTGATAACCATTAACCAGTGGACGAAGTATAATGGTTCTTTGAAGACCCAGAAGAGGAAAAGGAAGAACCCAAAGAAGAAGAAGAATCCGAAGAAGAGGAAGACCCAGAAGAGGAAGAGGGAGAACTGCCCGAATCTCGAGAGATCACTCCACCTCCACCTGATTTCCCAGATGAATCCTCAGATGAAGAGCCAGTTCGAGATAAGAAGGACCACATCATCGCTTTTCTCCAGAAGCAATTGATCATCCATAAGTTGAGAGTAAACCACATGGAGGCTCATCATGCAGAGGACAAGCAGAACATCGCAGCTCAGAGTCGGCGAGTATGGGAATTGGAGAAGTGTCGACACATGAATGCTCGGCGTTTCACCCAGCTAGACTACAAAACTCGTTGGGGGAAGTAATAATGTCGTCAAAGATGGAAGGAGATGCAGAAGGAAATAGATGAACTACGGGGAGAGCTCAGTGAAGCCAAGAGGAACCATAGGATCTAGACTGCTTTATGTTTGGAGTTTTCTGGTGTTTTATGTATGAATGTATGGACAAATTTTATTTCTGAATGTATAAAGTTTATTTTTTAAAATAAGTAAATTGTGTTGGAAGCAAAGTCTATGTTGTTGTTGCTTTTTTGTGATTAATGAAGTTTTATGACCCAGAAATGGCTGGACGAAGAACTCGAAATTGTGAAGGATCCAGCGGTGAAGGCAACCGTCTTGATCTAGAGACAGAACTGGCCCGGGTGTACCAAACTCTGAACATATTTTCCACGAGTGTGAACCGAAACACTAGGGCGGGGCAGAAAGTGCAAGTTCCGGAGGCTATTAAATTGGTGGAATCATTCAAACGGATGAAACCACCCATTTTTAGGGTAAGGCGGATCCTGATGCAGCAGATGATTGGATCCGGCAAATCGAAATAGTGTTCTAGGTTTTGGAGACTCCTGAGGCTAGCAGGGTGAAGCTGGCCACCATTCAGTTGGAAAAGGATGTCGGGGTCTGGTGGCAATCCATGAAACGAACCCTGGGAGATGAACTTATTACCTGGTAAGACTTTCTGGAAGAGTTCTGCAACCACTATTTCCTGATGGATGTGCAGGACAAAAAAGGCAATGGAGTTCCTGAGCCTGCAATAGGGGAGCTTGTCAGTTAGGGAGTATGAGACGAAGTTCACTCAGCTCTCGAGGTATGCATCGGAGTTAGTGATCGACGAGGCCAAGAAGGCGAGGAAGTTTGAGCAAGGACTGAGGCCAAGTCTGACGTCTCGAATGATACCCCTCAGTTTCAGGAAATTTAATAAGCTGGTACGGAGAGTTGTAGCCACAGAAGCATATATGGAACAATATCAGTTGGCACAGAGCAAGAAGAACAACTGGAGTGCTAGCAAGAGACCCGCAGCATCAAGCAACTTCAGGGGACAGCACCCAGCACAGAGGTTCAAACCTACCGGGGCAAATATTGTTGTTGTAACTAGATGGTTAAGCACTTGCTACAGATGTGGAGAGACATGCCACATCGCAACTGGGTGTCCTGAACTGCAGAAGGTTATGACTTGCTACCACTGTGGCAAGGAGGGCCATATCAAGCCAGACTGCCCACAATTCCAGCAGGGAGGGCAGATTCTGAAGCAGGCCGACCCAGGGAGGAAACCATACCGGCAGCGGCGAGTATTCGCTCGGACTGAAGAGGATGCAGAGGATGCCGACAATGTCATCACCAGTATGGGAGCATCTGAATAGAGTTTTACTACTGTTATTTCAAGTCTTGTATTAGAGGAATGTTATGTACTAAAGAGTATTCATTATGAAACAGGGGAACTTCTAATAAATAAAATAAAAGCTACTATTTTGTTTGATACTGGATCGTCCTACACTTTTGTGTCTCCAAAGTTTGCAAAGGAATTGGGAGTTGAGCCAAAAAATTTACCCGACAAGGTTCTGGTAGTAGCTACCCCTTCAAGAGAAACATTGATTACTGATTGGTACTATGCTGGTTGTGACCTCGAGATTGGAGGAAGAGTTTTTGGAATCGATCTCACAGAGTTGGCAGTCTTGGAGTCGATATAATCATTGGCATAGACTGGATGTCGATCTACAATGCTAGCATCGAATGCAGGAGCAAGGAAGTTATGGTAAAGGCACCAGGAGGACCAGCGGTAACATTTCAGGGGAAGAGGAAGTGCAGGGAGTTGGTGGGAGCTTTGACCAAGAAGAAGATCCCTGAGGAAGTCAAGAAGATTCCTGTATTCCGGGACTTACTGACTATATTCCTGGATGACCTACCTGGAATACCACCTCATTGGGATGTGGAGTTAAGCATTTTGCATTCAGCCAGGGAGTGCACTGATATCCAAGGTACTTTACATAATGGCGTCAGTGGAACAAGATGAGGTAAAAAGGCAGATTGAAGATCGTTTGCACAAGGGTTTCATCAGACCGAGTGCATCGCCTTGGGGAGCACCAGTTTTATTGGTGAAGAAAAAGGATGGATCGATGAGTATGTGCATCGATTATAGGGAACTGAACAAGGTGATTGTCTAGAATAAGTATCCTATTCCGCAAATCGATGATTTGTTTGACCGACTTCAAGGAGCAGCAGTTTTCTCAAAGATAGATCTTTGGTTGGGTAATCACCAAGTTCGTTTTAAGGAAGAGAATGTGCATAAGACTGCGGTCTTAACATGACATGGGCATTACGAATTCTTAGTTATGTCATTTGGAGTGACGAATGCACCGGCTATATTCATGGACATGATGAACAGGGTCCTACAAACCATTCATCGACTCTTTTGTCATGGTGTTTATCGATGATATTTTGGTATATTCCAAGTTAGATGAAGAGCATGTTGGGCATTTAGCAGAGGTATAGAAGAAGCTGCAGGAACAGAAGTTGTATGCCAAGTTATCCAAGTGTGACTTCTGGAAATCCGAAGTCGTGTTCCTGGGTCATATCCTTTCTAAGGAGGGAGTGGCCACTGATCCGCAGAAGATAGAGGTCGTGAAGGATTGGCTAAGGCCCACATCAGTGAAGGAGATCAGGAGTTTCTTGGGCTTGACTGGTTATTACCAAAGGTTTATTCAGGGCTATGCTCAGATAGTCGTGCCACTCACGAGACTTATGAGGAAGAATGTAAGTTTCAAGTGGACGGAGCAGTGCGAAGCAAGTTTCCAAGAGTTGGAGGAGAGGTTGACTACTGATGAACACAATATTATTCACATTTTAGAGCAATAACTTTAGTGCAATTAGACATTTAAAAGCTCTATATGTGGTATTTAACTCTTATTTTCTCTTTTCCATAGGAAACAGTCTATAACAGCAAAACGAAGCAAATTCAGGATTGCAAGGATGAAACACAGGAAACTGCAGGAGATCAGTCGACTGATCATGCTTACAGGCGACTGGACAGGGGAATCAAGTTTACACACCAAGTCGACTGGGCTGATGAATCATGAAAATACTAAAGTCTCGACACAGTCGACTTACATCCAGAGGCAGTCGACTGATAGGCGGCAGAGTATACAGATAAGATATTCGAAGATTCATCCAAATCTAATTTCAAATCTATCTGAATCCAGATTTATGCAAATCAAATCTATAGACTGGAGATTTCCAAGAGCACGTGGTTAACAGATAAGGAAGGAAAGAAGAAAAGAGAAAGAAATAAATCATCAAATCAAACAAAGAAGGAGTTTTCTGAAAAAAAGTGCAAAACCCTAATTCTCAGCCGTGTTCTATAAATATCAGAAAAGAAGCATCAATCGCGCTCTCTCGGTTGGCACTCTTCCAGACATTCCAAAATCACCGAATCACAAGGGTTCTGAGCGTTCAAGTCATCAACAAGGGTATCATTTTATCAACATCGAGAAAGGAGAGAGGAGATCCAGTATTCGAAGGCAGTCGACTGTGTGACAGCCAGTCGACCTTATTGCCGGAGTTCATTAGTTTATTTCTTCTCCTTTTAGTCTTTAATGTTGATCATGTATTCGAATTTGTTGATTAATAAAAGTATTATTATGTGGAACTAAATTTCATAGTTGGGTAGATTGAAGCCGTAGTTATGTAGTGCTATGTTCTTCTGAATTCTTCTATTTTACTTATTGATTGAATCTAGTTGAATTGATATAGGTTTGTGATAACCACACTTGTTCTCGAAGTCTGAGAGCAGTCGACTGAGGTGAGAGCCAGTCGACTGACATGCAGAACTTGAGATTTCAAGTTTGCATTATCATCTATCTGAATCTGTTATATGAGCATATTGAGACGACCCGTATCTCGTGCCCGTAATTGTAACAAAGGAATCTTTAGGGGTTCCTGGTTCAATCAACTTAAGGGATCTAGATCTGATACCAATTTCTAGAGCCTTGAGTGTTTGTTTGTTTCCACTGATCTTATGTTTTCCTTAAATACAACTTAGTAGATACCATGCTAAGGACTTAATGAAAGAAACGAATTAGAGTAGATACCATGCCTAATTCTTGGCCTAGGGAAACAGTACTTTAAGGAGTAGATACCATGCCCTTAAAGTGAACAAACATGAGTAATAAGAAGAAGTTCAGAAGGTGACTTAGCATTACTAACTATTGGTGGAGATCTAAACCCAACTGTTTCATAAATATTTGTGATTCACATTTCTTAACTTAGTTTAATCTTTTCATTTCTTTTAGACTTTCAAAACAACTCTTAATGATTTTTATTCTTTTGATTGGTAAGTTAAAGTCTACAATCTCTGTGGGATCGACCCTTGCTATTGCTACGCTTTTCTAACGATTCGTGCACTTGCGAGGTTTATAATTTGTGTCTAGTTTTATCTATATATTTAGGTAGCTAGATTAGCACAACAAGTTTTTGGCGCCGTTGCCGGGGATTGTCTAGTATTTTAACTTACAGATCAGTAGGAAGTTTTTATTTTCTTTCTTTTAGTTTATTAATAAGTTTTTCTTTTAGGTTACAGGATTTTGGTGGATGCACGGAAGGAGATCACTTCGTCCAGAGCTACTACCTATTGACGCAGAAACAGAACGCACTTTGCACAGACTAGGTAAGTTATTTGCAGCGCACCAGTCGACTGCCCACACGAACCAGTCGACTGGCCAGAGACCTAGTTCACACACAGCAATGGCTGAGGAAATGCCCAATCGAGTGCCAATGCAGGACAAGTTCACGCCTAAGAACATTGAACAACCCTCCTGCATTGCGTATCAACCAAATGTCACAGGGAACATGCATCTATCTCCTCAGTTACTTAGTATGGTTCCCCATTTCAGTGGCAGACCTGATGAAGAGCCTCATCTTCATTTACAAGATTTTTTCGATCTTTGCAGGACACAAAGCGTCCAAGGGCTTACCCCTGAACAAATCAGGTTAATATTGTTTCCTTTTTCCTTAAAACTTAACGCTAAACTATGGTATAATTCTTTGGAACCAGGATCAATAAACTCATGGGAGCAATTGGCGACAAAGTTCTTAAAAGAATTCTTTCCAGCCCAAAAGACCAAACAGCTAAAAAGGGAGATTCAACTCTTCCAACAAAAGGATGGATACTTATTTTTCGAAGCCTGGAAAGATTTCAAGAACAAACTTCTCAAGTGCCCAACACACAACATGCCTAAAAATGATCAGGTACAAGCTTTTTATGAAGGTTTAAATGATACTAATAAGGCAATTGTGGATTCAGCTTGCAACGGGATCTTGATGAGGAAAAGCGGCGAGGAGGCCATAGAACTATTTGAAGAACTCAGCGAGAATTCACAACAATTCTCAACAAGGAGGGGCCCTTCGAAAAAATAGGGAGTTTATGAAATTTCTAGTAGCAATAACATTCAATTGGAAATAGTAAACATGAATAAGAAAATTGATATGCTTGTTAATGCAATGTCTATGATGGGTGGAGTTAAAAATCAAACAAATGAAATTTGTGCAATTTGTTCTCATGTAGATCATACCACTGATACATATCCCATGTCTTCTTTCACAGATCAGGAGCATGCAAACTATGTAGGTCGAGGAGTTTTTCCACCAAAGAACAACCCATTCTCGAACACATACAACCCAGGGTGGAGGAACCATCCAAACTTCTCATGGAGCAATAATCAGAATAATCAAGGGACTCAATTCACACAAGGACATGCACGGAACTTTCAAATGGGAAGTGGGATTGATAGGCCAGTTCAAGAACAGAAAAAGTTGGATTTTGAATCCACTGTTCTTCAATTGCTCCAACAACAACATCAAACAAGCAACTAACAAGGGCAAGCAATTCAGAAGTTGGAAACACAGATTGACCAAATTGCTAAAGAATTAAGCGAGCGAAAGACAGGGGAACTTCCATCACAAACTATACCAAACCCTGGAGGCCAAGAACAGCTCAAGGCAGTCACAACATTAAGAAGTGGTAAGATAATTGACAACAAAGTTGGAATACACATCGAAGAAAAAGAGGAACAACCATCAAAAATTGTGGGGTCCAACAAGGTAAGTGAAAAAGAAAGAACAATTTTGCCACCATTCCCTCAAAGGTTAGTCAAACAAAAGAAAGATCAACATTTATTTGACATCTTTGAAACTCTCAGGAAGGTAGAAATTAATATCCCCCTACTTGATGCTATTAAACAAATTCCTTCTTATGCTAAATTTTTGAAAGAATGTTGTACTCACAAAAGAACATTTCAGGTTAGGGAGGATGTGGCCTTGACAGAAGAAGTGAGCGCTGTCTTACTAAGAAAACTGCCCCCCAAATTAAAAGACCCAGGTAGTTTTACTATTCCTTGCAGGATTGGCGAGCACTTCTTTGAGAAAGCACTACTAGACTTGGGGGCAAGCATCAATCTTCTCCCATACATTGTCTATGAAAAGTTAGGATTGGGAGAACTCCAACCAACATCCATCACGTTGCAATTGGCAGATCGCAGTATCAAAAGACCTAGAGGTATTTTGGAAGATGTCCTAGTTCAGGTAAACGATTTCATTTTGCCTGCTGATTTTGTTGTGTTAGACATGGAGGAATCTTCAATGCCATCTTCTCTACCAATCATTTTAGGTAGGCCCTTTATGAGTACGGCTGATATAAAAATTTGTGTTAAAAAGGGTACCATAAGCATGAAAATAAATGGAGAGAAGGTTGAATTTAAAATGTTTGATACACTAAAATTTCCACATGATGATCATGAATGCTATAATGTTGATGTGGTGCAGGATATTGTTGATCAAACATTTCAGGTACATAGCGTTGAACCATTACAGGCCATAATTACACAATCTCTAACTTTATCTAATAATGAACAGGAATCTGATGACTGGGAGATTGCAGAGACAATACATCACCTTGACACTTCACAGTCACACTCAGGTAAGTTTGCACCAGCATTTGAACAATTGGTGACTGATGAACTTTTTGTTTCTGCAGGTAAGTCGACTGGTGCACTGGACAAGTCGACTGGTGAAGGGGATCAGTCGACTGTCCAGACTGCTACCAGGGACCAGTGGACTGCACCAAGACCTACAGACCCAGAGCTTAAGCAGCTGCCCAACCATTTGAAGCACGCATATTTGGGTGAGAACCAGACGCTACCAGTGATAATTGCTGCGAATCTAAGTGCACAGGAAGAAGATAAGCTGCTAAAGGTACTACGAGAACACAAGAGTGCAATAGGATGGACCATTGCAGATATCAAGGGAATAAGTCCATCCAAATGCATGCATCGAATACTCCTTGAAAACAACGCAAAACCAAGCAGGGAGGCACAGAGAAGGCTTAACCCAAACATGAAGGAAGTGGTAAGAGCAGAGATTCTGAAGCTACTAGATGTTGGCATCATCTACCCTATCTCAGATAGCAAATGGGTAAGTCCTATACATGTAGTGCCTAAGAAAAGTGGAGTCACAGTGGTGACAAATGAAGAAAATGAGCTTATCCCTACTAGAGTGACCACAGGATGGAGGGTTTGCATTGATTACAGGAAATTGAATAATGAAACCAGGAAAGATCACTTCCCTCTTCCTTTTATTGATCAAATGTTAGAAAGATTAGCAGGATATAGTCATTATTGTTTCTTAGATGGTTATAGTGGCTATAATCAAATTGCTATTGCTCCAGAAGATCAAGAAAAAACCACTTTTACATGCCCTTTTGGTACTTTTGCATACAGGAGGATGCCCTTTGGATTGTGCAATGCTCCAGCTACATTTCAAAGATGCATGATGAGTATATTTTCAGACATGGTGGAAAGATTCATTGAGGTATTTATGGATGACTTTAGTGTTTTTGGATCTTATTTTGATGAATGCCTTAACCATTTGCAGCTTGTGCTTAAAAGATGTGAAGAATGCAATTTAGTGCTGAATTGGGAAAAGTGTCATTTCATGGTACAACAAGGTATTGTGTTGGGACATGTAGTGTCAAAAAGAGGCATAGAGGTAGACAAAGCAAAAATTGATATAATATCAAAACTACCCCCTCCCACTACAGTTAAGGGTGTTAGGAGTTTTCTAGGACATGCAGGGTTTTATAGAAGATTTATAAAAGATTTCTCAAAAATCTCCAAACCCCTTTGTGATTTATTGGCTAAAAATGTTGAGTTTGTATGGACAGAAGAGTGCACAAATGCTTTTATGACATTAAAAAATCTTCTCATTTCTGCACCTATTGTCATGGCACCAGAATGGAGCCAGCCTTTCGAGCTTATGTGTGATGCAAGTGATTATGCTTTAGGGGCTGTGTTAGGTCAAAGAATCAATAAGAAACCCCATGTTATTTACTATGCTTCTCGAACTTTAAACGATGCACAGCTAAATTATTCCACTACTGAAAAAGAAATGTTAGCTGTAATTTTTGCTATAGAGAAGTTTAGATCATATTTGATTGGTTCAAAAGTTATTGTTTTCACTGACCACGCTGCTTTGAGATATTTGTTTGCTAAAAAGGAGGCTAAGCCTAGGCTGATCAGATGGGTGTTGTTGCTTCAAGAATTCGATCTTGAGATTAGAGATAAAAAAGGAAGCGACAATGTTGTTGCAGATCACATGTCCAGGCTACTACAGGAGGAAGAGAGAATTGTGCCCCCACTTAATGAAACTTTCCCAGATGAACATCTCTTTGAAATAAACATACCCTCGGGGCAGTCGACTGGTAACAGGACCAGTCGACTGGTATCTTACTGCTCAAATTTTTCATGGTTTGCTGACATTGTAAATTATCTAACCGCTCATGTTTTCCCTCCAGGTATGACAAGTCAGGAAAGAAAGAGACTGGTGGCTATGTGCAAGCACTACTACTGGGATGATCCTTATTTGTTCAAATTTTGCCCTGATCAAATTATAAGAAGATGTGTGGCAGAAGAAGAGCAATTGAGTATTCTACAACATTGCCACCAATATGCATGTGGAGGACATTTTGGACCAAAAAGAACAGCACTCAAGGTATTACAATCTGGATTTTATTGGCCTAAAGTATTCAAAGATGCTTTTTCTTTTTGCAGGACTTGTGACAAGTGCCAAAGGACAGGGAATATCTCGTCTAGAAATCAAATGCCACTACAAAACATCCAAGTAATTGAGCTTTTCGATGTTTGGGGAATCGACTTCATGGGTCCATTTCCTAACTCATTTGGTTATTTATATATACTTGTTGGTGTGGATTATGTGTCTAAATGGGTCGAGGCTGTCCCCTCAAGAACTAATGATCACAAAGTTGTTGTCAAGTTTTTGCAGGAAAACATTTTCACTAGGTTTGGTACACCTCGAGCAATAATTAGTGATGGAGGGAGCCACTTCAATAACTTTCCATTTGCTTCCTTGATGAAGAAATATGGTATCACACATAGAGTGGGCACCCCATATCATCCCCAAACTAGTGGGCAGGTGGAGATTTGCAACAGAGAAATCAAAAGCATTTTGGAAAAGACAGTCAACACAAGGAGGAAGGATTGGTCGTTGCGCTTGAACGATGCATTATGGGCCTATCGAACCGCATACAAAACACCCATTGGCATGTCACCATACCGCTTGGTGTTTGGAAAAGCCTGTCATTTGCCAGTGGAGTTGGAGCACAAAGCATATTGGGCCATCAAAAGGTTCAATTTTGACATGAAACAAGCAGTTGACAAAAGAAGACTACAACTAAATGAGCTTGAAGAGTTGAGGCACGACGCTTATGAAAATGCAAAATTGTACAAGGAAAGGACAAAGTTGTACCATGACAAACAGCTAGCAAGGAAGGAGTTTTATGAAGGGCAGAAGGTATTGATATACAACTCAAGATTGAGACTTTTTCCAGGCAAGCTTATGTCAAGATGGTATGGGCCATACATTGTCACAAGAGTCTTTCCACATGGCGCTTTGGAGGTTCATAGCAAGGAAAAGAATCAAACATTTAAGGTGAACGGGCATAGAGCGAAGCCATACATAGAGATGAGCATAGAACCGCAAGAGGAGGATGAGAATCTTCAAACCGTTCAATACATGGCATGAACTCATCCTGTCTAGCTGAAGACAGAAAACACAGCGCTTATTGGGAGGCAACCCAATTTTTCAGGGGAGTATTTACACTTTCCCTTTAGTTTCTTTCAGTTAGTCATTATTCTTTTTCTTTGAGTGAGTCTTTTTATTTTTTCTTTAGTATAAACAATTTCTTATAAAGTAAGAAGAAGGATACTTATTTACTTTAGGATTGTTGAGTTTCATAACTTCCATACAAGATTATATGAGTCATGCGATTATACATAAAAAAAACAAATGTGATGCTTTTTCTGTTTATTATTCCCTTTAGATCTAGTCATAAATTGAGTTTAAGTAAATAGAGTGATACAATATAAATATATACATATATATAAATAAAGTCAATCTACTCCAATGTTTTAAGTTGCTTAGTAACTAGGGGTATTCATCACCAATGTTTACCTTTACGTCAAACGGCAACTTGAAATATGAGTATGCAAAGCACTTTAAAGTTTGTGACTTGTTGAGTAACCGGGTGGATTCATCACAAATGTTTTGCATTCGCATAAAAAGGCAAGTGACAACTTTAGAGAAGCGACTTAAAAAAAAAAAAAAAAAAAAAAAAAAAAAAAAAAAAAAACTCTAGTTTGCTACTCGGTTTGTAGTAGAGAAAAGGGGATAATCACAGATTGAGTAAGCACATACTATAACTATAATTAATTGCATGACAAGTGTGGTTGAGTTTGGAGTTATGAATAAACAATTGCACTAAAGAAAGTGGGTATGTTTAATTTTACTTTATCTGAAATTGTTTATACTTTTCTATGTTGATGCCCACATAATAAGAACTCTTGGTGGTTGAGGCTGATATTATTATTATACCCTTGTTCATAATTCTAGTTTGCTTGAGGACAAGCAAAAATCTAAGTTTGGGGGTATTTGATGAACACAATATTATTCACATTTTAGAGCAATAACTTTAGTGCAATTAGACATTTAAAAGCTCTATATGTGGTATTTAACTCTTATTTTCTCTTTTCCATAGGAAACAGTCTATAACAGCAAAACGAAGCAAATTCAGGATTGCAAGGATGAAACACAGGAAACTGCAGGAGATCAGTCGACTGATCATGCTTACAGGCGACTGGACAGGGGAATCAAGTTTACACACCAAGTCGACTGGGCTGATGAATCATGAAAATACTAAAGTCTCGACACAGTCGACTTACATCCAGAGGCAGTCGACTGATAGGCGGCAGAGTATACAGATAAGATATTCGAAGATTCATCCAAATCTAATTTCAAATCTATCTGAATCCAGATTTATGCAAATCAAATCTATAGACTGGGGATTTCCAAGAGCACGTGGTTAACAGATAAGGAAGGAAAGAAGAAAAGAGAAAGAAATAAATCATCAAATCAAACAAAGAAGGAGTTTTCTGAAAAAAAGTGCAAAACCCTAATTCTCAGCCGTGTTCTATAAATATCAGAAAAGAAGCATCAATCGCGCTCTCTCGGTTGGCACTCTTCCAGACATTCCAAAATCACCGAATCACAAGGGTTCTGAGCGTTCAAGTCATCAACAAGGGTATCATTTTATCAACATCGAGAAAGGAGAGAGGAGATCCAGTATTCGAAGGCAGTCGACTGTGTGACAGCCAGTCGACCTTATTGCCGGAGTTCATTAGTTTATTTCTTCTCCTTTTAGTCTTTAATGTTGATCATGTATTCGAATTTGTTGATTAATAAAAGTATTATTATGTGGAACTAAATTTCATAGTTGGGTAGATTGAAGCCGTAGTTATGTAGTGCTATGTTCTTCTGAATTCTTCTATTTTACTTATTGATTGAATCTAGTTGAATTGATATAGGTTTGTGATAACCACACTTGTTCTCGAAGTCTGAGAGCAGTCGACTGAGGTGAGAGCCAGTCGACTGACATGCAGAACTTGAGATTTCAAGTTTGCATTATCATCTATCTGAATCTGTTATATGAGCATATTGAGACGACCCGTATCTCGTGCCTGTAATTGTAACAAAGGAATCTTTAGGGGTTCCTGGTTCAATCAACTTAAGGGATCTAGATCTGATACCAATTTCTAGAGCCTTGAGTGTTTGTTTGTTTCCACTGATCTTATGTTTTCCTTAAATACAACTTAGTAGATACCATGCTAAGGACTTAATGAAAGAAACGAATTAGAGTAGATACCATGCCTAATTCTTGGCCTAGGGAAACAGTACTTTAAGGAGTAGATACCATGCCCTTAAAGTGAACAAACATGAGTAATAAGAAGAAGTTCAGAAGGTGACTTAGCATTACTAACTATTGGTGGAGATCTAAACCCAACTGTTTCATAAATATTTGTGATTCACATTTCTTTACTTAGTTTAATCTTTTCATTTCTTTTAGACTTTCAAAACAACTCTTAATGATTTTTATTCTTTTGATTGGTAAGTTAAAGTCTACAATCTCTGTGGGATCGACCCTTGCTATTGCTACGCTTTTCTAACGATTCGTGCACTTGCGAGGTTTATAATTTGTGTCTAGTTTTATCTATATATTTAGGTAGCTAGATTAGCACAACAACTACCGCTCCAATACTGGCTTTACCGTGAGTAAGGATTGATTATGATGTCTACAGCGATGCCTCATATCGAGGGCTGGGTTGTGTACTAATCAAGAGGGAAAGGTAATAGCTTATGGGTCTAGGCAATTGAGAACGCATAAGAAAAATTACCCAACCCATGACTTGGAGTTTGCAGCAATTATATTTGCATTGAAGCCGTGGAGGCACTATATGTATGGAGAGTAGGTCAATATGTACGCAAATCACAAGAGCCTGAAATACATCAATCAGCAAAGGGATCTAAATTTGAGGCGAAGGAGGTGGTTGGAAAAGCTAGAGGATATCCGTCCAGAAGTAAAGTATCACCCGGGCATAGCAAATGTGTTGGAAGATGCGCTCTATCGGAAAAGCAACTTATCATGTTTGATTACAACTGAGGAGAAACTAGTAGAGGAGCTCGATCAGGCTAGGATTGTAACACCCCGTAATTTTCAAAAAAATAATATATATATATATATATATATATATATATATATATACTAGATTTTCCCTGGGCACGTGCCTACGGCACGTCTTCGGAACGCCTGGGCACGTGCCTATGGCACGTCTTCGGAACGATACAAAACACGAAAAGTCATGTAAACAGTAAAACAATAATTATGTAGCTCAAGTTTGAATAGTATGACAATAATTAGTTATAAATAAAAGTCTATGTTTCCATTAGTATAGGTTGAAAAATAATTATAAATGGGGGTATAAAATCTAACTCCTTAGAACTTTAAGTGTGGAAAATAATGAAATTTAATTGTTGAAGAGATATTTGTTATTTTCAATATAACATGTGCAATAAAATGAACATAAAAAATCTAAAAATTTACAAAACCAAAATCTTAAAATCTAAACTTCTACGTAAATAAATAAAGAATGGGAGAGAGAGATAGAGAAAGAGAGAAATATGAAAAAAGTAAAGAGAGAAGAGAAAGATGGTAATAAAATAATGTGTTTTATTGGGGGGGGGGGGGGGGGCGCATTTGGTTTTGGGGTTTGAAATTTTGGAGGGAAAATGTGTTTTGTGAGGTTTGATATGGGCCTTTGATTTTAGAGGAGATTGATTGCGAACCACTTGATAGCTTTCTTTGTAATTTATTATAAAGATATGTTGAGGGGAAAAAAGTAAAAATGTTGGCTGGTAATGTGCTATGGCGAGTGGAATGGTATATGGGTGTGGGCCACGGTGCAGAGCCAATTGCTGTTTGGAAAAATGCCTTGATGACATGGCATTTGGAGCATGGGGCCCACCTCATTGTGTTTGAAGTTAGAGGCTTCATCCGGAGAGAGGGTATGGGAATATTGTCCCATATCGGTAAATCATTAGAATAAAATAATATATAAATATAATAGCCTACGATCAAGAGTCACCAATTCGGTTAACCACCTTTTGAGAGGCAGCCTGTGATGGTCATTTGTACTACATAGTATCTAATTTGTCTTATAAATTGTATAAATTGTCTGAGCTAGGGGCAGGGGCGTTACAAATGGTATCAGAGCCGACTTTCGACACCGGGGTGTGGGGCATGTCTATATAGTTGGGCGGAGGGTTCCGAGACTATAGACCCAGTCGGGCGATGGATGGCGGTGGATTCCGGGACTATGGTGAACCCTCAATTAAATCCGGAACTGTTATTGATCGGGCGGTGGATTCCGGATCATAACTAGTCGGGCGGATAGGAGTGCAGCTCAATTAAATCCGGGATTATAATTGATCGGGCGGTGAATTCCAGGATCATGAATAACGATAGAAGAGTAGATGCTCCACAACGGCACGAAAGTAGATCTTGCGCTAGATTGTGCATGCCCGTGCTCAGAGAGGACGCTGATTTATGAAGGGGGTGTATGTAACACCCGTAATTTTCAAAACACACACACACACACACACACACACACACACACACACACACACACACACACACACACACACACACACACACACACATATATATATATATATATATATATATATATATATATATATATATATGTTGAAAAGAAAAGTAAAAATGTTGGCTGGTAATGTGCTATGGCATTATAGTAATAAATGTGAGTGGAATGGTATATGGGTGGGGGCCATGGGGCACAGTGGATTGCTGTTAGGAAAAATGCCATGATGACGTGGCATTAAGAGCATGGGGCCCAACTCATTGTGTTTGAAGTCAGAGGCTTCATCCGGAGAGAGGGTATGGGAATATTGTCCCATATCGGTAAATCATTAGAATAAAATAATATATAAATATAATAGCCTATGATCAAGAGTCACCAATTCGGTTAACCACCTTTTGAGTGGCAGCCTGTGGTGGGCAGTTGTACTACATATTTTCTAATTTGTCTTATAAACTGTATAAATTGTCTGAACTAGGGGCAGGGGCGTTACAAGGATAGAAGTAGTGTTGTAAGGACTGGAAGCGTCTTTAGCACAGTTGAGACTTCAGCCCACACTGAGAAAGAAGATTGTCGATGGTCAGAAGTCTGATCCAGAAATTCAGAAGATGAAAGAGCAGGTCGGCACAACCAAATTGTCGGAATTTCAAGTGAAGGACGAAGTGTTGTGGTTTGGAGAAAGGTTGTATGTACCCGATCAAGCAGAGTTGAAGGATAGCATCCTACATGAAGCACGCACTACTCTATTATCAATGCATCCATGGAGTACCAAGATGTACAAAGATATTAAGCAGCACTTCTGGTGGTCGGGAATAAAGAGAGATGTGGCGGAGTTTGTCGCAAGTTGTGCAACTTGTCAACAAATCAAGGCAAAGAATCAAAGACCTGGAGGATTGTTGTAGCCGTTACCCATTCTGGAGTGAAGATGGAAGAACATCAGTATGGATTCCATCACTAGGCTACCTAGAAGTCCCAAAGGGAATGATACGATTTGGGTAATAGTGGATCGATTAACCAAGTCTGCTCATTTCTTGTCGATGAAGATCACTTGGTCAATGGAGAAGTTGGCGGAATTGTACATCGGGGAGATTGTATGACTACATGGAATTCCCGTATTGATTGTGTCAGATCGAAATGCACAGTTCTCGTTGCACTTTTGGAGAAGTCTTCAGTCAGCTTTGGGAACCGGGACTGACTTCAGTACTGCCTTTCATCCTCAAATTGATGGGCAGAGTGAGAGAGTCAATGGTGTGTTGGAGGACATGTTGAGGTATTGTGTGATGGATTTCGGTGGCAGCTGGGAAAGACACTTAGCTCTGGTGGAATTTGCCTACAATAATAGATTTCAAACTAGCATCGGTGTGGCACCATATGAGGCCTTGTATGGGAGGAAGTGTAGAACGCCGGTGTGTTGGTATGAAGTGGGAGAAAGACAGATGTACGGGCCGGAGATCGTGCAACTAACTTCAGAGAACATTGAGTTGATCAGGAAGAGACTGGTTGGCGTACAGAGCAGACAGAAGAGCTATGCTGACAATCAAATGAGGGATCTCGAGTTCGAAGAGGGTGACTATGTTTCCTGAAAGTATCTCCAACTAAGGGTGTGATCCGATTTGGGAAAGGAGGAAAGTTAGCCCCAAGGTACATAGGACCATACAAGATATTGAAGAGGATTGGGAAGACAGCTTATCGGTAGGAACAACCGGAAGAGCTAGCCCAAGTGCAAGATGTCTTTCACATGTCTATGCTGCAAGGCTACATTTCTGATCCGAGTCACCACTTTCCGGAAGTTCTAGAAGGTCTACAGTTAGATCTGAGCTACAGGGAGCGTCCAGTGGAGATTGTGGATCGACATAATTTTTTTTGAGAAACAAAACTATACTTGATATGGCTAAAAATGGGGTTAAATCGGGGCCATCCAAATCGACCACGAATCCTAAAGCTTGGGGGCAAAATGGTAATTTCACCTACAAAGGGGTCCAAAGCGGGTACAGGGTCTCCTTCCCAAAACTCGCAAACGGACCCATCTCCAACTGGGTGCGGGTTTCAACCCGCTGCGCACCCAGTCCAGCGAGATAAAATCAAGGCCTCTGATTAATCCTAATCAACGGCCCTGATTCACATCTATCTTCTCACTGGGAATTAGGGATTACATTCCTTATCTGATTACTAGGATTATATTCCTTATCAGACCACGGGGATTACATTCCTAATCTGATCCCTAAGGCGACTATAAATACCCCCTATCTACCACCATTATGAGGTAATCAATCTTTTGCCAATTTACGCTCTTTCATAATCATTCATGATTACTGACTTGAGCATCGGAGGGTGCGTCGCCGGGATCAACCCCGGTGTCTCGCACTTTTTGCAGGTGAACGGCAGGAGCCAGCGGTCAAACTCCGGCGGAACAGGTTAGGTGTTTGCTATTCAAGTTTTCCAAGAACTCACAAATTCTGTCTGTTTACCCCCACACCAGATTCAGCGGTAACAGATTGGCGCCGTCTGTGGGAAATCAAACGAATAGCAACCTCCCCTCTTCCCGTTGGTTAGATCTTCTCCAGCCATGCCTCCGAGGAAAGTCAGATCAAGAGGGTCCAACCGTGGGCCCAACCCCGCTGATCAGCAATAGGTAGTCCCCATTCAACCCGCTCCGCAACCGGCACAACCTCCGCTTCAAACGGAGGACCCTCTTCAACAAGATCAGCCTCCTATCCAGAATCAGCAACCCCCAAGGGTCCTGCCGGTCCTCAGAATGCCGGTGCGGGAACTTCCCGTATGAAGCAACCTCTCCACCTGGACCGCGTCTCCATACACAATGCCTCTACGGATTCCATGGCCTCCCACAATCCTCAAAACCCTGACTTTCGCAATACCGTCCTCAACCGGCAGAAGGATGAGGATCTACGCCACCGTCTGGATGAGAAGCGGGCTCGAGAGGGAGCCTCCCGCCAACAACGTCTGGGTGAGCGATCCCCTCACCGCCGAGACTATAAGAGGTCCCCTACCCGAAGAGGGAGGCGAGAGTCCTCCGAACATCACAGGAGAAGAGCCCATTCCCCTGACGCTTGGCAATATCCGAGGAACGATGAGGCACCCATCACCCGTGCCGAGTTCCAGCAACTCCAGGCAATGGTGCAACAAGCTCTCAATCTCCGTCCTCACAACAACAATGCCCGAAGGGATCCTACTCTCCTGCGGGTCCAGAGTCCTCACCACCGACAGCGTACTCCTAGCCCTCACCGTTCCCAGGGTTACCGTCGCCGCAGTCCTTGCTCCCCTTCCTATGAAGACGAGTCCAGAGGCTCGTTCGGCTACGATCGGAGGGACGATGCCCTATACCGCCGTCTCCACGAGATGGAGAGGCGCATCGGTCGGATCGATCGAGAAGAGGAATAGAGGGGTGGGGCCGTCTGCCCGAGCAGACCTCCCTTCTCCCGGACCATCATGGAGGCTCCCATCCCGATAGGCTTCAAGCCCCCGCAGTTCGAAACTTACTCGGGAGAGTCGGACCCTGTAGATCACATCGAAAGCTTCAAGACCCTCATGCTCATCCACCAAGCTTCCGATGCCTTGCTGTGTAAGACATTCCCTACCACTCTTAAAGGCTCGGCTCGGGAATGGTACTCCCATCTCGCCCCGTCTTCTATATTCTCCTTCGAGCAGTTCGAAACACTCTTCATCACCCACTTCATGAGTAGCAGATCCACGGAGAAGACCAGCATCTCACTCCTCCAGCTCAGGCAAGAGAAAGGTGAGAAGTTAAGAGACTATGAGAAGAGGTTCACTGCGGAGGTCGGGTCCATCGCCTCCCTCGACCAATCCGTCGCAACAGCCGCCTTCCAATCGAATGTCTTCAATTCAAGCCTCC
Organism: Hemerocallis citrina; assembly: GCA_017893485.1. Lineage (NCBI taxonomy): Eukaryota > Viridiplantae > Streptophyta > Magnoliopsida > Asparagales > Asphodelaceae > Hemerocallis > Hemerocallis citrina. The sequence continues at coordinate 106,681,635 of CM030367.1, forward strand.
GCTCCTCTCTTGCTAAGAAGTATCCACAAAACTTTGCCGACCTCCTTCTCAGGTGTGAAAAGTACATTCGGGCCGAAGAGGCCGCCTACCTCCCAAGCTTCGGGGGGTCTACCTCCGGGATGAAGAGAAATTCGAACGAAGAAGAAGGGGCCAAGAAGCTTCAGAGAGATAATGGCGGCCAGCGCCGTCCTCCCCCCAGGTTCGAGAAGTTTACTCTCCTCAATGCTAATATCTCCACCATTCTGATGGAAGTAGAGAAGGAGGGGGTCATCCCCCCTGCTCCAAGGATGAACACCCCTCCCAAGAGGAGGAACAAAGAGAAATGATGCCGCTACCACCGGGATCATGGCCACGACACCAATGATTGTCGGGCGCTGAAGAACGAAATAGAAGCCCTCAACCAGAGGGGGCAGCTGGCCAAGTTCGTAAGAGCAAAGGACCGAACCGACCTCTCCTCTCCTCCGCCTCGGGGGGCTAATAAGCATCCTGAGCATCGTGATGAAACCCCAGATTTCGAGGAAGCATCTTATTCACGGAGGCCCCATGGGAGGCTCTTCCAACTCCTCTCGAAAAGCCTTCATCCGAGAGGTAAATTCAGTTCACGACACCCCTCCCCCTAAAGGCCTCGTTGTCCCGGTCTCGTTCTCAGATTAAGATCTTGAAGGGATCAGAACCCCCCACTGTGACGCCCTAGTGATAAATCTCCACATGGCAAACTACAAGGTAGAAAGGATCCTAGTAGATAACGGGAGCTCCGTAAATATCCTCTTCCTCTCCGCCTTCTGAGGGCTCAAGCTGTCCCGCGACCGACTCAAACCAGCCGGCTACACACTCCATGGGTTTATGGGAGTGCCAGTAACTATTGAAGGGGTAATCACCCTCGACGTAATTGCTGGCAAAACTCCTACCACCCGGACGGAGCCGATGGACTTTATGGTCGTCGACGTCCCAACCGCATACAATGTCATCATAGGCCGACCTGGCCTAGCTGCCCTAGAAGCCGTGCCATCCGCATACCATCTCAAGATGAAATTCCCAACTCGGGCGGGAGTGGGAGAAGTAAAGGGCAGCCAAGAGGATGCCCGTAAGTGCTATATGACTTCGACTGGTGGACCGGTCCTCTCCCTCGAAACTTTAGAAATCCCCCAGGAGAGTGCCCGACCGACGTCCGAGCCGGTAGACGAGTTGGAGGAAGTGCTCTTCTCTGAGCAGGAACCGAGCCAAAAGTTTTTTATTAGCAAGTCCCTCCCGTCTGCCCTATGCTCCGACATTGTCCAGTGCATCCGAAGGAACCGCGACCTCTTTGCTTGGTCCGCGGCTGACATGCCGGGTATTTCCGAGGATCTTCTAGTTCATCACCTCAGCGTTGTTCCGGGGTCCAAACCGGTCCAACAGAAGAGGCAGAAATTCGCTCCCGAGCGACAACTCGCCATCAAGGAGGAGGTAGACAAACTCCTAAAAGCTCGTTTTATACAGGAGGTTAACTACCCCGAATGGCTCTCCAATGTGGTCATGGTGAAGAAGTCGAATGGAACCTGGAGGATATGTATCGACTTCACCGATTTGAACAAGGCGTGTCCCAAGGACCCCTTTCCTCTTCCAAGCATCGACACCCTCATCGACGCCACCTCGGGCCATGAGCTCCTCAGCTTCATGGATGCCTTTTCCGGCTACAACCAAATCCGAATGTTCCCCCCGGACATCCCAAAGACTTCCTTCGTTACCGACCAGGGCCTCTACTGCTATAGAGTCATGCCGTTCGGATTGAAGAACGCTGATGCCACTTACCAGCGCCTTGTCAACAAAGTCTTTCAGAGCCAAATCGGTCATAACATGGAAGTATACGTCGACGACATGCTTGTAAAGAGCATCCGAGGGACAGATCATGTAGCCGATCTATAGGAGGCATTCAACGTGCTGAGAAAACACAACATGAGGCTCAATCCGAACAAATGTGCGTTCGGAGTCTCATCAGGAAAGTTTCTCGGCTTCATGGTCAGCCAACGAGGAATTGAAGCTAATCCAGAGAAAACCAAGGCCATACTAGACATGGAACCTCCCCGGAGTGTTAAGGAAGTTCAGAAACTAACCGGGCACCTAGCCGCTATTGGGCGATTCCTCTCGAAGTCTGGGGAGAAGTGCCTCCCCTTCTTCAAAGCCCTCAGGGGGGCTAAAGGTTTCGAATGGGGCCAGCAGCAACAGGAGTCGTTCGACCAGCTGAAGGCCTATCTCGTCAACCCTCCCCTACTCAGCAAGCCAATTCCGGGCGAACCCCTCTACATCTACTTGGCCGCATCCGAACAGACCCTTAGTGTCGTTCTAGTAAGAGAAGAAGATCGAGCTCAAAAGCCCATCTACTATGTAAGCAAGGTACTTCGGGATGCCGAGCTCCGCTACCCGAAGATAGAAAAGATAGCGTACGCCCTGATCATGGCTGCGAGAAAACTCCGCCCCTACTTCCAGTCTCACTCGGTGGTCGTCCTTACCGACCAACCGCTGAAGCAAGTCCTCCACAAGCCTGAGACCTCCGGCCGTCTTATGAAATGGTCCATTGAGCTAAGCCAGCACGACATCTCTTACCAACCCCGGACTGCAATCAAGGCACAGGCCCTAGCAGAGTTCATCGTTGAGAGCACCATTCCCGAGGTTAGCCAAGCAACCAACGGACCCCCCATCTGGTCGGTTTTCGTAGACGGGTCCTCTTGCAATGAGGGAAGTGGGGCCGGGGTCATTCTGGCAGGGCCAGGATGGTTTCACCCTCCAATATTCCCTCCGTATTAACTTCAAAGCCTCCAACAACGAAGCAAAGTACGAGACACTTATTGCTGGCCTCGGAATGGCCTGAAGAGCAGGGCTCAACGCCTACGAATCTTCAGTGACTCCCAGCTTGTGGTAAACCAAGTCTTAGGCGAATATGAAGCACGAGACGATCGGATGGCGAAGTATCTCGCTAAAGTCCGAAGTCTCATGGCCTTGTTTGAAGAAGCTCTCATCCAGCAGATCCCCCGAGAAGAGAATTCACAAGCCGATGCCCTCTCCAAACTAGCCTCCTCCTCCCTCCAAGGTCTTGAGCAGACTGTCTTGATCGAGGTACTTTTAAAACCAAGTATAGAAACTCTTGACTCGGTGGAGTCGCTGCCGGTCCTATTGCAAGACGACTGGATGAGACCATTGGTAGAATTCCTAAGGGATGGGCTCCTCCCCGAAGACCCTAAGGAAGCTCGCCGAGTAAGAACCTGAGCAGAGCGGTACACCCTGGTTGAGGGAATCCTGTACAAACGCTCCTTCACCCAAGCGGACGGCAGACCATACTTGAGATGCCTCTCCCCCGAGCAAGCCGATTACGCCCTTCAAGAGCTCCACGAAGGCATCGGCGGGGCACATTCGGGGTCCAGATCCCTAGCTCGGAAAGTGTTAAACTACGGATACTTCTGGCCTACTCTCCTCCGAGACGCCGAGCGACACGTCCGGCAATGCAGTTCATGCCAGAAATACTCCAACATCCGTCGCCTCCCCCGGGCTCAACTAACCTCCCTATCAAGTCCTATCCCCTTCGCAATGTGGGGGATGGATTTACTAGGGCCGTTCCCTCCAGCTCCGAGCCAGCTCAAGTTCTTAGTCGTGGCGATTGACTACTTCTCGAAGTGGATAGAGGCCGAGCCCTTGACAACTACCACCGAGAACAAAGTGCTCAAATTCTTCTGGATTAGCATCATCTGCCGATTTGGTATTCCCCGGGTCGTCATAACAGACAACGAAACCCAATTCACTGGGGCTGCATTCCGAGCTCTATGCGAGGACCTTGCCATCCAGCAGCGTTTCTCCTCCGTCTTCCATCCACAGTCAAATGGTCAAGTGGAGAATGCTAACCGACAAATTCTCTCAGGTATTAAGAAGAGGCCGGACAAGTGCTCTAAAGGCTTATGGGTCGATCAGCTCCTGAACGTGCTCTGGAACTACCGCACCACGAAACGGACCCCCACAGGAGAGTCCCCTTTAACCTCACCTATGGGTCCGAGGCTGTGATCCCTCTTGAAGTCGGAATACCTTCTCCTCGCCTTGCTGCCTACCAAGAAGAACATAATGCCAGAGACCTTCGGGCAAACTTAGATCTTGTCGATGAGCTACGGGAAAGAGCGTCGATCCGCCAACAGCACTACCGGAGGAGGATCGAGTCGGCATACAATAAGAGGGTCCGTCCTACCAACCTCAAAGAAGGGGACTTGGTCCTCAGGAAGCTAGCTATCTCCTTCCCTAGTCAGAAGGGCAAGTTAGCACCAAATTGGGAAGGACCCTACAGGATCACAAAGGTAGTTCGGCCTGGAGCTTATCGACTGGAAGACCTTGAAGGCAGAGAGATCCCAAGGACCTGGAACGCCGACCACCTTCTGAAATACCAAGAAAGCGCTCCGGCGCCACTCTAAGTATTCCAGGGTGTCGAACCGTCCCTCTCCTCTCCATTGTATTCTTGCTCTTTCATTCCTCATATGTAATAACGGCTCGCAACTCAGAAGCAGCCGAATAGCAATATTCAATAAAGAGAATTTTCCCATATTTTACTTGTGCAAATGCTTACACCTCTCTGCTTTTTACTCACCGCTCAAACGATGGTTTCGGAGTCCAACACTTGGCTCGATTCTACTTCGCAAGCTCGCTCCTAAGCGGGTAAGAAGTAGTTCGCCATTCGGAATTGCTCCCACAACCGTTGAACAAATCAAACGATGGTTTCGGAGTCCAACACTTGGTTCGATTCTACTTCGCAAGCTCGCTCCTAAGTGGGCTAGAAGTAGTTCGCCATTCGGAATTGCTCCCACAACCGTTGAACAAATCAAAGGATGGTTTCGGAGTCCAACACTTGGCTCGATTCTACTTCGCAAGCACGCTCCTAAGCGGGCTAGAAGTAGTTCGCTATTCGGAATTGCTCCCACAACCGTTGAACAAATCAAACGATGGTTTCGGAGTCCAATACTTGGCTCGATTCTACTTCGCAAGCTCGCTCCTAAGCGGGCTAGAAGTAGTTCGCCATTCGGAATTGCTCCCACAACCGTTGAACAAATCAAACGATGGTTTCGGATTCCAACACTTGGCTCGATTCTACTTCGCAAGCTCACTCCTAAGCGGGCTAGAAGTAGTTCGCCATTCGGAATTGCTCCCACAACCGTTGAACAAATCAAACGATGGTTTCGGAGCCCAACACTTGGCTCGATTCTACTTCGCAAGCACGCTCCTAAGCGGGCTAGAAGTAGTTCGCCATTCGGAATTGCTCCCACAACCGTTGAACAAATCAAGCGATGGTTTCGGAGTCCAACACTTGGCTCGATTCTACTTTGCAAGCTCGCTCTTAAGCGGGCTAGAAGTAGTTCGCCATTCGGAATTGCTCCCACAACCGTTCGCACAAAAGAAAGAAGATTTGCTTTTGATTTTGAGTAAGTTGTCAAAAATTGGAGTTACACATAGAACCAATACCCCCAACGCAGCATCAGAAGCAAAGCAAGGTTTTTATTCAAGTAAAGTAGCTCTACATGCAACTAGACCGACGCTACAACAGAGTTCTACAATAACTTAAAGGAGCGTAATACAACTTGTTTAATGCCTCTTCGGAAGAGGAATGCTTCGGTTCAAGGAAACGCGGGGGCGGCGCCGCCTAACCTCCGAGCTCAATTCCAAACCAGCAAAGCGGGATCCCCCTTCGCCGCTAACTCTAACTGTGGCACCAACCGAGGAACCACTAGACGAGACAGCTACACCACTCTGAGCGCCAGATGGGCTCCGCCCAACGGCAGGCGAACGAGTCGCGAGTTCATAAAACGTTATTCCTCTCTCGCTCTCTTTGCGAGTACACGACGTACTACGAACATTGGCCCTCTCAGGCAGGGGCTTCAGCGAGGCGATCTCCTCCTCCAGCTCGATGATCCTATCCCTCAGAATATCATCCTTGGCCGACAATTTGAAACGAGGAAGTTTTGACGAAGCCGCAGCGTTGGTACTATCGGTCACAAGACGACGGTAATGGGTGGCCTCGATCCCCCTGTCAATCGTAATCCTCCTCAGCTTGTCAATCCTGGCTAACAGCTCTTTGCGTTCGGATGATAACTTCTCCACCTTGGAAGCTAACTTCTCTTCCTCCACCGAATGTTCTTTCTCCGTTACCTCCAACTGACGGATCTCGGCCAGGAGCTTGCTATTCTTTTGATCAACATCAAAAAGCTCCTTTCGAAGCAGCTCTATCTCACCTTCGAGACGAGAGGCTTGGGGTTGCTTTCGCAGTTGCTTCAACTCACGGCAATATCCTCTCGCAGCTGCTTTGATCTCCTCAAGCTTCAAAAAGCCGTAAAACCGCCTATCATGACTGCGAGAAAGAGCCCGCTTCGTTTCCTTCAGCTCTTTACGAAGGTAAGAGACCTCTGTGATCGAACCAAACTTCACCTGAAAAGCAAAGATTAATCCGAGGTCCAACACTTGGAAAAATTTTGCCACTTTTCAAACACAAAATTCGAGGTCCCACACTTGGAGAAATTTAGCAACTTTTCAAACACAAAGTCCGAGGCCTAACACTTGGAGAAATTTCGGCCGAACAAAAAGTAGTTTTCATTCAAAACTCAAAAAGCTTTACAGAAGCGGTGGCCAGTCCGCAGTTAGGCGTTACAAAAAAAAAACACAACAAAATGAAACTAAAGATGACTAAAGTCAGGGGTCGACCTCTGTGTCTTCATCCTCGGCCTCGTCCTCCTGATCGTCCGCGGCCTCATCCTCGGCTCTGCCCTCATCCTCGGCCTCGGTCTCCCCTGTCCCTTCGAGCCCGTCACCATGCCCCTCGGGTCCGAGCATCGCCAAGGGTAGCTCCTCCTCCCCCTCCACTGGGTCGTAGAAGTGGTATGAGGAGGTGTCGAACCCGGGGTTCCGAGCCGTGATGTGCAGCAACGCTCGGCCATAGGCGTCCTCCATGTTCTTGAACATGTGTCGCTCGGCCTCGTCCTGTACGGCTTTCCTCGCCCGAGCCACCTTCGACTCATGTTTCTCTAGGACCCTCTCAACCGTCTTCCGCGCCTTCTCTGCCTCCGCCCGAGCCCTGGCCAACTCCTCCTTGAGCTCAGCCTTCTCTTTCTCCGAGGCCTCGAGCTTGGCTGCCTTGTCCGCCGACCGCTGCAGAGCTTCGGCCAGCTTCGCCTCCAACCCTGCCACTTCCGCACCGCGCTTCACCGAGAGGAGCTGCTCGGCTTCGAATAGCTTCACAGCCTTCGCGCGCTCCGACCTCTCTCGGTCACTCAGCGCCGTCATCTCCTGTTCTTTGCTCGCGAACTCTTCGAGCAAAAAGTTGAAGTGGCAGAGGGTCTGAAAAGACAAGAAGCAGTCAGAATCCGGACGTAAAAACTTGGAAAATTTCGAGAAAAATTTTGAAGAAGAAAGTGTTCGACCGACTTACCGACATCGTGTTCCGAGCAATCTGCATTGCAGCATCCCCGGCTTCCCTGGCCTTAAGCGCCGCTCGGTCCTTTGGGGTCGGCAGGTGCTTCACCGCCTGCATACAAATATTACCGTCCCCCAAGAAGCCGTCGACCTTCATCACTTGCCAGTCGGGGATGAAGATCTGCTTATGCTCCTCGGTCAGGATCTTCTCCGCCTCGGCAGTAAGGGGCGGAACCTGAAGGGCTAGCGCCGCGCTCACGTTGAACGCACCACTCGACGATCCGGGGGCATCAGTTCGCGCCGTTGGGGTCGGCGCATCCGAGGTTGGAAAATTGGAGGCCACAACCTGACCTTGGTCGGGATCGGCGCGAGGGGCCTCGACTATCTGCAGGTCGGCAGTCTTGGGGACCGAGGGTATCTTCGGCGCTCGGCCTCCCTGAGGCCCTGACGAGGTCCTCGTCCTCTTTCTCGCCTCCCGCTCTCTCGCCGCCTTGGCCTTCGCCATCAACATCCTGTAATCCATGCCGGGGGACTCTGCACAGACCGAAGGAAAAAAGTTAGAAAAGTTTTCAAAAACTTCAAAAACAAAGAAAGAATAGAAGAGGCATACTGGGGTTGATCGGACTGAGACCCCCTCGGAATAAGGCCTCCTTGGTGATGTATTTCCAACTGATGGTCGGAAGGCCGATGAGCGCCGCTACGATGTCCGCCTCCTCATTGCTCAGCACTGGCTCTTTCTTCGCCCTCTTCGGAAGACCGTCCCTCGACCAGACTGTCGGAATCACCCATGGCTCGGGAGATCGGATAAGGAAGAACTTCTCCTTCCAATGCTTGATCGAGTCCGGGTTCTCGATCAGCTTAACGCCTTGCCTCGGCGAAAGATAGTACCTCTGCTCATTCCTGTTCGGCTGGCACGGATGGTAGAGGCTCCGAAGAATGAAAAGACTGGGCTGAGCGCCGATCTCCTGGCACTAAAGGACGAACGCCATGACGTGCCGCCAAGTGTTCGGCATCAGCTGAGCCGGACTCAGGCCGTACCACTGGAGCACCTCGATGACGAACGGGTGTAGCGGCAGTCGAAGCCCGGCGGTCAAGGAGTCGACCGGGAAAATGCACGTGTCGGCCAAAGACGACGTGCATGCTCGGAAGCCGGGACTAGGGAGAAGAAGGCCAGACTCTGTGGGGATTTGAAACCCGCTCCTGATCCGATGCAGATCCGCCTCGGTCAGGACCGAAGAGATCTGGTCCACCTCGGACGTCTCTCTCGGCTCGTTCTCCTCGACCGACTTGGCGGTGCCCTGCATCACCTTCTCCAACATCTCTCCAGAGTAGCTTCGTACTCTGCCTATGCTCGACAGGGCAATCGGCTGCCGACCTAGCTCCCCTGTCGTCTTCGGATGCTCGATGACAGTCACCACTCCCTTGCCTTTTCGGGCCTTAGCTACGACTTCCTAGAGTGGCTCGGCGACCTCCCCACTTTTGCTCGGCCGGACCATAGTCGCCTTGGTCGGCTCTACCACCTCCTTCTCTTTACCCGCTCGACTGACGACTTGGTCCGAGGCGGGAGTCTGATCCGAAGAAGTAATCTTAACCATTTTCTAAAAAGAGAGGAGAGAGACTGACCTTGAAGTGACTAGTGCTGTCAGAATAGTTCACCGGAGTAGAAAAAGCCTCGCCACGACAGCTAGCAGCGCAACCCGGGAGATAAAAACTTCGATGCTAAAGAGTAAAAACTTGAGTGAGAAAGTAAAAGTGAATAATGAGATTCACAGTGAGGGGGTGAAAACTTATAGTAAAAGAAAAAGTCTCTTGGACTTTGTAATGTAAGGGCGCGACTCTTGGTCGGCCCTTGAAACGTTACGAAAAGCTCAAACGACTAAGTGACGAGGAGCGGCAATGGTTGGCGAGAGAAGCAACGATTCGACACAAGTCAAATTGCTCGGCATCCTAGCTCGACAAAAGTCCGAGCGACGGGCAATCCGACATTAACATCAAAGAGAACGGTTCGGATTCCGAGCAAGTGCCCATCCGAGCTGCAAAACGCGGCCCAGATCTTGCCAGCACCACTAAACGACAAGATAGTGTTTTCTTGGGAACTGAGCCCGTCTCGAGATACGTGCCACCATCCAACGGCTCCGATCGCACCACGTCCCTCGGAACCAAAGTCCGAGCGCCAGGCGATCTGACCCCAACATCGAAGGGGCCGGCTCGGATTCCGAGCAAGTGCCCATCCGAGCTGCAAAATGGAGAAAAACCACTTTCCCCTCAACATTCGTGTAAGATCTCGATCGGACGGCCCAGATCTTGCCAGCGCCACTAAACGACAAGATAGTATTTTCATGGGAACTGAGCCCGTCTCGAGATCCGTGCCGCCATTCAACGGCTCCGATCGCCCCATGTCCCTCGCAACCAAAGTCCAAGCACCAGGCGATCCGACCCCAACATCGAAGGGGCCGGCTCGGAATCCGAGCAAGTGCCCGTCCGAGCTCCAAAATGAAGAAAAACCACTTTTCCCTCAACATTCGTGTAAGACTCGATCGGACGGCCCAGATCTTGCCAGCGCCACTAAACGACAAGATAGTGTTTTCTTGGGAACCGCGCCTACCTCGAGATCCACACCAAGATCCGACGACCCAGATCGCTCCACGTCGCTCGGTAGTTCGAGCCGAACAACCGGTGATCCGAACTACATGCTCGGCCACCGAGCTATACGCTCGACCACCGAGCAGACCATTCGGCCACCAAACCAATTGTCCGGCTAACCGAGCTACCCGTTCGACTACCGAGCCACACGCTCGACCACCGAGCAACCACTCGGCCACCGAGCTACATCGCTCGGATACCGAGCAAGTGCCCATCCGACCCTCAAAAGTGAAGAAAAACACTGCCGAGTGATCCTGACCGTTGGATCTTCTAGAAATTCGTGCTAGGGATGATGAACGGTCCTGATTGCGCCACGTGCACTCAACGACAAGATAATGTTTTTTTGGGAAATGCGCATACCTCGAGATCCGTGCCAGGATCCGACGGCCCAGATCGCGCCACATCGCTCGGAAGTCCGAGCCACTCGCCCTCCGTTCGGCTGTCGAGCAAGTGCCTTTCCGAGCTCCAAAAGCGGAAAAAAAGCTGCCGAGCGACTACGACCGTCTGATCTTCCAGAAATTCGCGCTCACGCGAGATCAACGGTCCCGATCGCGCCACGCCATAATTAGGTATTTAAAATTAATTTTTATTTATTTTAATCTTTTTATTTATTTAAAAATTGCGAAAAAATGATTAAAAATTCGGGAAAATTAATTAAAAATCCTGGAAAATAATTATAAAATTGGGAAATATTCTCGAGCCCCCGAGTAAATAATTATTGCCCAGGACAACCTCTTAAGACCCCCGAACGACTAATCGACACTTCGCAAAATTAAATAAACATTCCGAAAAATAAATAGAAATTCCTATAAAAATACCACATGACCAGAACAGCTCAACAGCAACTTAGAGTGCAACCAACTTGGAAAATCACCATACTACCCCCTTCAAGGATTCGAAACGTTCCATTTTGACTCCGATACAACTCCTCCAGCCATTAAGACAGTAAAACTACTCCCCAAAGGCTGATCAAACTCAGTCATCGGGAGTGGGGGGCTCGTGATATGGCTAAAAATGGGGTTAAATCGGAGCCATCCAAATCGAACACGAATCCTAAAGCTTGGGGGCAAAATGGTAATTTCACCTACAAAGGGGTCCAAAGCGGGTACAGGGTCTTCTTCCCAAAACCCGCAAACGGACCCATCTCCAACTGGGTGCGGGTTTCAACCCGCTGCGCACCCAGTCCAGCGAGATAAAATCAAGGCCTCTGATTAATCCTAATCAACGGCCCTGATTCACATCTATCTTCTCACTGGGAATTAGGGATTACATTCCTTATCTGATTACTAGGATTATATTCCTTATCAGACCACGGGAATTACATTCCTAATCTGATCCCTAAGGCGACTATAAATACCCCCTATCTACCACCATTATGAGGTAATCAATCTTTTGCCAATTTACGCTCTTTCATAATCATTCCTGTTTACTGACTTGAGCGTCGGAGGGTGCGTCGCCGGGATCAACCCCGGTGTCTCGCACTTTTTGCAGGTGAACGGCGGGAGCCAGTGGTCAAACTCCGGCGGAACAGGTTAGGTGTTTGCTATTCTGGTTTTCCAAAAACTCACAAATTATGTTTGTTTACCCCCACACCAGATTCAGCGGTAACAATACCTATGGTCAAGGCTATGTGGAGGAATCAACTGGTTTAGGAAGCCACCTGGGAATCAAAGGAGATGATGATGAGGGACCATCCCGATCTTTTTTCCTAAACCCTATAAACTTTTTTTTCTATTTTTTTTCTCACTCTTTAAGCGTAGTTCCGAAGACGAAACTCATCTAAGGAGGGAGTGTTGTAATATCCCATAAAAAATTAATTTTTAATATTTTGCATGTGCATTGCACGTAAAAATTTATGCACATTTTCATTTCTAAAAATTCCTAGAGTCATGAACATTTTTTTCTCATTTTTTTCACATTTGTATGATTTATTTTTTTATTAAACCCAATAGGCCTAAATCTATTTTGAAGCCCACTAAATATTAATTACAAATTACGGAACATGATTAATTCTACACTTAAATGAACATTTTTTGAAATCCAATACATTTGTCATGTGTAACATACACCTACATCTAATTTAATAACAATTAATAATAGAATTTATATGAGAAATAGTGTGCACATAGGGTTCACGTGCACGTGCTTGTGCACATGGGGGGAGTTGGCCGGCTATACATGGGAGTGAGGAGAGAGTGGGGAGTGTTGTGAGTGAGTGGGGAGTTATTTTGGGTAGTGGGAGTCGTCTCAACCACACATTATTCCTTAAAATACCCATCTCTTTTAACATGAACAACACACAAACTCAAATAATAATAATAAAATAAAAAAAAGAACAGAAGCGGAGAGATTTTCGGTGGTCATTGCTAGAGGAGGAGAATGTCATTTTGAGGGAGCTTTGGTGCATTTTCTAGGAGTTCTACTTACCAATTGCATCAAGAAAGATGTGGGTGTTTCTTTTACTTTCTAGTTATTTGTAGTATGCATGCTGAGATTAAATTGTGTTTGAAATGGAAAGTTTTGCATGATTTCTTTAAATTTCTAAACTTGTTATGATACATGTTGTGTTGACATCTAGAATTTTAGTAGTAGATGAAATATGAGAAATTAATGCATGCTAGTTGAAAATTTCAATATAGAATTGTGGCTATATTTTCTTTAAAAAAAACCCATTGAACTTTGGGCCATTTTAAAAAAACCGCAGTAAGTTTATTTTTTAACCGCACAAAACTATAGTTTAAAATAACTCACTTTAACGGAGTTAGGTTTCCGTTAGGCTAAATTTAAAAAAAAAACCACATTCATCTTTCATTTGTGTTTAAAAAAATATCACTTAACTAATCAGATGTTTAAATAAACCCCCCTGAACTAACCCTAACCCTAACCCTAACCATAACCCTTACCCTAACTCTGTCAGTGTATGTTTTTTTAAACTTTTGCGCGGTTTTTTTAAATAAATAAAACTTAGTGCGGTTTTATTAAAACTGGCCCAAAGTTTAGTGGTTTTTTTTTTAATTTAGCCTAGAATTGTTATGTTGTCACATTGAAATCCTATCAGAGTGTTTTATAGTGATGTCATGCATACCAAGATTGGATCATGTATATAAATTGAATGTGCATATAAAGTTGTTAACGTATGCCAAAAAATTGTGTACAAATTTGGGTAGATTATAATTCAAAGGAGATGTGTGAATTTTCCATAAATTCGGAATAAATTGCTAAGAGAAAAATATATTCATGTTAGTTGTTATAAAAAGTAGCCTTGTTGATCAATAAACACATGTGTGTATAAAAGTTCACAAAAATTACTATCTAAATTATTTGTGCATAACTTCACTCTAATATAGATAAAATCAGTGAGAAATTGTTTCGGGAAATCTAGGAGTGTATTTTATGAACAATTAATTTGAGAGAAAAGAATAGAAATTGAAAATAAATGAAGGAGTTAAAAATAAAGGGAAACAAAGAGTTGAGTTAAAAGATTTTGAACCCTTATATTATCAGAATGGAGCTTTTGGTTTAGTGGTCAGCGCGTGCGGTTGGGGGGGGGGGGGGGGGGGGGGGGGGTTCTTGGTCACGGGTTCGAGACTGGGTGGCTCTGCCTTTTGATAACTTTTTGGAAAATAATCATCTGACATTTCAAGAGTACAAAAGAAATTCAGAGCGGTAGGTATCACCACACTGAGTTGGCTCATTGGTTTGGGCAACTGTTGGGGTTGTGGTTGGTCTTGGGTTCGAATCCGGTTGTACTCCTTTTGGGTTTGATTTTTTTTTTTCTTCTGATTTTTCAAGTTTTAAAATTTCGAAAATTTCATGGAAATATTTTATAATGTTATTAGAACTCTTGGAAATATTTTCACACTAATCTAAGATATATCTCGAGAATTAAAAGTCTTATTCATATTAAATAATGTATAGATGAGTTTTTTAATTCAAATTTAAGGGAAAATGTACATGATTAAAATATTTAAGAGTTGGTTGTAGAATACAAATTTAGAATACTCTTTTGTGAAAATTGCATGAATATTAATGCACTGAATTAAAGAAATGGTCGAGGTAAAATCAAAGCATAAGTATGAGATTAAAATAAAGAATTTCTAGTGATTAATCTTAAAGAGATTTTGTATTAAGAAATAGTGATTTTGATCTTAAAGAACTTTTGTATTAAGAAATACACTTGAAGTATAGAAAAGCATGAAAAATGTTCTATTAATTAAGGGGCGTTGAATATTATTAAAGTGAATGGTTTGGTTTGTTAACCAAAAAATTGTCTACAAGAATTTGATTTGATAAATTGTTATCGAATGTTGCTATAGGAAGTTGAATACTTCATAATCTTTAACATATAGAAAGTGGATACAGAAGAAATGATGGATAATGAATGAAATGTTTATGTTGAGGTGAGATGTACCTAAGAGGTCTCTATCTTGAGATGGTTGTAGAAATCTAGAGGCTAAGCGAGACCCATAGTTTCCGACAATTTGTGAATAAAGAAATTTGAGAAGTAGCCACTGTGGGCTAATGTTCTCGTGTGTTGATTTAAGTCCGACAGGGTAAGCTAGCTGTAGGTTGTGATGATTATAATTAAACCCTAAGGATAGGCACTAGGAGAAGATGTGATGAAACTTGGGCAAACGTAAGTGGAGTGCCTCTATTTAGTCTGTCGGTGGACTCCAGGATTATAGACCCAGTTTGACGGTGGAATCCAGGACTGTGGTTGCTTGCGATGTGAGACGAGCCTTAATTAAATCCGTGACTACGATTGATTTGATGGTGGACTCCATGATCATGAATAGTCGGGAGAATGGGAGGCCGATCTCCAATGTATATGCGTATACCGGGGCTAGAGGGGCACTTACGAGATGTTCGCACGACGAGGATTCTGTATACTTTGACGGTGGACTCCGGGACTGGAATCCGTACTCGTGGAATGTCTAAACCTTGATTTTGTTACCGTAGTAGGTTGTGCATGGCGATGAATTAAATCCTATAATGAGGAGTACGATAAGGGCTTGCCCTCGGACCTATGTAGTATGGGATGCATAGAATCTGAACAAGTATGCATTAGTATCATAGTAGTGTAAATATCTGCATTAGGCATTAAGTCATATCATACACTGACACTACTAGGGTAGCCACTTTTCCTGTTTGCATTCAAGTTTATGTTTGCTAAAGTAAAATAATCGCTGTATGATAGCATTGCATTAGTTGAATGCAACTGACGTGTCCACAGTTTTCCAGTGCAGGACTTAGATTAGCAAAAGGTATAAAGATGAATTGATACTGATGATTACTTCCAGATTAAAGTTGTGTATTTTTTTTGTAACTTCCGCTGTGTATTTTGTAACAGACAATGTGTAATGAAAAAAATTTAAATTCCTTATAAATTTGTACAAATTGAAGTAAAAGATCATGTAGTGCTACGAATTACATGTATTTGGAATTCGAGGCATTACACGACTGCTCCTGGCTACGGTCGACCGAAACCTGCACAAAAACAGATATGTCATTTCTTTTTTATTGTTTTGGAAAGAAATTATTCTTCACCATATAAATGGAGGTGAATTCACTGAGTATTCTTCATCCCCTTCAGCTCTAATTCTCCTGAACTTAATATTTTATCAACGATCAAAGAATGAGTGATTTTATTGTTTTCTTAGTCTAGATCGACATAGATCTTTCTCATTTTTCTTCTTTTTTCGCTTCGGCAGTTTTACGGAGCTTATACATTAGTCCTACGGATGTAATGGGACTCTCGGCCTGAATACCAAAAACTCACCATACGGGGTTTTAATTATAGTGTAACACTTGTGGCGGAGAATTTTTACAAGTAGGAGGTGTGGACGTAGACCTAGGGGTCGAACTACTTTATATCGATGTGTCATGTGGGCCTTCCCTGTTTGCTTTCTCTAAGCCTATCTCATTACTTATGCATTTATTTTAAGTTTTTAATTTTCGCACAATCCCCCCCCCTCCCCCCCCCTCCACGTTGATTTACAACCTCCATTGAAAAGCCAAGTATAATATGAAGGTGAACAATACAGATCAAAGTAAACAACATTTGCAAAATTAGAAAAGAGAAATAGAGTACGAAGTTTGTATCTCATGACCAAAAGTGTTTAACTAATTGTTACGTTGTGGATCATGAAATTGCTAGTCCTCAATGTCAGTAGTCTAATCGATTCAATGGAAAGAGACAACCTAAATCTATGAATTCACAATAAAAAATTGTTAATGAATATTATTTCACAATAAAATAATTGTTAATAAATATAAACTAATAGTATCAAATATATTGGGTAGTGGTATAATAAGTTAAAAGTATAAGCATAACCTACCAATCAATATATAAAGAAAATCAACAAACTAACAGAGGATCATATTGCAAGCCTTTCAACTCTTCAAAAATCCTCTTCAAAGCAATCACCCAAATCAATCATACTGCAAGCAAACTGTAGTAAAAAAGAGGTTAACAAATTAGTATCTGATATGGCTAAAAATGGGGTTAAATCGGAACCGTCCAAATTGAGCACAAATCTTGAAACTCAGGGGTAAAAAGGTAATTTCACATACAAATGGATCCAAAACGGGTACTGGATCTCCTTCTCACAGACCCAATAACCCACGAACGGATCCACTCCAACCGGGTATGGGTCCCGACCCAAGATAAACCCAGATCACCAAGAGGAGAATCAGGGCCATTGATTTGACTAAATCAATTCAACAGGCCTGATTTGCTCCCACCGGGAATCAGGAGCTAATTTCCCAAAACAGAATGGGAGGATTTTTCTCCTGGCTGTTACGCAGGAAATCAGGCCCCTAACCATTCCTATGGCGACTATAAATACCTCCTACCCACCACTGTGACCAGGTTAATCACTCTTTTACCACCTTAAGCTCTTTCTTAATCTTTGACTGGTTACTGACAAGAGCGTCGGAGGGTGCGTCGCCGGGATCATCCCCGGTGTCTTGCACTTCCTTGCAGGTTGCGGCAGGAATCGGAAGGCTTGGAATCATTGTTCAGGTTTTCTCGAATTCACAAATCTCATCTGTTTACCCTCGCACCGAAATCAGCGGTAACAGATTGGCGCCGTCTGTGGGAAGACCACACGAACAGCCTCCGCCTCTTCCTCGTCGGCTACCCCTTCTCCAACCATGCCTCCTAAGAAGGTCAGATCCAGGGGGTCCAACCGCGGACCGGATCCCACCGTTCAACCGGAGGAAGTTCTCGTCCAACCCACTCCACAGCTTGAACTTCCTCCCCCGGTCCAACAGGGCCAACCCCCTCTTCCCAAAAAACAACCTCCCAACGGCCCTTCCGGCCATAACGGGCGGAAACAGAAGCAGCCCCTCCACCAAGACCATGTCTCGGTTCATAATGCCTCCTCGGATTCAATGGCTTCTCATCACCCCGACCTCCGCAACACAGTTCTGAACCGCCAAAAAGATGAGGACCTTCGCACCCACCTAGATGAGAGGCGGCCCCGAGAGGGAGCCTCCCGCTAGCATCATGGTGAGCGATCTCCTCATCGCCGAGACGGTAGGAGGTCTCCGGACCGACGGGGCCGAGCAGCATCCCCCGAGCGCCGAAGGAGGAGGCTGCATTCCCCCGCGGGTCGGCATCATCCGAGGAACAATGAGGCACCTATCACTCGGGCCGAGTTCCTACAATTCAAGGAGACCGTGCTACAGGCCCTCAACCTTCGCCCCAACAACCAAGATGCCCAGAGGGTTCCAACACCCCCGCAAGCTCCTAGTCCTCGCCACCGATCCAGAAGTCCTTCCCCGGCTCCCAGTCGGCAACAGCACCCCCACAGTCCTCGCCGATCCCAGGACTACCGACACCGCAGTCCCCGCTCCCCTTCCTATGAAGAAGAGTCCCGGGGATCGTTTGATTACCAGCAGAGGGACGATGCCCTCTACCGTCGTATACACGAGGTGGAGAGACGCATTGGTCGCATGGACAGAGAGGAGGAGTCGAGAGCAGGGACCGTCCGCCCCAGCAGACCCCCTTTCTCTCGGACAATTATGGAGGCCCCCGTACCGAAGGGTTTCAAACCTCCACAGTTTGAAACGTACTCTGGGGAGTCCGACCCAGTTGATCACGTCGAAAGCTTCAAGACCTTAATGCTGATCCATCAAGCTTCCGACGCCATGCTCTGCAAGACATTCCCGGCCACCCTCCGGGGGTCGGCCCGGGAATGGTACTCCAGGCTTGCTCCCTCTTCCATCTTCTCGTTCGAGCAGTTCGAAATGCTCTTCATAACTCACTTTGTGAGTAGAAGGCGAGCTGAGAAGACGAGCCTCTCCCTCCTCAACCTGCGACAGGAGAAGGGGGAAAAACTAAGGGACTATGTGAGGAGATTCACCGCAGAGGTTAGGTCAATCGCCTCCTTAGACCAGTCAGTGGATACTGTGGCGTTCCAGTCGAACGTCCTCAACTCCAACCTCCGGTCGTCCCTCGCCAAGAAGCCCCCGCACAACTTCGCCAATCTTCTCCTAAGGTGCGAGAAGTACATTCGGGTGGAGGAGGTCGAGTGCCTCCCGAACTTCGGGGGACCGACCTCCGGGTCGAAAAGGAAGGCGACAGAGGAGGAAGGGTCCAAGAAGATGCAGAAGGTCAACGGCAGTCAGCGCCATCCTTCCCCTAGGTTCGAGAAGTTTACTCCCCTCACCACCAATGTCTCCACCATCCTGATAGAGGTAGAGAAGGAGGGGGTCATTCCTCTAGCACCGAGGATAAACACCCCAGCCAAGAAGAGGAATAAAGAGAAATGGTGCCGTTACCACCGGGACCACGGCCATGACACCAACGACTGCCGGGCATTGAAAAATGAGATAGAGGCCCTCATCCAGAGGGGGCAGATGGCCAAATTTGTTAAGGCAAACGATCGGGCAGATGACAACATCCCTCCACCTCGGGGGGCTAACAAGCGCTCCGAGCGGCGCGAGGAGACGCCCGAGTTCGAGGAAGAACGAGTTCTGCACCTCATCCACGGAGGCCCCATGGGGGGTTCCTCCAACTCCTCCCAGAAGGCCTTTGTCCGAGAGGTCAACTCGGTTCACAGCACCCCTCCTGCCAAAGGCCTCGGCGTACCTGTGACTTTCTCCGATGAAGACCTCGAGGGAGTCCGAATTCCCCACTGCGACGCCCTTGTCATCGACCTCCGCATGGCAAACTTCAAGGTGCAGAGGATCCTGGTCGACAATGGGAGTTCGGTCAACATCCTCTTCCTCTCGGCCTTCCGAGGCCTGCAGCTGTCACGGGATCGTCTCAAGCCGGCCGGTTACACGCTCCACGGGTTCACGGGGGTTCCAGTAACGGTCGATGGGGTTATTACCCTCGACGTAACTGCTGGAAAGACCCCTACTACCCGGACCGAGCCGATGGACTTTATGGTCGTCGATGTCCCGGCCGCATATAATGTCATCCTAGGCCGACCCGGCCTAGCTGCTCTGGAAGCTGTCCCTTCAGCATACCACCTTAAAATGAAGTTCCCCACTCGGTCGGGAGTGGGAGAAGTCAGGGGCAGCCAAGAGACGGCTCGGAAGTGCTACATGACTTCCACAGGGGGACCGGTGCTCTCCCTCGAGACCCTAGAAATCCCCGAGCCAAATGTCCGACCGACGTCCGAGCCGGCGGACGAGTTGGAAGAAGTACTCTTTTCGGACGAGGACCCGAGCAGAAAGTTCCTCATCAGCAAGTCCTTACCAACTGCACTGTGTTCTGACTTGGTGCAGTGCATCCGGGGCAACCGCGACCTGTTTGCTTGGTCGGCCGCGGATATGCCCGGAATTTCCGAGGAGCTGCTAGTCCACCGTCTGAGTGTCGAACCGGGGTGCAAACCGGTTCAGCAGAAGAGGCGAAAGTTCGCTCCCGAGCGACAACTGGCCATCAAGGAGGAGGTGGATAAACTCTTGAAGGCTCGGTTCATACAGGAGGTGAACTACCCCGAGTGGCTCTCCAATGTTGTAATGGTCAAGAAGTCCAATGGCTCTTGGAGGATATGCATTGACTTCACCGATCTGAATAAGGCGTGTCCGAAGGATCGTTCCCTCTCCCAAACATCGACACCCTCATTGATGCCACCTCGGGCCATGAGCTCCTCAGCTTCATGGACGCCTTCTCTGGCTATAATTAGATCCGAATGTTCCCCCCGGACATTCCGAAGACCTCCTTCATCACCGACCAGGGCCTCTACTGCTATAGAGTCATGCCGTTCGGGTTGAAGAACGCTGGGGCCACCTACCAGCAGCCTCGTCAACAAGGTTTTCCAGAGCCAGATAGGCCGCAACATGGAGGTCTACATTGACGACATGCTCGTCAAGAGCGTCCGAGGCACGGACCACGTAGCCGACCTCCAAGAGGCATTCGGCGTATTAAGAAGGCACAGCATGCGGTTGAACCCGAACAAGTGTGCGTTCGGGGTCTCATCGGGAAAGTTCCTCGGCTTCATGGTGAGCCAGCGAGGGATCGAAGCAAATCCCGAGAAGATCAAGGCCATACTGGACATGGCTCCACCCCGAAACGTCAAGGAGGTGCAGAAGCTTACGGGACGGCTCGCCGCTATCGGTCGATTCCTCTCCAAGTCAGGGGAGAAGTGCCTCCCCTTCTTCAAGGCTCTCAGGGGAGCTAAAGGTTTCGAATGGGGCCAACCACAACAGGAGTCGTTCGACCAACTGAAGGCCTACTTGGTCAATCCTCCCCTGCTCAGCAAGCCCGTCCTGGGGGAACCCCTCTTCATCTACTTGGCTGCTTCCGAGCAGACCCTAAGTGCTGTGCTGGTGAGGGAAGAAGACCAGGCTCAGAGGCCCATTTACTATGTGAGCAAGGTGCTCCGGGACGCCGAGCTCCGCTATCCGAGGATAGAGAAGATGGCCTACGCCCTGGTCATGGCGGCGCGGAAGCTCCGTCCCTACTTTCAATCCCACTCGGTTGTGGTCCTCACCGACCAACCGCTGAAGCAGATCCTCCACAAGCCCGAAACCTCAGGCCGGTTGATGAAGTGGTCCATAGAGCTGAGCCAACATGATATCTCCTACCAACCTCGGACTGCGATCAAGGCACAAGCCCTCGCCGACTTCATCGTCGAGTCCACCATTCCTGAGAGCAACCATGTCCCGAACGGACTCCCTATTTGGACAGTTTTTCGTGGACGGATCCTCCTGCAACGAGGGTAGCAGCGCCGGCATCATCCTGAATGGACCGGATGACTTCGTCCTCCAGTATGCCCTCCGCATGAACTTCAAAGTCTCAAATAACGAGGCGGAGTACGAGGCACTCATCGCAGGCCTCGGACTTGCCCGAAGTGCTGGGGCGCAGCGCCACCGAATCCACAGTGACTCTCAGCTGGTTGTGAACCAGGTCTTGGGCGAATACGAGGCACGAGACGAGCGAATGGCGAAGTACCTCGCCAAGGTCCGAGCCCTCATGAGCCGGTTTGAAGAGGCACTCATCCAACGAGTCCCTCGAGAGGAGAATTCACAGGCCGACGCTCTCTCCAAGTTGGCCTCATCCTCCCTCTGTTCTGATCGAAGTCCTTCCAAGGCCGAGCATAGAAGATGAGTCCCCCGTATCCATGGAATCCCTACCGGTCCTGCTGTAAGATAATTGGATGAAACCCTTAGTCGAATTCCTAAGGGACGGGCTCCTACCCGAGAACCCCAGAGAAGCGCGCCGAGTCAGAACCAGGGCCGAGCGGTATGTCTTGATCGAGGGGATCTTATACAAGCGCTCTTTCTTGCAAATTGATGGCCGACCATACCTAAGGTGCCTCTCCCCAGAGCAAGCTGACTATGCCTTACAGGAGCTCCACGAAGGCATCGGCGGAGCGCACTCCGGGTCCAGATCTTTAGCCCAGAAGGTTCTGAATTATGGATACTTCTGGACGACCCTTCTCCAGGATGCCGAGCGACACGTTCGGCAATGTGGTTCGTGTCAGAGGCATTCCAACGTGCGTCGCCTCCCTCAAGCCAACCTTGCCTCCCTATCAAGTCCTATCCCCTTCGCAATGTGGGGGATGGACTTACTAGGGACCATTCCCTCCGGCTCCGGGTCAGCTCAAGTTCTTGGTTGTGGCAATTGACTACTTCTCGAAGTGGATCGAGGCCGAGCCCCTCACCACTATCACCGAGAAGAGGGTACTTCAGTTCTTTTGGAAGAACATCATATGCCGGTTCGGTGTCCCCCGAGTCTTGATAACGGACAACGGAACCTAATTTACTGGGGCCGAACTCCGAGCTCTGTGCGAAGACCTGACCATCCAACAGCGCTTCTCCTCCGTCTCTCACCCCCAGTCGAATGGCCAAGCAGAGAATGCGAACCGACAAATCCTCTCCGGTATCAAGAAGAGGCTGGATAAGTGTTCCAAAGGCCAATGGGTCGACCAGCTCCCCAACGTCCTGTGGAACTACCGCACAACGAAGCGAACCCCCACAGGCGAGTCCCCCTTCAACCTAACCTATGGGGCCGAGGCGGTGATACCTCTCGAGGTTGGGATACCTTCTCCTCGCCTCGCAGCTTACAACGAGGAGCAAAACGTCCGGGACCTTCGAGCTAGTCTAGATCTGATTGACGAGCTGAGAGAGAGAGCTTCGATTCGCCAACAGAGCTACCGAAGGAGGATCGAGTCAGCTTACAATAAGAAAGTCCGACCCACCGATCTCAAAGAAGGAGACCTAGTCCTCCGAAAACTAGCCATCTCCTTCCCCAGTCAGAAGGGAAAACTTGCTCCGAATTGGGAAGGACCGTACAAGATCGCGAAGGTAATTCGGCCCGGAGCTTACCGCCTAGAAGATCTTGAAGGCAAAGAAATTTCGAGGACCTGGAATGCCGACCACCTTATAAAATACCAAGGGAGCGCCCCGGCTTCTCTCTAACTATTCCGAGGTGTCGAACCGTTCCTCTCCTCTCACTTGTAACTTCTCTCTTAAGTCCTCATATGTAAAACGGTCCGCCGTTATTTATCAAAAGAAATTTATCTATCAAAAGAAATTTTTCTTATATTTTACTTGTCAAAATGGTGTACATCTCTTCGTCTTTACTCTTCGTTTTACCAATGGTTCGGAGTCCAACACTCGGCTCGACTTTACTTCCCCGGCTCGCCTCTCTTAGGCGAGCCGGAAGTAGATCGCCGTTCGGAATTGCTCCCACAGCCGTTGAACTATACCGATGGTTCGGAGTCCAACACTCAGCTCGACTTTACTTCTCCGGCTCGCCCTTAGGCGAGCCAGAAGTAGATCGCCGTTCGGAATTGCTCCCACAGCCGTTGAACTATACCGATGGTTCGGAGTCCAACACTCGGCTCGACTTTACTTCTCCGGCTCGCCCTTAGGCGAGCCAGAAGTAGATCGTCGTTCGGAATTGCTCCCACAGCCGTTGAACTACACCGATGGTTCGGAGTCCAACACTCGGCTCGACTTTACTTCTCCGGCTCGCCCTTAGGCGAGCCAGAAGTAGATCGCCGTTCGGAATTGCTCCCACAGCCGTTGAACTACACCGATGGTTCGGAGTCCAACACTCGGCTCGACTTTACTTCTCCGGCTCGCCCTTAGGCGAGCCAGAAGTAGATCGCCGTTCGGAATTGCTCCCACAGCCGTTGAACTACACCGATGGTTCGGAGTCCAACACTCGGCTCGACTTTACTTCTCCGGCTCACCCTTAGGCGAGCCAGAAGTAGATTGCCGTTCGGAATTGCTCCCACAGCCGTTGAACTACACCGATGGTTCGAAGTCCAACACTCGGCTCGACTTTACTTCTCCGGCTCGCCCTTAGGCGAGCCAGAAGTAGATCGCCGTTCGGAATTGCTCCCACAGCCGTTGAACTACACCGATGGTTCAGAGTCCAACACTCGGCTTGACTTTACTTCTCCGGCTCGCCCTTAGGCGAGCCAGAAGTAGATCGCCGTTCGGAATTGCTCCCACAGCCGTTGAACTACACCGATGGTTCGGGGTCCAACACTTGGATCGACCCTACTTCGCAAGCTCGTTCTTAAACGAGTTAGAAGTTGGTCGCCATTCGGAACTGCTCCCACAACCGTCGAGCAGTGCTAGCACTGGTTCGGATTACATCGTTCGGATTAACTACATCCGTTCAGATCCCTGAGCCGAGCGGACGAGGGACCGACCCTCGTATATGGCGAAAAATCCTCCCGAGGAGAAATCACCGTTAGATCCTCTCAAATTGCGTGCTAGAGTGTGATGAACGGGCCTGATCATGCCACTTGTCCACAAAACGACAAGATAGTGTTTTCTTGAAACTCGCGCCTCCTGTCTCGTGATTCGCACCAGGATTTTAATCCAGTCTCGTGATTCGTGCCATGATCCAGCCACGTGGCCCTTAGCCGGAACCGAGCTGTGCATCTGCCGAACCACAAATTTGCCCCGGCATATCCCAAACAAGGGCCAAGCTAGACCTCAAAAGAAGGCTACTAAAGAGACTATGGCACAACGAAGAACAAGCAAACTTCGATAAATTTTACAAGGCAAAAGGTTACAAACTCGATAAATTTTACAAGTCAAAGACTTAAAGACGTAGTACGGTTCAGTTAACGCCTCCTCGGTATAGGGATACTCCGGTTCAGAGATACTCGGGATCGGCGCCTCTTAGTGTCCGAGCTCGTCTCCAAGCCGACGAACCGAGACGCCTCCTCGCCACTTACCCTGACGGTCGCCCCTACCGAGGCACCACTTGATGACACTGCTACTCCGCTTTGAGCGTCGGCCGCCGTCCGACCTACAATAGGCGTACAGGGTCGCGAGCTGGTAGAACGTGATCCCTCGATCGCTCTCCTCGCGAGTGCACGAGGTGCTGCGAACATTAGCCCTCATAGGCTGAGGTTTGAGCCGAGCGACTTCCTCCTCCAGTTCGACGATTCTGTCCTTCAACGCATCGTCCCTCACAACAATTTTGAACTGCGGGAGTTTCGCCGAACCGGGGTACTCGGCGCTATCAGATATGACACGACGCAGATGAGTCACCTCGATACTCTTGTCGACTGTGACTCTTTGCAGCTGCTCGACCCTCTTCGTGAGTTCGTCTCGCTCGACCAGCACCGCAGGCTAACTCTTCCTCCTTCGTAGACAGCTCGGCTTCGGTTTTTCTTAAGTGGTGCACCTCGGCCAACAGCTCGCTATTCTTCTTCACCTCATTATACAATATCCTCCTCGTCAGATGGACCTCGCCCTCAAGACGATCCACGAGGGACTGGTGAAATAGCTCTGCTTGCCGCCGAGCCATCGCCGTGACTGGGGCATGTTCTACGATCTGAAATAAGGAAGGACAACACTAAAGAACTACACGACCGAACCAAACACTTAGACAATTCCAAAACTAAAACAATCTTTTTTCATTCATCGTCAAAGCGGTGGCCAGTCCGCAAAAGGCGTTACATTGCTATGAAAAAAGAACAAAGAATTACAAGAATTACGAGGGGATTAGGGGTCCACCTGCGTCGCCGCTTCGACCACAGGCGCGTCGCTAGATGGCTCCTCGTTCCTCCCCTCGACCTGGGGATCCGCCACCGGAGGGTCGGTCTCCTCCTCCTCGTCCTCGTCACCTTCCTCCTCGTCACCTTCGCCGCCCTCCTCCTCATCGCCTGAGGGTGACCCCGGCCACAGCCTGTAGCCGACCCGCTCGAAGCCGGGGATGCGGTCCTGAACTTGGTCGAGCGCCTTCTCGAAGGACGTCTCCATGTTCTTGGCCATATGCCTCTTCGCCTCGGCTTCACACTCGGCCTCGACCTCGGCCCTAATCTTCGTGGCCAGGGCATCCTTCTCCGCCTCCACATCGGCCAGAGACTTCTTTGCTGCCAAAGCCTCTTCCTCCGCCTTCGCAGCTTTGGCAGACTCCGCATCGAGTCGTCCCTTGGCCTTTTCCAGGTCGGCCACAAGATCGGCGACCCGGACCTCCAAGGCCTCGACTCGCCTCTGCTCGACCTCGAGCTGCCGAACCGCCTTGACCTTCTCTGACCTATCTTTATCGCTGGCGGCCTTTAGCTCTTTCTCCTGCGCGACAAACGCCTCAAGGAGATGGCCGAAGTGAATGGTGGCCTGCGAAGACAAAGATAAGTACAAAATGCAAACCGAGCAATAGACTTGAAGAAATCCACAAGAAAAACTCACCGATACGAGACCCCGAGCCACTTCGTATGTGTCATCGCCAACCGTCCCAGCCAGCAGCGCGGCCTTATCCTTCGGGGTGGCAAGGTGCTTGACGACCTGCATCGACATCTGCGAGTTTCCGAGGAACCCGTCATGGTTCCTCACTCGCCAGTTCGGCACGAACTGTTGCTTGTGCTGCTCGGTCAATATCTCCTCGGCCGCCTTGGTCAACGGCGGAACTTTGAGTGACAGCGCCGCGTTGACATCGAAGGCCTCACCGACCGGGGCAGATACCACAGGTGCTGAGGTCTCCTCGGCAACCACAACCGACGAAGGCGCCTCGGCAATCGAAGGGGGCGGAGTGGTGGTCAGAACGACCTTATGCTGCGGAGCCACCGAGGCAGATGTGGTCGGTCTCTTCCTCTTCCTACCGCCTGCCAGTTTGGACCTGTCGGCCATCATAGCATTGAAATCTATCTTCATCGCTTCTACACCAAATGAAACACAAACTGAGTCAGTAAAGACGAACTAAAGACTTGAAAGAAAAACAAAATGAACAAGATGTCAGGAGCATACTCGGGTCGATGGGGCTAAGGCCAGACCCGAACAGAACCTCCTCCGTCAACTCCCTCCAACTCAACATGGGGAGGGCCATGATCCTCCTCGCCATCTCTTCCTCGGCCTCGTTCAGTACGGGGTCGGTTCTCGCGAACTTTGGCACCTCGGGTTTCCATTGGTTCGGAGCGTGCAGCAGTGGCTCCCCCCTCAATATAAAGTACTTCTCTTTCCAACCTTTGATCGAGTTCGGGTTTTCTACAATCCTGACACCCTTCCTCGGCCCCAGATAGTACCGATGCTCCGTCTTATGCATCCGGTTTATTCTATACATGCCTCGGAAAACGGCCAGGTCCGGCTCGACTCCCGTGTTGCGACACTGGAAGAGGAAAGCGTTCACATGACGCCACGTGTTCGGCATGAATTGGGTCGGGGCGAGGCAAAACCACCCGAGGACTTGGAGAACGAAGGGATGCAGCGGAAAATGCAATCCGGCGTTCAAAGAGTCGAAGTCGAACATGCACATATCCGCCGACGATAGTTTGGAGTTGGCCCGCATCCCAGGGCCGGGGACAATTAGCTTGTACTCCGGAGGGATGGCGAACCCATTTCTGATCCGAAGAAGATCCCTCTCGGCTAGCACCGATACGAGCTCGTCAGCCTTGGTGGGAAGCACCGGATTGGGTTCCTCGTACACTTTCGACTTGCCGAAGACCGCCTTCTCCAAAAGGTCACCTTCGTACTGCCTAACCCCCGAATGCCCGGACAGTACAGAAGGGTATCGTCCGATCTTGGGGGCCTGCTTCGGGTTCGGCACGATCACTCCGATCACTGGAGATTGGGTGACCACCCTCCCCTCCTTCCTCGTCTCGGATGCCGGCCTCTCGGCAACCTCCTTCGGTTTTTTCGCGACCACTTCGACCACGGGAGATTGGGTGACCACCCTCCTCTTCTTTTTCTTCTTCCTTGCCTCGGCTACCATTGGCTCGGCGACTTGCTTCCCCTTCCTTCGGATCTCCGCCCGTCTCCTCTCCTCGGCGCTATTATCATCCGAGGACGAGGCCTCACTCCCCGAGTTCACTCTTGACATCTCTAAAAGAAAGCTAAGGCTAAAAGAAAGCTTGAACTGACCTTTGAAGTGACGTTCACGGTCGGAATAAGCTCGCCGGAAATCGCCTGGCCCACGCGACAACTAACGCAACCGCCTTGGAGTAAAAATCACCACTAGCAGAGAACAAAGAGTGAAAGTGAAATCTTAAGAGTGAAAAGTGGAGAATGAGCTTGGGGGTAGGGGAATGATCTTTTATACCCCCAAAAGCGAATTTTGGGCCACCTTGGGAACACAAAACCCCATTAAGAGACTACAACATTTCAGATTCAACAACAGGGGATCCTCAAATCACCAAGTCCACGACTCGGCCACCGGTATGCCTAACCGAGCTGTCGAACAGATGGACCGAGCAATCGATCCACTGAGTCTCTTCGAAACAGCTCTAGGTCACTACGTCTCAGCCAACGGCACTGACCTCCGAGCCGAGAGGACGAGGGACCGACCCCCGTATATGGCAAAAAATCATGCCGACCATCCTCAGCCGTCAGATCTCGTCAAAAAACACGCTCGGTATGATGGACGGTTCAGATTGCGCCATGCCCACAAAACGACAAGATAACGTTTTCTCGTGATCTGAACCCCGTCCTCGTGATTCGCACCATGATGAACGTACCAGATTCGCCCACGTGCAACCTCCGAACTACCTGCCACCGGCCTGCTTAACCGAGCTACCGAACAGTTTGGCCGAGCAGCCGAGCTACTGGGCTCGGAAGGTAGCGACCCGTCCAAGACATATCCTTCAAAATCCCCAACTCAGTGCCTCGGCCAACGACACTGAGCCTCCGAGCCGAGAGGACGAGGGACCGACCCTCGTATATGGAGAAAAATCCTTTCGAGGCGAATTTACTGTTGGATCTCTCCAAAATTCGCGTCAGAATTCGACGGACGGTTCAGATTACGCCACGCCCACAAAACGACAAGATAACGTTTTCTCGTGATCTGAACCCCGTCCTTGTGATTTGCACCATGATGGACGTACCAGATTCGCCAACGTACAACCTCCGAACTACCTGCCACCGGCCTGCTTAACCGAGCTACCGAACAGCTTGGCCGAGCAGCCGGGCTACTGGGCTCGGAAGGTAGCGACCCGTCCAAGACATATCCTTCAAAATCTCCAACTCAGTGCCTCGGCCAACGACACTGAGCATCCGAGCCGAGAGGACGAGGAACCGACCCTCGTATATGGCCAAAAAACTCACCGACCTTCCTCAGCCGCAGGATCTAGTCAAAAAGCGCGCTCATCATGATGAACGGCTCGGATCTTGCCACGTCCACTAAACGACAAGATAGTATTTTTTGGGGATCCGCGCTGAGATGAACGGTCGAGATGATGCCACATACCTCGGCCTATTCCGATCCGAGGAACCTTGAGCCTCCGAGCCGAGAAGACGAGGAGCCGACCCCCGTATACGACAAGATACTAGGTCGAGCCGAGAGGACGAGGAACCGACCCTCGTATATGGCAAAAAAACACGCCGACCCATATCAGCCGTTTGATCTTGTTAAAAAATGCGCTCGTCATGATGGACGGCTCGGATCTTGCCACATCCACTAAACGACAAGATAGCGTTTTTTGGGGATCCGCGCTGAGATGAACGGTCGAGATGACGCCACGTACCTCGGCCGATTCCGAGCCGGGGCACTTACCTGCCGAGCCGAGGCACCGAGGGACCGACCCTCGTTAACGAAGAAAATGCTTGCCGAGGAACAGGGATCGTCCGATCACTCAAAAATTTGCGCTCGACACTGATCAAAGGTCCAGATTTCGCCACGTCAATAATCGGTATTTAAAAATCGATTTTTATTTATTTAAATCGTTTTATCTATTTAAAAATTGCAAAAAATTACTAAAAATTCGGGAAAATCAACTAAAAATTCAGGAAAATAATTAGGAGTTCGGGGGGACATTTTTTGGGCCCCTGGACGAACAATTATTGCCTAAAATGTACTGTTAAGCACCCCGAACGATTAGTTAACACCTCGCAAAATTAAATAAATAATCCGAAAAAATAGATAAAAACCGTCCAATATCCAACAAGGCTTCAGAACAACTTACTGCTTCAAGAATCACCTCACTACCCCCTCCGAGGTTCAAAACTCTCCATTCGGACTCCGATACAACTCCACCAGCCACTAAAACAGTTAAACTACTCCTCAAAGGCTGGTCACGCTCAGTCTTTAGGAGTGGGGGGCTCGTGATATGGCTAAAATTGGGGTTAAATCGGAACTGTCCAAATTGAGCATGAATCTTGAAACTCAGGGGTAAAAAGGTAATTTCACATACAAATGGATCCAAAATAGGTACTGGATCTCCTTCTCACAGACCCAATAACCCACGAACGGATCCACTCCAACCGGGTATGGGTCCCGACCCAAGATAAACCCAGATCACCAAGAGGAGAATCAGGGCCATTGATTTGACTAAATCAATTCAACAGGCCTGATTTGCTCCCACCAGGGAATCAGGGGCTAATTTTCCCAAAACAGAATGGGAGGATTTTTCTCCTGGCTGTTACGCAGGAAATCAGGCCCCTAACCATTCCTATGGTGACTATAAATAGCTCCTACCCACCACTGTGACCAGGTTAATCACTCTTTTACCACCTTAAGCTCTTTCTTAATCTTTGACTGGTTACTGACAAGAGCGTCGGAGGGTGCGTCGCCGGGATCATCCCCGGTGTCTCGCACTTCCTTGCAGGTTGCGGCAGGAATCGGAAGACTTGGAATCGCTGTTCAGGTTTTCTCGAATTCACAAATCTCATCTGTTTACCCTCGCACCGAAATCAGCGGTAACAGTATCTAAAATTCAAAGTCTTCGAAGCAGTCTTCCCCAAATCCTATTGCAAACAAATTGAATTAAAAAAGTAAATTAACAAATAAACAACATATAAAACCTTGATGTTAAAAAAGAAAATTCATAATGTTGGAAAAACTTAATCATTAAGATAAAGTTGTATTGTGAGAATAATACCTTTTTGTTTTAAAAAAAGAGGCGCGAGAAGGTGTCATCGGTTAGAGTGAAAGGTGGAGGATTTGGTTTTAAAAAAGGATGAGAGAGAAAGATAGTGGGAGTGAAGGGGTCCCGAAATCAAGAAGAGACAATTTAATTGGTTTTGAACTGATTTTATCTTTATCTTTAATTTCCTTTACTATTGTTTGTTTATTTTTAATTTTATTTTAAGTAGACTTTCTCAATTTAGATTTAAATTTCAAAATCATAATCTTTAATTTTTTTTACTGTTGTTTTTTATTTTTAATTTTATTTTAAGTAGACTTACTCAATTTAAATTTAAATTTCAAAATCATAACTTGAGTGAGAACCTCTACTTTTCATCTTCTTTCTCCACTTCAAAATTGAGAAATGGGAGAGAAATTAGACCTTTTTTGCTTAATATATAGTATAATAAGAGAAATTAACCCAAGAGCAATGGAAATCCATGCATAAGAAATACATGTTACCATCTATTGTAGTTCAAATCGCTATCCCTTTTTTGGAATTTTAGCTAAGCATGCAATAAATTGATTGTTTTTATCTGACCAATTTTTTTTATTTAATTTTTTTGATTTGATTAATTTAAATGTTGTGGAATATGAGATAAATTCATTTTCCTTTCTTTTTTTTAATTTAAGATAATATCTAATTTGCAGTAAATAAGTAAAATAAATCGAGTGTAGAAAAAGATTATATTTAAATATAATATCTAATTAGGGGATAAAATATTTATACAAGTCAAGTTGTATGCATAGGACTTTTAACCACCTGCTACTATTTGGTATGAGACAATTTGTGCACATGTGAATTCATATGACAGTTTTTTGAAGTAAATTTTTGAATCACAAGAGCCAGATATAAGTATACAAAAATAACTAACTTAAACAAGACAGATAATAAAAATATGTAAATTTTGAATCCATTTAGATATGAAATTTCAATTGCGATTTAAATATAATTTATACGTGTCATCTTGAAATTAAATTTAAAATTCAGAATAATGAATTTTAATTTTAAAAACCAAAATTAAATTAATGGAATATAAGAAACATTAAACCAATATAAATGATAATTCGTGCATAAGAGATAATAGTAAGAACGACAATTCACTTCTTTTTATTTTTTTGTTTTTATAAAAATAACATATATTAGTACATTGGAAAATTAAACTAAACAAAATGTATCACAAAAAATTAGCTAGAATTAGAATTCTAACCTTTTCATATAATATTATAATAAAAAATAAGGATATATATTTTATTTAAACTAAATAAAGATAAGAAATAAAATTAAGCTATGATCAATGACAATACATGCATAATACACATGTCATCTCATATTTCACTAACTATTTACCCATGTTTAATGATAAGGTATGTACATGACGAATAAGATTTTTAACCATCTGAAGCATTAGACATAATTTTATGATCAAATAAAAAAAGTTCAAAAATGTTTTAGAATCATGGATAATAGGAGACATAATGCAAACACAATTTAGAAAATACAATAAATTAATAGAAAATATGAAAAACTATCCCAAATTCGAGGCATACATTAGAAACACATGTTATCGCATAGTGCACTTAAAAATGAAACAGAATATATATAATAAAATTATGTTTCTTATGTTTCTTATGTATTATATAGAGAATATATATAGGGAAAGGATCCGTTGCACACTATTTTGGTACTCACCGCGTGAACACTAAGCCTTCGGGCGTTCATATCGAAAATCTGAACCGTTCACATTGATCTACACATCTAAATTAGTCTAAATAT
Source organism: Hemerocallis citrina (assembly GCA_017893485.1). Classification (NCBI taxonomy): domain Eukaryota; kingdom Viridiplantae; phylum Streptophyta; class Magnoliopsida; order Asparagales; family Asphodelaceae; genus Hemerocallis; species Hemerocallis citrina. The sequence goes on from CM030367.1 coordinate 106,714,226, forward strand.
GTCAAAATTAAATCATTTGAAATTCATTTGCCCATTCATTGAAGTATTACAAAATTGTATGGCTGAAATTCATTGTTTTTATAGTCACATGATGGATGGGCAAATGAATTTCAAATGATTTGATTTTACATATTTAGACTAATTTAGATGTGTAGATCAATGTGAACGGTTCGGATTTTCGATATGAACGCCCGAAGGCATAGTGTTCACGCGGTGAGTACCAAAGTAGTGTGCAACGGATCCTTTCCCATATATATATATATATATATATATATATATATATATATATATATATGTATGTATGTATATGTCATGTCTCGCTTCCCGAAATACGAGAATACGAGCACATAACTAAGGCCCAATGAATGATGTGTACATCATCCATAAGCTGTAACAGATTAACGCAACAATATGAAATATAATCACAACCACGCATGAATAAATAATCACATAAACAATGAATATACTTCAATAATTCTTAAAATAAATCTATAAAATAATATGCAACATCTGGGAGAAAATAAACTTCGGTCAAAATGCCTTGAATACAAAGTACGATAATAATAACATGCTGGAAATGAAATAATATGAACGAAATAATTATTGTAGGCTAAATGTTCGGCTCCATTCTCTACAAGATTTGCTCACCAAGTCCTTCAGTCAAATCTCGTGTACCTGCAGGCTCATCATCTACAGTTTGGTGGTGGTGGTGGTGGTGGTGGGGGGGGGGGGGGGGGATATCCGTTAGAGTAAGTTACGGACAACAAGTAGCAAAGGCAAAAAAGCAAGGATACTTGGTTTATCAAGAAATCAAGAACTAGAACAAAATCAAAGATCAACTAGGGTTGATAATACGATTAAAAGACTATAATCAAAGATTCAATAATCGAGACAACAATTCATAATCAAGTTTGTAACTATAATCATGATAAGAGTGAAAGCGTCAATCCTAGATTTATTAATTTTTACTATCTTATCTAATGCACGTAATTCTGATCTCGTACCACAGGTTCGGTGCATGCAACCAGTGATCGTTTAGACTATAGTGGTGAACTCTACAGATCGTGTACTCGACAATAATAATCAATAATCAATCTTCAATAATTAATAATCAATAATCCAAAACCATGATCAAATGAACAATAAGGGACCCTTCCCCAAGTACAGTTTCTGACGTTGTTCACTACTAAGTCGACCCTTATTACCCCGGCTTGTTATTATTTTATTATACTTATTATGAACATGCAATGAGTATAAAAGTATCGAGGTAATGTCAAGGAGATGTCAAGGCTGTGCATTGCATGGTATAATTAATTTTATTCACTAGATGCAAAATCAAACATGGTTATACTTAATAACATAAAAAACACACATTCTGGACAGCAAATGATGTTGTACAAAAACTGACTTTTTCGTTGCTAAAGGAAAGTAAATCATGTTCCGTCAGGGGTTCTAGATACTAGACTCGCTACCGGTTCCAACGCATATTCACACGATATATTATAATCAAAGTAGCTATGTGTATAGTTTCATTCTTTACTAGTTTCATGTTCAGACAACATGTCAGAGTCAAATTCTTATATATAAAAGCTGATTGTAAATTCATTTAAAAATCTTATAAAAACCATAATCTAATTCTTAACAGTGTTCAGCAACAACACGATTAGTCTCAAGTCTTAATTCTTGATTTAATCTACTGTTTCAATTAGTTAAACATGGTAAAGTATTTTTAGACTGTATTCTAGAATTCAGATGTTGCACCACGAGAATCTGAATATCTTGCAATCCGTATGTCGGATTGTAAAACCGTTAGATAGTCTGGATTCCAGATACAGAGGGATACAACTCTCATTGAATAAGTTATAAATAATATTATCTGCAGATAGGTCAAATGTCTGGTTCTTTATTGAACTAGTGCTCTGGAAACAACCTAGGGTCATGCTCTCATATATATAACGGGTCTAGAAATTCAACAATTAATCATACAAAGTTTTCAAAGTGACTCCTAATCATGTCTAATAACAACATAGTTAATCTCAGGTATTCATTTGATTGATAATACACTATTTTAAAATAACAAGTAATGTCAACATATTTCTAAACAGGATTTGGAATTGAAAAGCTAGCAGTATTAAAAGTAGCATAACTTACAGTCTACAAATCGAAATTTAGATCCGTAAAAAGTTCTAGAAATTAGACTTATTGGGATAAATTTCTTATTTACAAAGTTCTAGTTAATTTTAATAGCAACAGGGTCATAATCTCACTACAACATGGAATAACCAGCAGGACAGCCGTAAAATGTACTCATATGCAACAATCATGATAATCAATTCACGCATTCATACAACAGGAAATGAACTAGCATTTATACTCAATAATTAGGATGAATTCCTACCGTTAACATGGAATATCTATCATCACTACGGTATTAAATTTAAAAATCTATTTATAACATTATATACAATCGATATGTATTCAAATCACAATATATCTTCTACATATACATGTTCTAGTTTATGTTCGTGTAGTGTATGAATATGGTGATGGATAGCAGGCTTGGAACTGAATCAAGGGTATGGCATGAAAAGAAAACTACTACTTAGTTTCGCCGATGAATTCGTAATAATTTCTTTGAGAGGTATCAATAAAAATCAGGTACGAAAAATGAAATAGGGACTACTTGCGGAAATCAAGAGAATTCTTAAACTAGAACAACAAGTTAGTTCAAGAGAAACTTACCTTTACACGACGTTTGCACATGCGACAAGAATCAACGGGAGGAAAAATAGCGGCGCAACACACGGCAACAGCGACAGCACAAGAAAGAACTATAGCAGCAACACACAACAAGAACAACAGCGACAATAGTGGATGCAGCGACAAGTATGGGACAACAAGGGCCTCGGGTGCTGTCGCCAAAGGCAGAAAGCAACGTCGACTGCAGTCGGTGGTGACTAGTGATCGGTGACGAGGCGGTGATGGTCGGAGGCAGGGTGAGCGGGGGCTCAGGGCTGCTTGTTTGGTTACGTGCGAGCACGAGAGGGCGAGGGGAGTCAGTGAAGACGACGGGGAGACACAAAAGTGGTGGTGGTGACTGGAGGCTGGGGCTCGCAGGAGGTTGCGGGGTGGCTGGCTGACGAGGCGGCAAGGAGGTGGTGGAGGGCGATGGTGCTTGGGGTGCGATGATAGGTGCTGGGGGGACTTCGAGGTGTAGCGTGCGCGCACGGGAGCAAGGGGATGGATTTTGGGAAGTCGGGGATGATGGAGGAGGATTAGCGGCTGAAGAAGAGATAATTAGGGTTTTAATGATTAGGGTTAGGGATAATTAGTTTATATAGGGGATTAAGGGTAGTGAGTTTGGATTGGGGGTTAACGGGTTTTGGGTTAGGATCCAATAAGAAGAACAACTAAGAAAATATAATAGATTAAATTAAATACTCCAATACGCAATAAACAAAATAGAGTGTGTTGAAAAACCAAGGTTCGAGCCAAAAGAATTCGGATGATCAAATGTGAACAAATGGGTTCAAAGACTAGCAAGATTTATTATTAATAAATCAGAATACAAGAATTTAAGAAAATGAAAGATATACAAATAGAAATCCGACAAATCGGAAATGGGGGTTACAATATATATATATATATATATATATATATATATATATATATATATATATAAATATATATATAGTAATACTCAGTTGCGAAAGGGTTTGTTTGTATATATATATAGTAATACTCAGTTGCAAACGGGTCTGTTTGTATATATGTAGTACTACTCAGTTGCAAACGGGTCTGTCAGCATAGACCCATTACAAACTGAGCTCCTGTCCTTTGGATCATTTCGATCATGATCCAACGGCTAGGATCGATCCCGCCCATCTTCCCCTATATCTTACTTAACTTTGGAGGGGTAAAAATGATATTTTGCCGCCAAATAACTCTTCACTTAGCATTTCCCTTATACTCTCCCGCGCTTGCCGCTGATTAGCTTGTATTTTTTGCCAAATTTTAACCTAAGCCTTTGTTGGAAACAACGGCCTAGGTACTTCGAAATCCATCTTCCAACCTTGGTTGTTGCTTCACACAATGGCCAATGTACAACCTAGGTCGTTGTGTGAAACAACCAATTAGGTTATACAAGTGTTTTAAAATACTTGTACAAATCTTGCTCTCTTCCTACATTCTATGTCTCACATTCAGTTACTTTCTCTCTCTCTCGCTCGTTCCCGAACCCAAACTCGAAACCCTAGCTCCTTCTTCACCTAATCCACCCATCTTCCGTCACCTAACTCTCTCACTCACTCTCTCCCTCTTCTCGAACTCTTATCCCCTTCCTTTGAATCTCCCGATCCCAAAAACCTTAACCTTAACGAGCTCTCCGAAACCCTAGTCCTCCTCCTCTGTTTACAACAGCGCAACCACCTCCTGTCTCTCCTTCTTAAAGACCCACATTATGCAAGGTATTCACTTTATTCTAGCTTTTAGTAGATGTAGGCCATACAACTCCTATAGGCCCAACTACCATATATTTACTATATAAATACTTAAGAGTATATATATATATACTCTTAAGTACGAGGTATTACTTACACCCACACTTAAGAACACAGCATCCTCGCTGAGCCCGAAACATAATACCTGATCCAGGATTGCATTTCTAGTCGACATGGAGTGGAGTTTCCTAATTCTGCTAGCGTACTACTCCTAGGTCTGTCTACCAGCGTACGGTCCTAACTTCATCTCAGGCATACCTCTAACCCACTCATACCCACGATCAGTGTCAAAAGTCAGCTCTGATATCATTTTGTAGTGTTCTGATTCCCGCTCAGCTGCTCACGCGAAAAATAAGTGCTAACAACGGCCCACCACAGGCTTGCCTCACAAAAGGTATCATGGCTATTAGGCACCTAGTGATCATTGGCAATTTTTATATATACACACACTCCCCTAGATCACCTCCTATGAGGGACTAAGTTAACCAACACACCCACACAAATTTAATTGCACGTGCAATGCACACATGCACAGCATACAAATTCCAACTGGCCACACACAACAAGCCCACTCCAAATCATTTGGCCCATTAAACAACTCATAAAACATTGCCCATACAACTCCTATAGGCCCAACTACCATATATATATATATATATATATATATATAATCTTAAGCACGGGGTATTACAAAAGCAAACTAATCCGATAATGAAATTTCAACTTCATCCTCTAAAAGATCTGTTCACCAAGTCCTTCAGTTATTTCCTTTGTGATACCTGCAATCTCAACATCTAGAGTTGGGGAGGGGGTCCGTTAGAGCGAGATATGGACGACAAGTAGTAACAAGCAGCATGATAACAAGAACAAAGTATAATAAGAAAGTAAGCAAGAAATGGCAATGCATTAATGAAACAACATGATCGGGTGTAATGCATGTATCAACTGGAACAAGTTTCAAAGTAGAGTCAATCGGGAACAAGGAATCATGTAATGGGAAACATGTAAACTTGTAAACGGGAAACATGTAAACTTGTAACAGGAACATGTAAACTTATAACTGGAACATGAAAACTTGTAACGGGAAACATGTAAACTTGTAAGAGGGAATCACTATTACGGACATCACAGGCCTCCTTCCGAGTACACTCTCTTATATCGTCCACTACTAGGTCTTACCTTTATTAACCCGGTTTGTTATTCTTTTACAATAATTACTTATGAAGGAGGATCAGAACAGGATGAAGGAGGTACCAATGGCAATGCAATGCATGGTATAGAGTTCAATTCATTACATGCAAAAGTAAAAATATTTACAATTAAGAATATGAAATTACAATTATGGACAGTAATACGTTGTTGTACGAAAACTCGCTTTTCCAATGCTACAGGAAAGAGATTTAGATTTCATCAGGGGTAAGAGAATATGGACTCCCTGCTGGTTCCAGTGCATATTCACACGACATTCTAATCATGATAACTATGCCTACTAGTTTGTTCTTTACGTGTCTATTATTCATACAACAACTTAGTGTCAAGTTCTTATATATATAATTCGACTAAAAATTTATTAACAATTCTTACGAAAATCATAATCTAGTTCCTAACATTGTTCAGTAACATTCTTATTAACCGCAAGTCTTAATTCCTAAGTTAACATACTATTTCAACTAATTAAACATGATGATGTATTTTCAAAATAGTATTCTGCAATTAAGATGTTACAGTACGAAAATTTGAATATCTTGCAATCCATTAGTCGGATTGCAAAACTGCCAGATGATATAGATTCTAGACATAGAGGGCTACAACTTTCATATACAGGTTCCTAAATTATATTACATGGATCTAGGTTTAAATCTCAGTACAATTTTGAGTAAACGATAAGGCAGAAATATAATTGTAGTGCCCCGAATTCCCAGTATAATAAACTCAGAAATACGTGGCATAATTTCCAGCATCTACCTCAATATAATAGTAAACATAGCCAAACACAGAAAAAATTTCAACTTTTATTATATCAATTCTTTACATAGCACAGTGGAATATTAAACACCTTGAATTACAACTTCTTTCTTTACAACACATTCTTTTACAATTTGCATAAGCCACATTTTCATTATACCACATGTTCGAAAATTAACAGTTTTGAATTTTGTTGACTTTTCAACTGATACATGGTTAAATCTCTTTAAAAGCATGAATTGTAAAATTTAAAACCCTGAGATGATAAAATACAACTTGTCTAACATATTGGAGTTTATAGATAAATCAAACTCTCATCAAATTGAGAAAATAGCAACTTTTCAACAAAACTTCTTCAAATCAGGAAGCTTATGAATATATTTGTATATATGTATATATATCAGTAAACCATAAAAATTCATTGTATTTTAGTAGTATAATGTTCAATTCAAATCTCAGTAACAACATGAATCAAGGTTCAATCAAAACTTCGTAAAACACCAAAAATTTCACTTCGGTCTGCATACCATCAGACTTGAAGTCATCCCCAACTCAATTTCTTCAAAACTTGATCTTTTGATCTCAAAAAATCCTCTTACAAATTGATTAAACATATATACGATTAACTATATCAGTTTGTCCTTGATTATATGCATCTAAAACGATTTTTTATCAAGTTTTCCCATCAAAACCTCAAGTTAGAACATATCTTTATTCAAATCAGTAAAGAACCCTTTTTTATTCCACTTAATGCATCAAACATCTTACAAACTCATTATATACAATCAACCAGTAAGAATATGAAAGAAAACAACATACCCATGATTCCTACTAAGTTCTTAACATTCTCAAGTCATCTATAGAGAGATTTTATTCATCAATTGCATATTATTCATAAAAGTACTATTCTTAATTATTCATCCATCAATATATTCATTATATCATCATACAACCATCTATCATGTATTCTACTAGACAAATTTTCATATTTAGCATGCATAGAACAATAAGAAATCACATATGTCACTCACCTCAATGAAGAATCAATCGAAAAATAATAAAGGGAATAAGAAAAGCTCCTTCCTTGCAAAATACAAGATCCTCGCTCCGAAACTAAAAAAAACCAATAATAAAATACCCATTTTGTTTTGTGCAGAGGAGAGACGGTTGTAGCAGCCATAATATATGCCAAAATCTGGGTATTAGGGTTTTTGAGAAGATTTTGCAAAATATCACTTTAGAATATTTCTTTTCATATATAGATCCTTTATATTAGGTAATTAGATTAACCAATTTAATTGAGATTAAAATCAAAATAACTTCCCCAGATCTGGCCAGCATCATATTCAAACCCAGAAAATAAATTTTGTAATTTTGGCCTCTAAGTGACAATTTTGCAACAAAAAAAAAAAACCAATCTTTAATAAATTTACGAAATAAACCAAATCTATTAAAACAAAAATTAAATTTTTTACCTCTGAGTTGGTTAGCCATCATGCTTAGCCCAGAAATCCTAAAATCTGGAGTTTTTACTCTAAGTGGTAATTTTGCACAAAGCCCCTCTTTTTGTAATATTTGAAAATATGCCAAATAAATATCAGAAAAATCCAGTAAATTTATAAATAATACCTACCAATAAATATTAGGTTTTCCCAAAATAATTTTCGACTCTGAGTTTCCCAAGAAAATATTTGCACATGTTTTGCATGTGCAAAAAGATAAATTTCAGAAAAATGTTTATTAAATCACCAAAAATCATTTTAATTCATTTATTAATCTCAAAAACATTATTTAAAATTCTAGGGTATTACATCACTCCCTCCTTAGAATAATGCACTGAGAATGCATTTAGGATTTGTTTGTGTCTATACAGTATTGATAATCTACTGAGAATGCAATTACCCATTGTTATCAATATGCAGCAGTAGTATAGGAGGGTGCAGCACAACCATTAGACAATCTGGATGAACAAAATAGTCACTACATCCTGGAAAATAGTGCATGAGAAAGAAAAAAATTGAACTGAGAGATATATTGAAAACTGAGAATGCAAAAAACTGAGAGAGAACCTGCATTCAATTTCAACTGAATCAAGCTTGATACAAAAAAAAACATCATACACAGTTTCATCTGATTGATAACCTGATCCACAAATTTCTCATACATAAGTCTGAAAATAGTTTAGCCAAGCCTTGATCATAGTTTCAAATGTGAACATATTGAGAATGCATTGAAAATGCAGTCAGATTTTGTTGCAGCAAAGCATTGAGAAGGCATTCAGATACTGATAATGCACCGAGAATGCATTCAGATATGTTTGTGTATATACAGTATTGATAATCTACTGAGAATGCAATTACCCCTTGTTATCAATATGCAGCAGTAGTATAAAAGGGTGCAGCACAACCATTAGACAACCTTGATGAAGAAAATAATCATTATATCCTGGAAACAGTGCATGAGAAAAAAATTGAACTGGGAGATATACTGAAAACTGAGAATGCAAAAACTGAGAGATAACCTGCATTCATTTTCAACTGAATCAAGCTTGATGCAAAAAAACATCATACACAGTTTCATTTGATAGATGACCTGATCCTCAAATTCCTCATACATAAGCCTGATAATAGTTTAGCCAAGCCTGATCATAGTTTAGGCTGATACAAAATAGTTCTAACCCAAAAAATGAAGCTCATAAGCATTCATATGGTCTACATTTCATATTTCACCTTCATTGTGATACATAAATAGATACACAAGTCTGAAAGTGTACTGCAGCAGAAATTGTTGGTGATAAAAAGCAATTATTACATGACTAGGTTTTTGTTATTACATCCCACCCCTGCTTCTTCCACCCCTGACCCTCCCACCACTAGCTTTGAGAGGTATAGTCCCCCCCCCCCTCCCCTCAATGAACTTGTTTGTTGAGGTGGTTGTAAAGGTGGTGATATTTGAATTAGTGGCCACTGAATTTCAATTCCTTGTGATTGTACTTCTACAACACTAGCTTGAGATTGGATTAAATTATCCTCATCTGCAATTTCTACAAGTATCACTAGTTAGTTGATGTCAGTGCATAATTATATGAGGCTAATGTGTAGTGTTAAGATACTAGTAAATACCTCCTAGGATGTGTCTGCTTTTCCCTCTCCCTACAATAACCCTCTTTTGCTTTGCAAGCCTAGCTTGGAACCTCTCCTACCAATATAAATGTAGAATAAGACTAAGTATAAGCAAGGACAATTTATATTCTATCATAACTGTTTAATGTACCTATGCAATGTATCTATGGATGATTGACTAGGCAAGCCAACATTAGATGAACTTCCCTCCACTCCTCCAACAACTTGGTTAATTGGTGCCTTACAAGTGACTTGTTGTGATTGCTTCATTGACATCTACTACATGTCATTTTCCTCTTTGACAACTTGGGGGCTCCAACATCATCTTCATCTCTTGGTTAATTCTCTTAGTTTTTGGTCTTCCTCTTGGTCTCCTAGCATGTGGTGGGCCAACAGTATATCCAATCTCTTGATGCTGCCATTGAGCCTTACAAGAAAAAGGTGCTATAGAGTACTGATATGCTAGATTGTACCTGACATTTTTATACAAATAATCAAAATAGAGTACCAAGGAAGTGGTGCTATAATTTGTCTTCAACTCCAAGGCAGAGGTGCTATAAAAAAGAATAGAAGTTTACAGTATATACCTGTCAATATAGTAGTATAGATCCACAAATATGGTCCAATCTACTCTGGCCTATGTGCATATGAACTCAGCTGCGTGTATGCAAGGCATACCAGTCAGCTGCCTTTGTTTGCATTTGCAGATTCTATCTACCATGTCAAGCACCTCACTTTTGTCTACACTCTCAACCTCTGCATACCTTTCATCTGATTTTCTAACTATCCACCCACCAACCTTCTTACTAATATCTCTGATGTATTTGTCAACCATTGATACAAGCACCCCCCCTTCCATATTCTAGCAATCTGCCTTCTCAATATCATCTTCTCCATTATTTTGATCCTCACACTGTCTATAAGATCAACAAATAGACGATATCTTGATTCCAATATCCATGCATTGAAACTCTCTGCCAGATTGTTTGTAATATAGTGTTTCCTTGATCTTGGAGTGAATTGGCTTCTACTCCAAAGGTAGGTATGTCTGTCTAATGCAACAGCAGCTTCAACTGAAATTGCTTTCAATTCTCCCATAGCCTGATCATATTTCATCACTGTGTAGGCTTTAGCAGCACTCCAAACCAACATTTCATATATTTCACCAGAGAAATTCTTTTTAAAAATTTTCCATAGATGTCGAACACATCTATGTTCTGCATCAGGCAACAACATTGAGACTGCTTCTTGTAACCCCTTCTCCTGATCACTCATTATGGAAATATATCCCATATCATTTCCAATAGCTTCTTTTAAATTCTGAATAAACCAATACCAAGAGTGTAGATTTTCTGATTCTACTGCTGCAAAAGCTACTGGGTACAACCCATTATTACCATCAAGTCCATTAGAAGCAAGCAAAGTCCCTAAATACTTATGTAGAACCCCGTATTTTCAAATATTATTTTAATTATTTGAAAATGAATTTAAATGATTTTTTGAGGATTTAATAAGTATTTTCTGAGGAATTTACTGTTTGCACACGTGCAAAACACGTGCAAATGACTTTTGAGAAGTTTGAAAAATTTAGTTTTCTTTATGAAAAATCATTATTTATTATTTGAGAATTATTTAGTATTTTTCCAGATTTTTCTGAAATTAATTGTGTCTATTTGCAATTTTTGAGAAAAGAAGGACTTATTTGCAAAATTGACAATTTTGAGGGTTGAAGTGCAAAATGTATTTGCTGGACATTCCGATCAGTATTTGTTGAGGTTTGGAAATATATTTTTCTATTAGATCCTAATTTAAATGATATTTGACTTAATTTTCAAAGAATGGAATTATATATGCAAGATGTGTTTTGGAAACGAGTATTTTGCAAAGTGGAGATAAACCCTAATATTCTATCCGGCATATATAAGGGAAATTCTTTTCCCAGCCGTCATTGAGTATATTCAGATTATTGAGATTTATTTTGAGGAGCAAAAAGGAGATTCTTGGATCTAGCAAGGAGGAAGCTTTTTGTGGATTTTTCTTCAAATCAAAGGTGAGTGGATTGTTTTGTTTGTTTTGTTTTGCTTTGCTTTGCTTTGTTGTTTTGATTGATGAATGACGTGAGATCTTTGTTATGCTTGTTGTGATCGTTATACCAATATTTTGTTAGTCTCATTGAATATATGATATGGATCTTTTATTTGATATGGGGGATGAGAACTTTTGTTGATAGTCGGATCATGTTTGAGGAATATTAAGATTTGTTGAGGAAAGTGTATGATTTATGAGATCGTATTGTTGGTAGACTCATTAAGAATTGATTTATGTTGTGATCAGATGATAAACATCTGGACCTTATGATTGTAGTTCAGATCTTGATTAAGTTGTGAAAGACATTTTGTTGAGAAAAACCCTAATGGATGGATGAAGAGTTTAGAACATGAGAATTGGAGAATTGAGCAATTTATTGATTGAGTAATGTATCCATGATGGAGATTATTGAGAGATGTTTATTAGCCTGGATACAATTAATTTTTATGATCAGTGAATCTTCAGAAAACTCCAGTTTGATTTGTGTTCAGACCTATCTTTAGAAATCTGTAGCCGACAGTCGACTGGACTGAGAAGCAGTCGACTGGTACGAGCCTACTGCGTATCTTTAGTCTTTGAGATTTGTTCGGGACAGTCGACCTAGACTGAGGTCAGTCGACTGGTCTTCTGTTTGTATTTTTGTTCAGTCCTTTCGGGACAGTCGACCTATGAACCCTTTCAGTCGACTGATATACTTAGAATATTTGATGAGAATTATTGGTTTTTGTCTCGGGGCAGTCGACTGATGACTTACCCAGACGACTGGTCATGCCTTAGTTTATTTTGAGAAATGTTGGATTATGTCCTTTGGACAGTCGACTGATATAATATGCAGTCGACTGGTCCTGAAGGATCTTTGATATTTTGTTCAGTGTTTGATTTTGAGACATTTTGTTCAGTATATGATTTGAGATATCTTCAGTTCAGTATTTGTTTTTAAGATGTTCAGTTAAGTAATTGTTTTTGAGATGTTCAGTTAAGAACATGATTTTGAGTTATTCAGTTGAGCCACTTGTTTAGTGGGAATTTGTTCAGATATTTGTTTTTGAGTCTCTAGAGGTAAGTGACCCTAGTATACCGGTGTTGAGATATTTGTTCAGTTATTTGTTGAGGCCCATTGAGGCACATTTTCAGTTATTCAGATTTCTAGTCCGGTAGGGTACACTACTCTAGGAGATTTGTTCAGTAACCCAAATTAATAAGGACAGGCATTAGTAGTGTCATGACGAATGGGAACTTGAGTTATGCACCTCAGTATGGCTTTTGATGTAGGACTTAATCTCCTGAATTATCCAAGTAGTTAACTTGTGATGTGTGATTTATCTCCGGAATTATCCAGGTAGTTAGCCTGAGATGTGAGGTATATCTTCTGAATTATCCAAGTAATTATCTTGTGATGTGGGATTGAACTACGGGATTATCGGAGTCGAGGCGACACTTTTGGGGTATTCTTGTGATTATGAGTCTATGTTTAGATGTGTGATGTTCTCCTGAATTATCCAGGAAAAATACCTGTGATGTGGGATCAATCTCCGGGATTATCAAGCATGGGCAAATTCTCATAGTTTATCTTCATCTCTTAGTAGTCATCGTTGTCAGCATTTAGTCATGATGTTTTCTTGAATCACTTTTATGCATTTGGATTTCCTGTTTCTACACACTTGGCTTTTGGTTTTGATATCACCATTATTCTTTTGTTGTTACTTCATACTTTAGTGTTCGATTATTATTCGTTGGACATTATGTTTTAAGTTCATTTATGTTATTTGTTTGATTTGTTGCCACTCACACCATTTATGGCTGACCCCTTTAGTTTGGGGGTTAGGGTTCAACTCTAGCCTCACTTGTTGCAGGTTATTGCTTAGATTGGAGGTTGGATGCTTGAGTTGACTATGGGATAATTGGATTATTTAGTGTTTGGTGTAAAACTGTAAAAGAATATTTGAGTTATTATTGAGTTGTAATGAAAGATTAATTTGTGTTGAGATGATTAGACTTCCGCTGAGATTTGTAATAAATGTTGTAATAAAAGAAAGAAAATTTTAGTGGTGTTGTTTGTGTTATTATTGCTATTGAAGTGGATTACTGGGATTTCGCCACGTACTTTCTAAGCTCTCATATTAGAAATTCGGGGCGCTACAGAGATTGGTATCAGAGCTCTGCTTCAATATAATAATAGACTTAGTATGACAACCAACCTAGGTGTGGACACTAGAGAGTGAGTACCTAGGTGTGGACATCAGAGCGTGAGTATCACATAGAATTAAAATATGATGTTTGGTTTGAAATTATGGTTTGGGGTATGGATATAGTTTGCCAAAGGGTATTGATTTGAGTTTGAATTGTGAGTGTGTTGCTCTAACTTTACCCTCGTTTTGCAGTATTCAAAATGGTTGCACCCAGAGGTAGAAATGGTGGCAATAATGAGGATGGTTCGGGTAGTTCTCGAGGAACGGGAATTGACCTAGAGGCTGAATTCGCTAAGGTTTATCAGACCTTGAACACATTGATGGCATTCAATGTAGCGCAACAGCAGGCTCAGCAGCAAGCGCAGCAGCAAGCTCAGCAGCAGAACCCGCCGCCTAATCATGGAGCTGGTCATGGATTGGTAAATGCCGACCCCATAAAGCAGATTGAATCCTTTAAGAGGATGAGGCCGCCAGTCTTTGAGGGGCAAGCTGATCCAACAGCAGCAGATGATTGGATCAGGAAGATGCAGACGATCTTCGAAGTGTCGGAGACTCCTGAAGCTAGCAAGGTGAAGTTAGCTTCGATGCAGCTTGAGAAAGATGCTGGTGTATGGTGGGAGTCATTGAAGAGGAACTTGGGAGATCAGCAGCTGACATGGGAGGCTTTCCTGGAGGAGTTCAGAGATCGTTTCTTTCCTCTTGATGTGCAGGAGAAGAAGGCGACTGAGTTCATGAACCTTCAGCAAGGGAGCATGACTGTTCGGGAGTATGAGACGAAGTTCGCTCAACTTTCGAGGTATGCACCAGAATTGGTCATGGATGAAGCAAAGAAGGCCAAAAAGTTTGAGCAAGGTTTGAGGCCAAACTTGAGGTCGAGGATGGTTCCATTGGGTATCAGAAGATTTGACAAGCTGGTCAGGAGGGCCGCTATGACTGAGGAGGATATGGACTTGTTTCAGAAGAAGCAGGAGACATGGAACCGGAACAAGAGGCCAGCATCAGGCCAGAGTGGGAAGGGATTCCCCGCAAAGCAGGCAAAGTTCAGTGGACCGGTGCAGAAGGCACCTGGAGCTCAGGGAGTGACCTGTTACTACTGCAAGGAAGTAGGACATTACAGGTCAGCATGTCCGAAGTTAGCAGAGCATGTTTGTTCTCAGTGTGGGCAGACTGGACACTCAAAGCCCCATTGTCCACAACTGAAGAAAGATGGTTCGGGTGGAAGCAAGTTCCCGAAGAGGCAAGGGCGAGTATTCGCATTGACCGAGGAGGATGCGGGAAACTCGGAGGATGTGATACAGGGTATGCAGGAATTTTGAATTCTTTTATTTTTGAACCATTGTAATGAATAAAACCTTTTATTTGAGAACAATTTAAGATTGAGTATCATTCTTATTGTAACAGGAGTGGTTTTAATAAATGGAATAAAAGCAAAGGTTTTGTCACGTCCCGCTTCCCAAAAATACGGAATACGAGCACGTAACAAAAGCCCAGCGAATAATTATTATCATCCTTAAGATGTTTCAAGAAATCTTTACAACATGTCACAGTAAAATCAGAGTCGGAAGCCAGAAAAATCAACCACATGCACATATGAACCAAATACCAACAAGAATACTTGAAATAAAATATATTAATCTCAAATAGTCATGATCTGAAATACACAAATAATTTTGGGTCACATCGCCCAAATACAAGAAATAATACAAGTCTCAAAATACAATATTATCCAAAATAAGCAACAAGAATAGTAATAGCAAAATTCAGCCTCTAGCCCTTCATCTTGCCAATACCTTCAGGAACCTGTCCTCCAAATCTGCAATACAACGAATGCAGGAAAGAGAAAAGAGAAAACACAAGTACCCGTCAATGGCAAGTCCGGGTCACAAAATAGAATAGGATACAAGCACATGGACACTATCTAATCACAGGATATACTAACAGGTATAGGTAAACATATGTCTAGTGTCAACAGGTAAAACAGGTAACATGTATAATTATCAGGTATTCAAGTAATCAGGTAAATATGTATCAGGTATTAGGTAACAAGATAATCAGGATAATCAGGTTATGTTGAGTCTAATCTTTTTATTTACTATCTAGGTAGCACGACATGCATCCCAGTTTTTACTACATGGTTGCTACAACAAACAATTCCGCTTAGATTTATAGTGGACCATAGAGGACAGTATACTCAGGTACAGGAAACAGGAAATAGGTTCATGAAGCAACAGGTACACGAATCATCCGATTCATGCAGCAACAGGTTCATGAAGCAACAGGTACACGACCAACAGGTACGTGCAGCAACAGATAACAGGTACATGAACCAACAGGTCTATGCAGCAAAATGGGAAACACGGGCCCCCTTCCGAGTACACGTTTCTGAACTATCCACTATTAGATCTTTTCCATAAACCCTGGCTTGATTACTTTTATTATTAATGTCCCACATGCATGTACACGTGTAAACTAGTGTCAAGATAAACATGGTGGGATCAGGTATAGGTTCAGGATATCAAATTAGCATGCACGGGTAATATAGATCCACATATACGAGCAAAATATACAAGGTTCATAAACAGGACATCAAGACTAGTCAGCACTAAATCAGTGATTCACAGAACTACAGGCATGCAAATTACGATCCGTCGAAGGATCTGGAAACTAGATATCCACACTCTTCTAACAGGGTATAATAAAGGTATATACTAGTTCATAACATCTCAGCTTAAAAGTCATTTCAACACAGATTTCCTGTACAGCCAGAAAACAGGGGAATGACTTCCAACACATAAAAACAGCATGCAAATTCATCAAATAAATCCACAATAATTCTGGGGTAATCCCCTCTATGTATAGACTCAAAATATAAATTTTCATATTTTTCCAGAAAGTATAGATATGTTACCAAAAATAAAAAGTAACACAAAACACGGTTTTGATGGATCTGGAATTTCTCAACACTGCTGTACGAAATCAATCATATCTCGTAAACAGCGCAACAAAATCCACTTCCGCCAAAACAGGGTGAAAATAGATAGGATTCTCCAACTTTTATAACTCACATAATATTTCCATACAGTAAATAAAAATAGGGTGAACACGGCATTCAACATAGAGCAACACGCAGTTTACAGCAAAAGTGATCAATAGAAAAAGGATATAAGACATCGCTCAAAACTCATCTTTAAAATTCCACATAAATCTGGGAACTACCTAACATCATGGTCAAACACTGGAAAAAATATTTTGGCATGATATTAAGTATAACTTGGATCTTGAAAATAAATTGTCCACAAAAACTACCCCGAACTGAATCTGGAAACTACTGACATACAGTCACTAAAATGATCATAACTAATTCATACGAACTCCAAACGGGGGGAAACCAGTGGGATTAGAAATTAGATTCAGTCCACTACAAATTACTTAGAAATAGCCATGTTGAGATTCGGACTTTAACCCAGGAAAAATCAGCAATCAATTCAGTACAGCCCGAATTTCCAGATTTCGCAACTAAACTTCAAAACGTCATAACTTCTACAAAAATGATCCAAACTCATCCAAATTCGAAACTCAGCCTACCCATTGTCCAAATATCATGTCTAAGGGTTTCTAACATGTCAAAACCTAATAATCTCATATGGGCAAACCATCAAACATGTTTTAGGCGCTATTTGACCTGTGCGATCAAAATCGCGCTTTGGTGAAACCTACGGCATAAACCTATCAAACTTCATGTTCTAAGTCATATATGGCCTGTTTTGAACAATAGAGACGAAAATCACAAATAAAAATATGATCTTAGGCCGTCTCTAGTCTCAAACTACCCTACGTGTGAACTTTTGACTTGTATCATAGTAATGACTTTAAGTACAAGTTACTTGCCTCTTTGACGATGAACGCGATGCTACGAAGCCTAGCAATGAAAACCCACGAGCAAAAGTCCTTCCACGCGCGATTCCAGGCGAACCCACGAACCGAAACTTGCCTACGATCGTCTCCTTGATGCACGAACTGAAACGGGCGCTACCCACAACTCCAAATCAGCAAGGGATGTAGGAGGGGGGCTGTTTTTGAAGGTGGGTGCTGTTTTGATGGGATTCGGCCACAAGGAAGGGAGGAGAGACGAGATAATATGAAGCGGGGTTGATTAATATGGTGGATGGGGGATTATATGTGGTCGGCAATGCAAGAAGGAGGGGAGAAGAGGGTCGGCCTGGGGTATATGGAGGCAGGCCGGGGCACTTGGATGGAGGGAGGCCGGTTGGAATAGGAGAGGGAGAGAGAGTAAAATTAGGGTTAGGGATTAATTAGATGAGGGGGTATTTATAGGGGATCAAATGTGGGTTAATGGGTAGTGGATATCAATAGGATTAAATAGGTATACAATTGGGTAATGGATATTGGATAGATTTCAAATGGGGATACAAAATGCAATGAATCCTATGGCTCCTAGAAATCTCCTTAAGGGCCAAAAATCTCAAATTGATCAAACTCCTCTAAAAATCCATCATGACCCAAAAATAATTATTAAATATGAACTGGACCAAGAAACTGAGGAAAAGATCCCAAAATGGCGAAAAACGAACAAACGACACACAATCAGCTCAAGGAGGTCAAAAATGAAAGAAAAATAATATAATTTGAAAATAGTCCAATATGAAAATTAATACAATAACTAATAAATATAATTTATGAAATAATATAATTTTAACAATAAAAATAAAATAAAATAATGATGCAAATAACCATACTAGAAAAATAATACGGATAGTAACAATATTAATAATCATAAAATGATAAAAACAATGAAGGTAATAATAACAATAATAAGATCTGTATTAAATACAAAATTATAGAAAAATAGTTATAGCTAAAATTATGGATCAAAATAGATTTTAAATGGAAAATCCAATAATTCATTTTTGACAAAAGAATTTGAAAACCAGAAAAATAATTTGCGATTTTTTTTTTAAAATACAGGAAAATACACTAAAATACATTTTTGGAAAAACAGGGGTTACAGGTTTTGTTTGATACTGGTTCATCGCACACTTTTGTATCGCCAAGTTTTGCCAAGATCTTAGGTTTGGAACCTAAGTTATTTCCAGGAAGAGTTTTGTCGGTGGCGACGCCGTCAGGTGAGGAGCTGATAGCGGATCGATATTACAAGGGCTGTGATATCGAGATTGGTGGAAGGATGTTCGGCATCGACTTGATTGAGTTGCAAGTTTTGGGAGTGGATGTCATCGTGGGCATCGACTGGATGGCTATTTATGATGCCACAATTGATTGCAAGCAGAAGGAGGTGTTGGTGAAAGCACCAGGTGGACCTGCAGTGACTTTCCAGGGGAAGAAGAAGATCCCGCAGGTGGCTGCAATGGTATCTAAGAAGTCTATGGCAGATGAAGTCAAGGGCATTCCGGTTGTTCGAGGTTTTCCTCAGGTGTTCTTGGATGATTTTCCAGGATTACCGCCGCAGAGAGATGTGGAGTTTTGCATCAGTGTTCAGCCGGGGAGTGCGCCGATTTCCAAGGCTCCGTACAGGATGGCACCTGTAGAGCAAGATGAGGTGAAGAAGCAGATTGAGGAGCTTCTGAGCAAAGGGCTTATTAAGCCGAGTTCATCTCCGTGGGGAGCGCCAGTGTTGTTGGTCAAGAAGAAGGATGGGTCGATGAGGATGTGCATTGACTACCGGGAATTGAATAGGGTGACCGTTCAGAACAAGTACCCATTGCCGCGGATTGACGATTTGTTCGACAGGCTTCGAGGAGCAGCGGTGTTTTCGAAGATTGATTTGAGGTCAGGATATCATCAGGTTCGAGTCAAGGAGGAAGATGTGAGCAAGACAGCTTTCAGGACTCGTCATGGTCTGTATGAATTTTTGGTGATGCCATTCGTATTGACGAATGCACCAGCAGTGTTCATGGATATGATGAATCGGGTGTTGAGACCGTTCATTGATTCCTTCGTGGTGGTCTTCATCGATGATATCTTGGTATATTCGAAGTCGGAGGAGGATCATTCTACGCACTTGACAGCGGTGTTACAGACATTGCAGGAGCACAGCTTGTATGCCAAATTGTCTAAGTGTGAATTTTGGAAGTCTGAGGTAGCTTTCCTTGGTCATATTCTTTCTAAGGAGGGAGTCGCTACTGATCCTCAGAAAGTGGAAGCAGTGAAGGATTGGCCCAGGCCGACGACAGTGAAGGAAGTGAGAAGTTTCTTGGGATTAGCTGGTTACTACAGGAGGTTCATTCAGGGGTATTCTCAGATTGCAGTTCCATTGACAGGTTTGACCCGAAAGAATGTGGCTTTTGTATGGACTGATAAGTGCGAGGAGAGTTTCCTTGAGTTAAAGGAAAGATTGACTACCGCACCCATATTAGCATTGCCGCAAGCTGGGAAGGATTATGATATCTACAGTGATGCATCTCTCAGAGGTTTGGGATGTGTATTGATGCAGGAAGGCAAGGTCATTGCGTATGGTTCGAGGCAGTTGCGTCCGCATGATAAGAATTATCTGACGCATGACTTGGAGTTAGCAGCTATCATTTATGCCTTGAAGCTATGGAGGCACTATGTCTATGGTGAGAAGGTCCATATGTACACTGACCACAAGAGCCTGAAGTATATTTATCAGCAGAGGGATTTGAATCTTCGGCAGAGAAGGTGGTTGGAAGTTTTGGAAGACATTCGTCCTGAGATCAAGTATCATCCAGGCAAGGCGAATGTAGTGGCTGATGGACTTAGCAGGAAGAGTAGTTTGTCAAGGTTGATCACTACTCGTAGAGAGTTGGCAGCCGAGATCGATCAGGCAGGTATCGAGGTGGTACTGCGAGGTTTAGGGGCATCTTTGGCTCAGTTGAGGCTGCAGCCGTCTTTGAGAGAGAGGATTGTAGAAGGTCAGAAATCAGACTCAGATATCCAGAAGATGTTGCAGCAGGTTGCAGAAGGCAAGTTATCAGAATTTCGTATCCAAGATGGAATTCTTTGGTTGGGAGAGAGGTTGTGTGTTCCAGATGATGCAGAGTTGAGGGAGAGTATCTTGCAGGAAGCACACAGTACATTATTTTCAGTTCATTCAGGAGGTACAAAGATGTACAGGGACATCAAGCAGCATTTTTGGTGGTCTGGTATGAAGCGGGATGTAGCAGATTTTGTGGCAAGGTGTCTGACTTGTCAGCAGATCAAGGCAGAGAATCAGAGACCTGGAGGTTTGTTACAGCCGTTACCCATTCCGGAGTGGAAGTGGGAGAATATCAGCATGGACTTTATCACGGGTTTGCCTAGGAGTTCGAAGGGCAATGACTCGATTTGGGTTGTTGTGGACCGATTGACTAAGTCGGCACATTTTCTAGCTATGAGATTACTTGGTCGATGGAGAAATTGGCTGAGTTATACATTGGGGAGATCGTGAGGCTTCATGGAGTTCCAGTTTCGATTGTATCTGACAGAGATGCAAGGTTTACTTCGAGGTTTTGGAGGAGTCTACAGGCAGCTTTGGGCACCAAGACTGATTTCAGTACAGCATTTCATCCGCAGACAGATGGTCAGACGAAGAGGGTGAATCGAGTGCTGGAAGACATGTTGAGAGCTTGTGTTATGGACTTTGGTGGTAGTTGGGAGAGATACTTGGCATTGGTTGAGTTTGCCTATAAAAATAGTTACCATGCAAGTATTGGGATGGCACCGTATGAGGCTTTGTACGGGCGGAGGTGCAGAACACCTGTTTGTTGGTATGAGGTTGGCGAGAGGCAGATGTATGGTCCTGAGATCGTGCAGCAGACGTCAGAGCAGATTGAGCTGATTCGCAAGAGGTTAGTTGAGGCTCAGAGTCGGCAGAAGAGTTATGCTGACACTCGACGGAGAGATTTGGAGTTTGAGGTTGGGGATGCAGTTTTTCTTAAGGTTTCTCCGACCAAAGGAGTGATCAGATTTGGTAAGGGTGGCAAGTTGGCGCCGAGGTACGTTGGTCCGTACAGGATTGTGGAGCGGATTGGCAAGACCGCATACAAATTGAAGCTTCCAGAGGAGTTGGCTCAAGTGCATGATGTGTTTCATGTGTCGCTATTGAGGAAGTATGTGGCCGATCAGAAGCATCAGTTGGTAGAAGTTCCTGAAGATCTACAGGTGAACCTGAGTTACAAGGAGCAGCATGTTGAGATCGTTGATCGTAGGGAGAAAGTCCTTAGGAGCAAGGTGATACCTATGGTCAAGGTATTGTGGAGGAATCAACAGTTCGAGGAGGCTACTTGGGAGCCAGAGGATCGCATGCTGAAAGATTTTCCTGAATTGTTTGTATGAGTGTATTCCTTTTGTATGATTGTAATTCTTTGAATGATTGAACCATTGATTGATATATGATGTATTCCTTTATTTTGATTGTGATGTTATATGAAATTGTTTGGATCATGTTCTATATGAAATATTGTTTTCCTTTTGGTAATATATGTTGTGAGCTCATTAGTAGTAGTTCTGAGGACAGAACTCTTCTAAGGAGGGAGTGATGTAGAACCCCGTATTTTCAAATATTATTTTAATTATTTGAAAATGAATTTAAATGATTTTTTGAGGATTTAATAAGTATTTTCTGAGGAATTTACTGTTTGCACACGTGCAAAACACGTGCAAATGACTTTTGAGAAGTTTGAAAAATTTAGTTTTCTTTATGAAAAATCATTATTTATTATTTGAGAATTATTTAGTATTTTTCCAGATTTTTCTGAAATTAATTGTGTCTATTTGCAATTTTTGAGAAAAGAAGGACTTATTTGCAAAATTGACAATTTTGAGGGTTGAAGTGCAAAATGTATTTGCTGGACATTCCGATCAGTATTTGTTGAGGTTTGGAAATATATTTTTCTATTAGATCCTAATTTAAATGATATTTGACTTAATTTTCAAAGAATGGAATTATATATGCAAGATGTGTTTTGGAAAGGAGTATTTTGCAAAGTGGGGATAAACCCTAATATTCTATCAGGCATATATAAGGGAAATTCTTTTCCCAGCCGTCATTGAGTATATTCAGATTATTGAGATTTATTTTGAGGAGCAAAAAGGAGATTCTTGGATCTAGCAAGGAGGAAGCTTTTTGTGGATTTTTCTTCAAATCAAAGGTGAGTGGATTGTTTTGTTTGTTTTGTTTTGCTTTGCTTTGCTTTGTTGTTTTGATTGATGAATGACGTGAGATCTTTGTTATGCTTGTTGTGATCGTTATACCAATATTTTGTTAGTCTCATTGAATATATGATATGGATCTTTTATTTGATATGGGGGATGAGAACTTTTGTTGATAGTCGGATCATGTTTGAGGAATATTAAGATTTGTTGAGGAAAGTGTATGATTTATGAGATCGTATTGTTGGTAGACTCATTAAGAATTGATTTATGTTGTGATCAGATGATAAACATCTGGACCTTATGATTGTAGTTCAGATCTTGATTAAGTTGTGAAAGACATTTTGTTGAGAAAAACCCTAATGGATGGATGAAGAGTTTAGAACATGAGAATTGGAGAATTGAGCAATTTATTGATTGAGTAATGTATCCATGATGGAGATTATTGAGAGATGTTTATTAGCCTGGATACAATTAATTTTTATGATCAGTGAATCTTCAGAAAACTCCAGTTTGATTTGTGTTC
The DNA here is from genome assembly GCA_017893485.1 of Hemerocallis citrina. Classification (NCBI taxonomy): domain Eukaryota; kingdom Viridiplantae; phylum Streptophyta; class Magnoliopsida; order Asparagales; family Asphodelaceae; genus Hemerocallis; species Hemerocallis citrina. Next base: position 106,737,741 of record CM030367.1, read on the forward strand.
AGACCTATCTTTAGAAATCTGTAGCCGACAGTCGACTGGACTGAGAAGCAGTCGACTGGTACGAGCCTACTGCGTATCTTTAGTCTTTGAGATTTGTTCGGGACAGTCGACCTAGACTGAGGTCAGTCGACTGGTCTTCTGTATGTATTTTTGTTCAGTCCTTTCGGGATAGTCGACCTATGAACCCTTTCAGTCGACTGATATACTTAGAATATTTGATGAGAATTATTGGTTTTTGTCTCGGGGCAGTCGACTGATGACTTACCCAGACGACTGGTCATGCCTTAGTTTATTTTGAGAAATGTTGGATTATGTCCTCTGGACAGTCGACTGATATAATATGCAGTCGACTGGTCCTGAAGGATCTTTGATATTTTGTTCAGTGTTTGATTTTGAGACATTTTGTTCAGTATATGATTTGAGATATCTTCAGTTCAGTATTTGTTTTTAAGATGTTCAGTTAAGTAATTGTTTTTGAGATGTTCAGTTAAGAACATGATTTTGAGTTATTCAGTTGAGCCACTTGTTTAGTGGGAATTTGTTCAGATATTTGTTCAGTTATTTGTTGAGGCCCATTGAGGCACATTTTCAGTTATTCAGATTTCTAGTCCGGTAGGGTACACTACTCTAGGAGATTTGTTCAGTAACCCAAATTAATAAGGACAGGCATTAGTAGTGTCATGACGAATGGGAACTTGAGTTATGCACCTCAGTATGGCTTTTGATGTAGGACTTAATCTCCTGAATTATCCAAGTAGTTAACTTGTGATGTGTGATTTATCTCCGGAATTATCCAGGTAGTTAGCCTGAGATGTGAGGTATATCTCCTGAATTATCCAAGTAATTATCTTGTGATGTGGGATTGAACTACGGGATTATCGGAGTCGAGGCGACACTTTTGGGGTATTCTTGTGATTATGAGTCTATGTTTAGATGTGGGATGTTCTCCTGAATTATCCAGGAAAAATACCTGTGATGTGGGATCAATCTCCGGGATTATCAAGCATGGGCAAATTCTCATAGTTTATCTTCATCTCTTAGTAGTCATCGTTGTCAGCATTTAGTCATGATGTTTTCTTGAATCACTTTTATGCATTTGGATTTCCTGTTTCTACACACTTGGCTTTTGGTTTTGATATCACCATTATTCTTTTGTTGTTACTTCATACTTTAGTGTTCGATTATTATTCGTTGGACATTATGTTTTAAGTTCATTTATGTTATTTGTTTGATTTGTTGCCACTCACACCATTTATGACTGACCCCTTTAGTTTGGGGGTTAGGGTTCAACTCTAGCCTCACTTGTTGCAGGTTATTGCTTAGATTGGAGGTTGGATGCTTGAGTTGACTATGGGATAATTGGATTATTTAGTGTTTGGTGTAAAACTGTAAAAGAATATTTGAGTTATTATTGAGTTGTAATGAAAGATTAATTTGTGTTGAGATGATTAGACTTCCGCTGAGATTTGTAATAAATGTTGTAATAAAAGAAAGAAAATTTTAGTGGTGTTGTTTGTGTTATTATTGCTATTGAAGTGGATTACTGGGATTTCGCCACGTATTTTCTAAGCTCTCATATTAGAAATTCGGGGCGCTACAACTTACCTCTCAGATGACACCCATCAAGTGCAATATATGGTCTACATCCTAACTTAAACCCATCTGCACATTGTTTGAAAGACACAAACATCCTATGAAAAGATTTATCATTCTCTAATTCAATTTCAATGTGACTACCTGGGTTTCTTGCCTTCAGTTCAGCTCTGAAAGAGTAGACAAGGTTGTTGCTCTTCTCAATGTTTCCAAAAAGTTGATGCCTTGCTTCTTCCCTTCCCTTCCAAGCTTGTTTGTATCCAATCTTCAAACCATATTTGTTGTCAATAAATTTGGCAATGTCTCTAGGCCTCATATTAGGATTGGCTTTCACATCACCCTTAATTATCTCTGCAATCCAGAATTTTGTTGCAGCTCTATTCCCACATTTATTTATTAAACAGTGTAGGTATAGGTTGCATTGTACTTCCTCACCTCAAATGTTTTCTTGTCCTGCATCCTAACTGCTCTAATTCTCCATGGACATTCCTGCATCTCACATATTGCAACAATTGCAGTGTTGTCATTCTTCTTCAACCAATATCCGAAATTGGTTTGTATACTGAATTGTTTCAATGTCATTCTAAAAATGCAGTTGTTTGGAAATTTGCTTCCAATTTCAAAGTGAGGATATTGGATATCTACATCTGCACCCCACACTGGACCTACGCACTCTTGTACATATCTGGAACTCATCTCTGCCTCTGCTTCTCTACTCACATCCTCCTCACCCTCACTGTCTTCTTCTTTAGCTGTAGCTTCTTCTTCAAACTATCAAAAGAATGGTATGAATCTTCAGAGTAGAAATCATCTGCTTTATCATTTGCAACTTCCAAGTTTTCTATATGTATTTCTTCTTCCTCACCATCTCCATCATGATCAGTGTCTTCATTTTCCACATAATCTGGGTCTTCACTATCATTATCCTCATAATTAGCCCCATAAATTTTTGTAGTGTTGTCTTTTCCCATGAAATCTGTACTTGTTCATTTGCCTCATCTGCATTGCCCTGATCCAACTGAATCCATTCATCTCTACACTGCATTCCTTCTGCTTGTTCATTTGGTTAATCTGTATTGCCTTCTGCCAAGTCAATCCCAACATCTCTACCTTGCATTCCTTCAGCTTCTTCATTTTCCTTAACTGCATTCATTCTGCCAGGTCCATCTTTTACATTATAATCTATTGCTTTAGATTTTGTCACAACACCTGATATGTCATGATAGAATCCAATCTGCCTCACATAAGAATCTTCATCATCACTCGATACAACCAACTGCGCAGAGTGAACGGCCCACAACCTAGATGATATCTAGCCCTCCTTCCACCAATAATTTCCCTTGTATGAACACCAAACCTGCTGCAATTCTTGGGTGGTCTAAATGACAATATAGCTCTAGTATTTTCTTCTTCTCTAAATGCAATTTTCATATAGCTGCAACTACATCATGTCTAATAACACCATATTGTTTAGGTGATGTCCCAAGCTTTGCATATACTACTTTCATCATATACCCCTCATTATATGGTAGTAAAGCATGGAGTCTCTCACTCAAGTAGTCTAGGTTACACTCCCCTGAGAATCAAAATACTTTTCCTACGATATCGTTCATATTTCTTTCTATTTGTCTTGGGTATTACTCTCCAATGTCCGTGGTAGAACACCAACACCGTCACTCTATCTATCACCCTATCACACAATAATCACCAAAACAATTACATTAGTGATTGTCTATAACTCTAATAATTAATGTAACACAACCACAACATAACACAACATAACAAACAACACAATACAACACCAAAGTGAGCCCTATATTGATGACAACACAACACAACACCAAAGTCAACCTTAACATAGATCAAATCCCCATTCTGCAACCCTCACTTAACTCAAATCAGAAATAAACCCTACATTATTGAGCAAATACTCAACAATCAACAACCAGCATTCAATAAAATTAAAATAAACCCTAACAATCAACAATCAACACTTCCTTCAAATTAATGCAACCCTCACTGAAAATCAACCCATCAAGAATTGATCATAAAATACTCAACCCATCAAGAATGAAGAGTCAATAATAGCAAAATAAGCCTAATTTAGATTAATGCATTTATAATTGGGGAAGCTCATATCATTTGCTGTTGCGATTCACCCCTGACGATCCACCGCCCACCATCTTCTTCCTCACTTTCCTCTACCACTCCCCATGCTCTCGATTTCACCTTCAACCAGAAGTGAAAAACAAGTGGTCAGAAGAGGGGATTTAATGAAGTGAGAAGAGAGGTTTAAAGACTGAAAAATTTAAGAATGGGGAGGTTTTAACTAAGAATAAGGGCAAAAATGTAATTTCATCAGCGATCTGTTAGAAAATTAACAGAAATAGATGGCAGGTGCCTATAGGTCTAATTATAACAAGTTTAGATACTATTGGGGTATTAGTGTAACTACAAGTGTGTTTAGGGTATTGATACTAACTTTAAGTGCCAAGGTCAAAAACCGTTTACATTATTGTTTTGATGAATCAAATAGAAAGCATGCTAGGACTTTCATATGGACTTATAAAATGTTAATTAGCATGTTGTTCATGTTTGAATATGTGATGATGGATGTATGCATGATGAATGAATGTTGTATTGATATTTTCATGGAACTAAACTCCATTGGTGTTGTGATTATCATGTTAAAAGAAAAGGAAAAAGAATTTGTTTATTGATGTTAGACTCATAAAAGAACTCATCTTGATTCATGAACTTGTTGTATGATGATGGATTGTGTATTAAATATTGGGTTTTAATATTATGACTTAGAGATTATCATGAACTTACAAATATAAATTTTTAGTTGATAAAGATCTAATTTGGGATCTATAAAATTGATTGGATGATCATAAATTTAAATTATAGATGATGGAGATTTGTAGAAATAATTAGAACTTACTGTGTGCTCTTAAATTCATGCTTGATTGATTTTAAAGTTGAGATTTTTCCGTGTTTATTGGTTGTTTTTAATTATTAAAAACCCAAGCATAATATTAGGGTTTGAATAATTGTTGTATGGTTGAATTGGAATATATGGGGTTTCGGGTTTCACTGTTCATGGGGTGAACAGTAACCAGAGTTGTTGTGTTAGGGTTTGGGAGTTATAGGGTTTCGGGTTTTGTACAGGACCTAGGGTCTGTACTGTGATATTGAGTTATAAAATACCTTAGAACTCGGTAAAATAGTAAGTAGACTTGGGGTAGTTGGCTAGCCTATGGGAATCTGGGCGCATGGGCTCCTGTTGTCACGGGTTCAAAACCCAGTGGAGCCTGCTTTGTTTCTTTGTTGAGTTTTTTTTGGGTTTTAAACCCTATAAAAAATGGTTGGTTGGGGAACTAATATAATAAATTTTAATGTTATAGATTATTGATTTTTAAAACTTCAATTTTTGAGAATTAAGTTTCAGATCTCGTACGTTTGAGTTGCAAATTTGTATGATGAAAAACTATGTTTTAAAGGGGTATAAATTTTAGTTTTTGAAGAGCATAAATTGTAATTTTGAATGATATGATTTTCTAATTTGAGAAGATATTAATTTTATATTTTTAAATGATTATAGTTTTAGATTTTGAAACATAAAGATACAGATTTTAAGGGATAAAGTTCCAGATTTTTAAATGGGTCGTTTCAATTTTAAACGAATTAAAATCCCATAATTTAATGTTGGAATTTTAATATGAAAAGAAATGCTACATGTTAAATGAGAATGTTTTTGTGATTTTGGATTTATTTCTATAAATGAAATCAAACAATTATGAGAATAGTTTGTTTAATAAATTGAGGAAAGAGGATTTTTTTTTTGGTATTCTATTTGTTGGCTAAAAACTAATGATTTATGAGTTGAATGTGAAAAGAATAGAGATGCATTAAGTTGAGATTAATGTGGTTGTGCGGAAAATCGTATTTTTATGAAAGTTGAGAAGGTCATGAATGAACCGTTGATGGTTATTTTAAGTTTAGGGTTAATGTAGAAACCCTAGAGAATGAATGTGGTAATGTTTTAATTGTGAGGGCTCTAGAGGCTGAACAGGACCCTGAATACCGGCAAGTTGTTATTATTAAAATGTGGGAATTAGCCAGTTTGGCTAGTGTTCCTAGAGGGATTGATTTAAGCCGGTAGGGTGAGTTAGCTCTAGATGGAGATATGACGGAGCAAGTGCAAACATGAGTAGGGGGGCCTCAAGGTTCTGCGGTGAGAGATGGTCCTCAGAATTATCGAGATATGATTGAGAGTGTCCCCAGCTCATCTGCGGTGTGGGATTGGTCTCTGAAATTATCTGCATGGAGGTGATGCTCATGGGATGTTTGTGTTTGGTGAGGCGCCATGGCTTGCGGTGTGAGAGTGAATCCCCAAAATTATCGGGATGTGATTGGGATTGTCCCCAGCTAATATGCGGTGTGAGATTGGTCTCTAGAATTATCGGGGCGTGGGCTAGGTATGCACAAATTGTCTAAATCTTGAAGTTTGTCATCGAGTTAGGATTGCATAACGAGATATTGAACCCTATAATGAGGTGAATGCTAAGGGTATGCCCTCGGAGCTATGTAGTATGGGATGCATAGTGTCCGAACAAGTGTGCATTAGTGAGCATTGTCTGCATTTTTTTATTTATTGTTTTATGCATTTTTATTTTTGTTTCATGGCATACACTCATACACTTATATTAGATTCACCTTGCTAATTTTTTTAATCTTTATTGTTTTATTTTTGCATCAAGGATGTGGTTGTGAGAATTGGAAGATCACTGTTATTATCAGTATTGCGTCAGTTGCATTCAACTGACGTGCCCACAGTTCAATAGTTTTGCAGGACTCTTGTTGATAAATGGCATGGATGCGAGTTTTTGACATAGATGATACTGAAGACTGAAGTTTAGATTTTGTAACAAGTTGTAATTAATGTGTAATAATTCCGATGTGCATTGTAAAGTGAGTTAATGTAATAAAAGTTTTTAAATTGTCCCTGTGTTTTGTACTGTGTTTATATTAAATTGAAGTAAAGCACTGGATGAGTTGCGGATTTCTTGTGTTTGAAATTCGGGGCGTTACAATTTCAGTTGGAGCATATTTTCCCATAGAATCTTCTTATTTGCAGCAATATGGCCAAAGACTTCATTCCTCCATCTCCTAATACTTATCTTCAACAAGGTTAGCTTTTGTGCAAAGATATCAACTGTTAATTATACAAAAGTATTTTCTAATAAGCAATTATATTTATTTCGAATGACAGTATATTTTAACTTTATTGTTCTATTCCAAATTGATCGACTACTTACATTATCACTATTCGGATCATTTTAATAAGTTTGTTGAATCCAATTCTTATTTGTTACATAATCTTATTATTACTATTATTATTATTGTTATTGTTATCTTCATTATTACTGCTATTTTCGTTATTATTATTATGATTATTATCATTATTATTATCATTATCAGTATTATTATGAGTATTGTTATTATGATTATCGTTACTGTTATTATTATTTTAATTATCAACATTTGTTGTTATTGTTACTTTTGTTACCATTATTGTTATTATTTTTAGTGTTTCTTATTTTATGAAGCCCAATGTTATTACTACTATTATTACCATTTTGTTAAAGCCCATTGATGTGATCTATATTATATTTGAAGCCCATCATCTAAAGCCCAAATTTTATATTTATTTTTTTGCATTATTTATTAATAACCTGAGCCCAACCCAAGCCCATCTCCTATTGGATCTTGTACCCAAACCCACTAACCCAAAACTACCACATACCCCCACTAACAGTCAAATCCCAAAAAATCTCTCCTAATCATCACCACATCCTGTAACCCCCCAAAATTGAATCCCTAATAAGCAGGCCCATAATCTCTCCCCATTATATTTATTATATCATTATTTTTTTTAATAAAACCGCTCCCCCCCCCCCCCCGTTACTCTCTCTCCCTCCTCTGTTTTCCCAATAAAACAGAGGTCATCCCCATTGTCTCCTCATCGAACCTGTGAGCACCTCGTCGCTCCTAGCCATTGCCATCCTCCACCATCCTCGCCACTGAAACTCCCCTTCGTGACTTCCCGTCGCCACGCCGTCGCACCTTGACCATCTCCTCCGCTCGCAACCTCCGAAGAACCCACCGTCATACTCATCGAGCTCTCTCCACACCTCCGAACGCCCTATCTTCGCTCATCGCCACTCTCAAGCCTACCGCTCACCTCGCATCCCGCTCTTCGTCGAGCCACCATTGCCGAACTCGAAGCTCCACCATTGTCGCTGCAGCCGTCGACCAACCAGTCGAGCGTATTCATCATCCTCGACCTTCGACCTTGCCGTCCACCTCCTCTGCAGCACTCCGCCCTCTCGAGCTTTCCGCTCAACTGTGCCAGCTCCCGAACCCATTGCTGAGCCCTCGTCTTCTTCTTCCTCTGGGTCCTCGTCGAACCCATCGACTGTCGAAGTTTCACCCTCCCGTCGTCTTCCTACCGCCCTCTTGCACCTCATTGAATCTCCGCCTCAGAGAACCCACCGCCTGCTCCTCCTCAACCCGAAGCTCTGTCGTCAACATCGCTCTCGCCATTGTCGCGCATAGTGTAATGCCCCGATTTTCGTGTATGAATTTTTTTACTTTACACGTAGTGTGCACGCAAAATTTTTGTAGTATAAAAATCTTGTAATTATCTTCGTTATGAATAATGTGTATATGTACATGCACGTACATGTATTCTCTAATTATTATTTTTTATAAAGGCCCATTTTCTTCTCTTTATTTTGTAAAATATTATTTGGCCCATTAAATAAGGCCCATGAGCTAATTCTTCTTTTATTACAACTTGTAATGTTAAATATTTGTAAGATTATTTTCATAAATTAAAATGTACAACTTTTATTTTGGGGGACTAGTGAGTGCATGTGCATTTCATGTACACGTGCATGAGCACACTATTGGGGCCGGTTTTGATAGAAGTGGGGTTGTGTATGTGAGTAGTTATTTGAGTATGTGGGTGGTTACTATAACTCCTACTCTCATCCTAGCCTAACCCTCTATCCTAAAACCATCTACTAAATCCTAACCCTCCAATTCACTCCTAAATTGCATATAAATACCCCTCCCATTCAATTGTTTTCTACACTAAAAAAAAATCTATTGAAAGAAGAAAATATTTCTAAGGAGAGTTGAGAGTGAGTTTCCTTGGAGGCCAGTCATCACTACAGAAGAGTTCTCGGTTTTGGCAAGGAGCAAGGAGGAGGAGACATACATCGCACTAGGAAGCTCTAAGGGATTTCGTTTATTTCTTCAAAAAGGTGGGTGTTTCTCATGACTTCTAAAGTAGAATTCATGCTAGGATTGAGATTGAAATGTCTTTATGTGTGTGATAAAATTAGATTGATCGAATGAATGTTAATAGAAGTAATGAAAATCTTCCATGCTGAAAATTTGAATGAATGGAAAAGAACTAAAGACATTTTGAGAAACCAGAATTTATCTGAACAGTCGACCGATCATGTCGAACAGTCGACTGGTCTGATAAAATAAAATATGTACAGTTCGAAATTCCATGAAATGATATGTTTAATGTGTGTTATTATCCTGACTTTTCTAGCATGCTATTTCGGAGTTAATATTCATCTCCGTAGACAAACAATGAGTAAAGGAAAAATTTATGGTTAGAAATCGCAATTGTGTGAAAGAAAAATACTAGCCATGCGAATTCTACATTTTAATTGTAAACTCTATTTATGATGATGATAACCGGATAAAATTTCATGTCTGTGTCGATATTGAACATACTATAGTTTAACAAAAATGCTGTGTGCTAATTGAAAGAAAGAAGGAAGAAAGAATCTCTTATTTCGAATTTTTATTCTGATCAGTCGACCGAATAAATGTAGTAGTCGACCGTCCTGAACAATAAAAGTTTTCGAATAAAAAACCATGCAGGACAGCCGAATGGTTTGAGTAACAGTCGACTGCCCCGTGGTTGATATTTTAGAGTTGTAAACACTGCGGAACAAGTCGACTGGCTATGTGCAGCAGTCGACTATTCCGAAACTTTTCTTGAATAATTTCCCTTGCTGAATAAGTCGACTGAGTGTGTTCTAAGTCGACTGTCCAGATCATTTTTTTGACATCTCAGAATTCTAAATTTGTTTTGTGATAAAGATTATGTATCTACTGTTGATGAATAAGATTGGTTATGACAATCTAGAAGAAGTAAATTCTATTTGTCTTTGCATGAAATTATACATGAAATGAAGCAAGTCATTCTATTGAATTTATGAAAGTTTTATGATCGTGACAACTATGAACATGAAAAGGAAAATCTATTGTGATTATGAAAAATGAACTTATGAGCTTGAAAGGCTCAATTCTTGGTAATTGTGAATTGAAATTGAAAACGAGAGGGTAGCTAAGTCTCACACCGGCAGTTGAAAAGAAGTGAAATTGAAATGAATTGTTGAAATGAAAGACCAAGGTTTGGGTCATGTTGAATGAATGATTAAGTCCGGTATAGTGGAGAGGCTAACTCTAGAGATTTGATTTTGTTCATGATTCTAATAAACTAAGGATTAGATACATAGTGGAGATGTGATGAAAGTAAGAGAAAAACACGAGTATGAGGGCCATCGGATTGGCGATGTGAGAGTGATCCACAGGCTGCCTGCTTGATGCGTCAAGACATGGCGTGGGCACTACTCCAGAATTATCGTTCCGGTGGCAACGCTTGTGGGGTGTTTGAGTGGCTACGGGTGGTGCCATTGTTCCATGGCGGAGGCTGAATTGTCCATAGGTTGCCTGCTCGATGCCTCGTGTCAGTGCGTGGGATTCCCCTCCAGGCTGCCTGGACATGGGCTTGTAGATCATAGAACATCTAGGATACTTACCGTAGTTACCGTAGTAGACTAAGTCATGACGAGGGATTGAACCCTATAAAATGAAGTACGATTAAGGGCTTGCCCTCGGACCTATGTAGTATGGGATGCATAGAATCCGAACAAGTGCGCATTAGTGTCATATAATATAATAACTGCATTAAGGACTAAGTGCACAGTCACCACACGACATCAACAGGATAGTCCCTTTAGCTTTGTTTGTGAACAAGTTTGTGGTTTGTCAAGAAATGAGAATCGTTATACTGTAGAGAGGATGGCCGTGTATAATTTTTGTCGGTTGAATAAACTGACGTACCCACAGTTTGTATGCAGGATAAATGGCTTGATAAAGATTAAAGGAGAACTGATGCTTAGAGAAATTATTGTTATATCTTGTATAATATTGTAAATTACTTCCGCTGTCATTACATGTAAATTATTTGCGATATATGCTTTCGCTGTAAAATGTAAAATGTAAAGTGTAAAGATCTCATGTAACTCTGATGTAAAGTGGAAAGTTTTTATTTCCTTGTAAAATTGTACCAAAATGAAATGTAAAGATCCGTGGAATCTCGAATTCAGTGGTATTTGGAATTCGGGTTGTTACAGAGTGGTATCAGAACCACGTTTCACAGTGGTACAAATTTATAAGGAACGACACCCTAGAAGTGGACATTAGAGTGTGTGTTTGAGTCTAGAGATTTAAATGTAAGTTACTTACATTTGTGTTGCTCTATGATTTATGTTTCTTCCTCTCTATTTCTAAGATGGCTGATCACTTCGACCCCGCCGGAGACGACAATTGGCATATCATTGAGGAAGAGTACTACCCAGGACAAGCGGATTCCGATGGAGAAGAATGGCCTGAGTCCCGAGAGATTACCCCACCTCCAGACTCGTCTGATGATTCTTCTTCTGATGAAGAAAAAGAACCTGTTCCGAATAGTCTTGTTGCGTCTCTTCAAAGGCAGGTTGAGACACTGCGGGAGAGAGTTGGATTATTGGAGGATCAGTTGGCAAAACGCAAGGACAATTTTGCAGTTCTCAGTCATCGTGTATGGGAACTCGAGAAGAGGAAGAATATGACCGATGTGCTGAAGGAAGAAGTTGACGAACTACGGGGAGAACTTCGTGAAGCGAAGAGGAACCGTAAGAGTTAGACTGTTATAGCTTCTACTGCTTTCATTCTGATGTCAAGAAATGTTTTTCAATTCGAATGTATAAAGTTTGGAATTCAATGAAATACAAGTTGATTTAAAATTCATGTCTTATACTTCGAAGTTAATAAGTCTTTTGCATCAGAATATGGCTAGAAGAGGAGCTAGAAACGGTGAAGGTCTGGACTTGGAAACGGAACTTGCGAGGGTCTATCAGACACTCAACGTCGTAGCCATGAATCAGAACCAAGGAAGGGGTCCTGTGAATCCAGTGCCCGAGTCAATTAAACTTGTGGAATCGTTCAAACGAATGAAACCACCTGTATTCGAAGGAAGTCGGACCCTGACGCAATTGACAACTGGATTCGTCAGATAGAGACTATTTTTGAAGTGCTGGAGACCCCGGAAGGCAGCAAGGTGAAGTTGGCGACTCTGCAGCTCGAGAAGGATGCAGCTGTTTGGTGGCAGTCGATGAGGCGGACTATGGGAGGTATTGTTCTAGGCTGGGAGGAATTTTTGGAGGAATTCCGCAGTCACTATTTCCCCTCCGATGTACAGGAGAAGAAGGCTATGGAATTTCTGTCATTGCAACAAGGTGGCATGTCAGTTAGGGAGTATGAGACTAAATTTACTCAACTATCTAGGTATGCTCCTGAGTTAGTGATGGATGAGGCGAAGAAGGCACGTAAGTTCGAGCATGGGTTGAGGCCGAGCTTGAGGTCCAGGATGATACCTCTCGGTATCAGGAGGTTTGACAAGCTAGTCAGACGAGCAGCAGCCACGGAGGCAGACATGGAGTAGTTCCACGCTGTTCAGAATAGGAAGAACGACTGGAACGCTGGGAAGAGGCCCGCCGTTACTGGGAATGCCAAGGGACAGCCATCAGCCCAGAGGTTCAAACTAACGGGAGTGAATGCTGTCGACATAGATGGGAGACCCGGAAACAATTGGGTGAGACCTCCTATGGTGACTTGTTTCAATTGTGGGAAGACAGGGTCATTACCGATCCCAGTGCCCGAAGTTGCAGGATGTTGTCCAGAAGGAACCAACTCAGTAGGCTGGGAAGAGACCGCACCAACAAGGGAGAGTATTTGCCTTAACCGATGCTGATGCCGATGAAGTAGATCATGTCATCACTGGTACGAGGGCGGATGTTTAGAGGTTCATGATGTTTTTCTTTTCCCGTTTATTTAGTGAACTGTTACGTAATGAGTATGTATTATGTAACAGGAAAACTTTATTTGAATGGAATGGAAGCTGTTGTTCTGTTCGATACTGGATCCTCTCATGCTTTTGTGTCTCCTAAATTTGCTAAAGTGTTGGGAGTTGAACCGAAGATCTTTCCAGGCAAGATTTTAGCAGTAGCTACTCCATCAGGGGAGACTCTAACCACTGATCGGTACTATGCTGACTGCGAGATCGTGATCGGGGATAGAATCTTTGGCATCGATCTAATCGAGCTGAATGTTTTGGAAGTCGATGTTATCATTGGCATTGATTGGATGTCGGTGTACAGTGCAAGCATCGAGTGCAAGACCAAGACGGTAACAGTGAAGGCTCCAGGTGGACCTGAAGTCACTTTCCAAGGGAAGAGAAGATGTTCAGAGTTGATTGCTGCTATCAGCCAGAAGAAAGGGATTCCGGCAGAGGTGCAACTGATTCCTGTGGTTCGGGACTATTCGACTGTGTTCTTGGATGATTTTCCAGGGTTACCCCCGCATCGTAATGTAGAGTTCAGCATCACCGTTCAACCAGGGAGTGCACCCATTTCTAAGGCACCGTACAGGATGGCACCGGTAGAGCAGGATGAGATCAAACGGCAGATTGAGGAACTGTTGGAGAAAGGCTTTATTCAACCTTGTGTGTCACCTTGGGGAGTAGTAAAGAAGAAGGATGGCTCGATGAGGATGTGCATCGACTACCGGGAGCTGAATAAGGTCACTGTTCAGAACAAATATCCAATTCCAAGAATTGATGACTTGTTCGATCGTCTACAAGGAGCAGCTGTTTTCTCCAAAATAGATCTTCGATCAGGATATCATCAAGTTTGAGTGAAAGCTGAAGATGTGCATAAGACTGCATTTAGAACTCGACACGGGCATTACGAATTCTTAGTTATGCCATTTGGAGTGACGAATGCGCCCGCAATCTTCATGGACATGATGAACAGAGTTCTGAGGCCGTTCATTGATTCTTTCGTCGTGGTGTTTATCGACGATATTCTCGTGTACTCCAAGTCAGAAGAGGAGCACACCGAGCATCTGGCAGTAGTTTTGGAGAAGCTTCAAGAGCAGGAGTTGTTAACCAAGCTATCCAAGTGTGATTTCTAGAAATCTGAAGTGGCATTCCTAGGTCACATCCTTTCTAAGGAGGGAGTGACAACTGACCCTCAGAAGATAGAGGCAGTGAGAGATTGGGAAAGGCCTACTACAGTGAAGGAAGTTAGGAGTTTTCTTGGATTAACTGGATACTACAGAAGATTCAGTCAAGGTTATGCTCAGTTAGCCGTACCGCTTACTGGTCTGACCAAGAAGAATGTGAACTTCAAGTGGACCGAGCAGTGCGAGGCAAGCTTTCAGGAGTTGAAAGAGAGGCTGACTACTGTGCCTATTTTGGCTTTGCCTATGGCAGGTGTTGAGTATGATGTTTACAGTGATGCTTCACATCGTAGACTTGGTTGTGTCTTAATGCAAGAAGGGAAAGTGATCGCTTATGGGTCTAGGCAACTAAGACCGCATGAGAAGAATTATCCGACTCATGATCTGGAGTTAGCTGCGATTATTTTTGCCTTAAAGCAATGGAGACATTATGTGTATGGTGAAAAGCTGAACATGTACACAGTCCATAAAAGCTTGAAGTACATATATCAGCAGAAGGATCTGAATTTGAGGCAACGAAGATGGCTGGAGGTACTTGAGGACATTCGTCCGGAGATTAAGTATCACCCAGGGAAGGCTAATGTTTTTGCCGATGCACTTATCCGCAAGAGCAGTCTGGCGAGTTTGATTACAACTCAGTGGCAGTTGGCAGAGGAATTGGATCGGGCTAGTATTGAAGTTGTTCAGCGAGGCTTGGGATCATCGTTAGCTCAGTTGAGGCTTCAACCGACACTGAACGAAAGGATTATTGCAAGTCAGGAGGTTGATGCAGAGATTCAGAAGATGTTGGAGCAAGTTGGTGCTGGCAAGTTGCCCGGATTTCAAATCAGGAATGGAGTGTTGTGGTTTGGAGAGAGGCTGTGTGTTCCGGATCAGGCGGACCTGAAAGAAAGTATTCTTCAGGAGGCACATGCTACTCTTTTGTCTGTACATCCTGGAAGTACCAAGATGTATAGGGACGTTAAGCAGCATTTCTGGTGGTCAGGTTTGAAGCGGGATGTGGCTGAATTTGTGTCGAGGTGTGAGGTTTGTCAACAAGTTAAAGCCGAGAATCAGAAACCTGGAGGTCTATTGCAACCGTTACCTATTCCGGAATGGAAGTGGGATAACATCAGTATGGATTTCATTACGGGTTTACCCAAGAGTTCTAAGGGCAATGATGCGATTTGGATCATAGTCGATCGACTAACCAAGTCTGCTCACTTTTTTGCAATGAAACTTACTACTTCGATGGACAAGTTGGTTGAGATGTATGTTGGCGAGATTGTCAGGCTTCATGGCGTTCCGTTGACAATTGTGTCTGATCGAGATGCGCGGTTTACCTCACATTTCTGGAGGAGTCTTCAAACAGCTTTGGGTACCAAGACAGATTTCAGCACTGCTTTTCATCCCCAGACCGATGGGCAGACCGATAGAGTCAGCCGTATTCTTGAGGATATGCTTCGGTGTTGTGTTCTAGACTTTGGAGGCAGTTGGGAAAGGCATTTACCCTTGGCAGAGTTTGCCTACAACAACAGTTTTCAGACTAGCATTGGAATGGCGCCGTACGAAGCTTTGTATAGCAGGAAGTGAAGGACGCATGTTTGTTGGTTCGAAGTTGGGGAGCGTCAGATGTTTGGACCTGAGATTGTGCAGCAAACCTCTGAAAAGATTGATCTGATCAGGAAGAGGTTGGTGGATGCTCAGAGTAGGCAGAAGAGCTATGCAGACAATCGGAGAAGGGACCTTGAGTTTGAGGTTGGTGACTTTGTCTTTCTGAAGGTATCGCCCAGCAAAGGCGTGATCCGTTTCGGCAAGAGTGGAAAGTTAGCCCCGAGGTTTATAGGCCCGTACAAGATATTGAAAAGGATCGGGAAAACGGCTTACCGGCTTGAATTATCGGAAGAGTTGTCTCAGGTACACAATGTCTTTCATGTGTCTATGCTGAGAGGCTATATTCCAGATCCGAGTCATCACTTGCCTGAAGTGCCGGAAGGTTTGCAATTGGATCTGAATTACATCGAGTCTCCTGTCGAGATTGTTGATCGTCGGGAGAAAGTCTTGAGGAATAAGACGATACCGATGGTCAAGGTAGTCTGGAGAAACCATTTGTTTGAAGAGGCTACTTGGGAGTCCGAGGAGAAGATGCTGAGGAATTATCCTGAGCTTTTTGCTTGATTTGTATTTTGCATTTTATTGCGTTTGCTTTTGTTTCTCGCTCTTGACTGTAGTTCCGGGGACGGAACTATTCTAAGGAGGGAGTGTTGTAATGCCCGGATTTTCGTGTATGAAATTTTTTACTTTACACGTAGTGTGCACGTAAAATTTTTGTAGTATAAAAATCTTATAATTATCTTCGTTATGAATAATGTGTATATGTACATGCACGTACATGTATTCTCTAATTATTATTTTTTATAAATGCCCATTTTCTTCTCTTTATTTTGTAAAATATTATTTGGCCCATTAAATAAGGCCCATGAGCTAATTCTTCTTCTATTACAACTTGTAATGTTAAATATTTATAAGATTATTTTCATAAATTAAAATGTACAACTTTTATTATGGGGGACTAGTGAGTGCACGTGCATTGCATGTACACGTGCATGAGCACACTATTGGGGCCGGTTTTGATAGAAGTGGGATTGTGTGTGTGGGTAGTTATTTGAGTATGTGGGTGGTTACTATAACTCCTACTCTCATCCTAACCCTCTATCCTATAACCATCTACTAAATCCTAGCCCTCCATTTCACTCCTAAATTGCATATAAATACCCCTCCCATTCAATTGTTTTCTACAATAAAAAAAAATCTATTGAAAGAAGAAAATATTTCTAATGAGAGTTGAGAGTGAGTTTCCTTGGAGGCCAGTCATCACTACAGAAGAGTTCTCGGTTTTGGCAAGGAGCAATGAGGAGACATACATCGCACTAGGAAGCTCTAAGGGGTTTCGTTTATTTCTTCAAAAAGGTGGGTGTTTCTCATGACTTCTAAAGTAGAATTCATGCTAGGATTGAGATTGAAATGTCTTTATGTGTGTGACAAAATTAGATTGATCGAATGAATGTTAATAGAAGTAATGACAATCTTCCATGCTGAAAATTTGAATGAATGGAAAAAAACTAAAGACATTTTGAGAAACCGGAATTTATCCAAACAGTCGACCGATCATGTCGAACAGTCGACTAGTTTGATAAAATAAAATATGTACATTTCGAAATTCCATGAAATGATATGTTTAATGTGTGTTATTATCCTGACTTTTCTAGCATGCTATTTCGGAGTTAATATTCATCTCCGTAGACAAACAATGAGTAAAGGAAAAATGTATGGTTAGAAATCGCAATTGTGTGAAAGAAAAATACTAGCCATGCGAATTCTACATTTTAATTGTAAACTCTATTTATGATGATGATAACCAGATAAAATTGCATGTCTGTGTCGATATTGAACGTACTGTAGTTTAACAAAAATATTGTGTGCTAATTGAAAGAAAGAAGGAAGAAAGAATCTCTTATTTCGAATTTTTATTCTGATCAGTCGACCGAATAAATGTAGTAGTCGACCGTCCTGAACAATAAAAGTTTTCGAATAAAAAACCATGCAGAACAGCCGACTGGTTTGAGTAACAGTCGACTGCCCCGTGGTTGATATTTTAGAGTTGTAAACACTGCGGAACAAGTCGACTGGCTATGTGCAGCAGTCGACTATTCTGAAACTTTTCTTGAATAATTTTCCTTGCTGAATAAGTCGACTGAGTGTGTTCTAAGTCGACTGTCCAGATCATTTTTTTGACATCTCAGAATTCTAAATTTGTTTTGTGATAAAAATTATGTATCTACTGTTGATGAATAAGATTGGTTATGACAATCTAGAAGAAGTAAATTCTATTTGTCTTTGCATGAAATTATACATGAAATGAAGCAAGTCATTCTATTGAATTTATGAAAGTTTTATGATCGTGACAACTATGAACATGAAAAGGAAAATCTATTGTGATTATGAAAAATGAACTTATGAGCTTGAAAGGCTCAATTCTTGGTAATTGTGAATTGAAATTGAAAACTAGAGGGTAGCTAAGTCTCACACCGGCAGTTGAAAAGAAGTGAAATTGAAATGAATTGTCGAAATGAAAGACCAAGGTTTGGGTCATGTTGAATGAATGATTAAGTCTGGTATAGTGGAGAGGCTAACTCTAGAGATTTGATTTTGTTCATGATTCTAATAAACTAAGGATTAGATACATAGTGGAGATGTGATGAAAGTAAGAGAAAAACACGAGTATGATGGCCATCAGATTGGCAGTGTGAGAGTGATCCACAGGCTGCCTGCTTGATGAGTCAAGACATGGCGTGGGCACTACTCCAGAATTATCGTCCCGGTGGCGACGCTTGTGGGGTGTTTGAGTGGCTACAGGTGGTGCCATTGTTCCATGGCGGAGGCTGAATTGTCCATAGGTTGCTTGCTCGATGCGTCGTGTCAGTGCGTGGGATTCCCCTCCAGGTTGCCTGGACATGGGCTTGTAGATCATAGAACATCTAGGATACTTACCGTAGTTACCGTAGTAGACTAAGTCATGACGAGGGATTGAACCCTATAAAATGAAGTACGATTAAGGGCTTGCCCTCGGACCTATGTAGTATGGGATGCATAGAATCCGAACAAGTGCGCATTAGTGTCATATAATATAATAACTGCATTAAGGACTAAGTGCACAGTCACCACACGACATCAACAGGATAGTCCCTTTAGCTTTGTTTGTGAACAAGTTTGTGGTTTGTCAAGAAATGAGAATCGTTATACTGTTTCCGGCATAGAGAGGATGGCCGTGTATAATTTTTGTCGGTTGAATAAACTGACGTACCCACAGTTTGTATGCAGGATAAATGGCTTGATAAAGATTAAAGGAGAACTGATGCTTAGAGAAATTATTGTTATATCTTGTATAATGTTGTAAATTACTTCCGCTGTCATTACATGTAAATTATTTGTGATATATGCTTCCGCTGTAAAATGTAAAATGTAAAGTGTAAAGATCTCATGTAACTCTGATGTAAAGTGGAAAGTTTTTATTTCCTTGTAAAATTGTACCAAAATGAAATGTAAAGATCCGTGGAATCTCGAATTTAGTGGTATTTGGAATTCGGGGTGTTACACATAGCTCCTCGTCTCCTCTTCCCTTCACCTCGGCGACTCCCTCTGCCGCTACTCCTCAGTCGCCACTCACTCCAGGACGTCGTTGCCGAGATTCGCCATCCACCGAAGATCCCCCACCGTTCTCGCCGCCATTCTCGTCCTCCTCTATTTCGTCACGAAACAGAGTTCCGTCGACGTCGAAGCCCTGGTCATTGTGTCGCTTCACGACTGCAGCACCACCGCCGCCGTGGTCACCGTTCACTCTCCCGCGCTCTCTCCCTCTCTCTGTCGAAGTGAGGAAGGAGAAGAAGCAGCAGTGGGCTTTTACGCTGTTTGGTGTTTTGGGCGTAGCGGATCCGAAAGTCTTGTTCGCTGTTTTGTGGATCTTGAGTTGCTGATTCACGTGCCTTGATCTGCTGTGTGGTGTTTTGCTGTTGGGTGCTTGTTCGCTGTTTGTCGTTACACTTGGCTCGCACGTGTTAGTGCATTTTCCTGTGTTTGTGGGTTCGTCGCCCGAGATCCTAATCCCGTTATTCTCTTATATTCAGAATCGTCTCCTAACAGGCAAGCGTCTCTTGAACTCATTTTTATTGTTTCTAGTTCAAGAAAACACTCTTTGAAATCCGGCAAGTAGTAATCAAATTGAATATCATATTTAATTGAACTTCATTGTTTATTTATTGTACCATGTTATTGATTCATAGTCTTCTCATCGTGCTATTATTGTTGACTTCAATCCCAAACCGTTAATTTATTGTATCATGGAACATTCAAATATACTGCCTTGTTATTTGCTTGACTTTGTACTGAAGTTTCGATCCGGTTCCTGACACAGAAACTTAAAATCTTGCACATAGAAATCATAGTACACTTAGTCCATATATTATTAAGTTTGCACATAAACTGTATTTTCCATACTTAATGAATTGGACCAAGTATATTTCATGTATTGTATAGTCTTGATATCATCTTGAAATTGTACTAGTGCTACCGGTCTCATCAATTGTACCTGTTGCATGAGTATTGATACCATCGTCCACATTGATCACATGCATGTTCATAAATGATTGTTAATAAAATGATAATAAGCCGAAGTGAAGGGTTGACTAGGGTAGTTGATAATATAGTGATTGTACTCGTGAATGTGGGCCTCGTCCCAAATTATCATTATCGTCATTTTGCAAGAGATTGCAAATGGCCAGTGTTATCGTCATTGTGCAAGAAATTGCAAATGGTCAGTGTTATCGTCATTTTGCAAGAAATTGTAAATAGCCAGTGTTATCGTTATTGTGCAAGAAATTGCTCAATAGCGAGTGATTGTTATTGAAATGTTATATTGTGCCGAGTAAATGATCTATAGAATCTACCACCATAGTCTAAACGAAATTGATTGTATGCATGGAACCTGTAGTATGGGATGCAGTTGTACGTGCATTAGTTAAGATAATGAAAACACTAATAGACCTAGGTTGACACTTGCATACTTAATCATGACTATTGACACTAACATTGTTTATCGATTATTATTCTTGAAAGTTGCATTATAAATCTAGACTTTTCATCAGTCCCTATTATAGCTTTTGATTTTGTTACGTTATCATTTATTGACTCCAATATCGTTCCAATTTCTGTTCTTGTTATATAGTCCTTTATTTCCTATTTTACTGCTTCCTACTACATGTCTCCTGAAACTTGCTCTAACGGGTTCTCTTCCTCTTTCTTTTGAGTTTTGTTATACAGGTACAATGATGGGTAACCGAAAGGAACTCGTCGAACTGTTACCGCATTGCATATTCTCGAGCTATTTGGTAAGTTCTTGTATTCCAGATTTGGTTATTGAATTTTATTCTCGTTTATGTGATTATATTTTCTGCGTGGTTGTGATCATTTCTTTTCATGTTGTTAAGTTAAGACTGGTACAACTTATGGATGATGTTAAAATCATTCGCTGGGCCATGTCACGTGCTCGTATTCCCGTATTTTGGGAAGTGGGGCGTGACAGAATTCTAGCTCGTTTTCACGGCCTCTGCAACCAACGTTTTTCAATCGAAAATACTTGATTTGCCGAATTCGTACCTTGCAAACTTTGATTTGTTCTAGTACGTAAATAAATCGCGAATACGGTCCAAGTAATAAATGCCCAAGTTTTCTTGGGATCCCAATTCCAATAAGATCCGCTACTGACTAAGAAAATGGCTAGATCGACGTCTAAAGAGAAGGGAGTGAGTACAAAGACAGAAAAGAGAGGTAGAGTAAGGTAAGGAATTGAAAATGTAATAAAGTGTGATGTGGTGGTGATCCCCATGCCTCCTCTATTGCTTTTTTCCCGCCTACCTTGAAAAATTAGCTAGTCGTGCATTATGAGATTACTTTCGCGGGGGGGGGGGGGGGGGGGGGGGGGGGGGATTGTCTTCAAATAGGGGCCGGGTTTTGGAACCCTCAAGCAAGACATGATCTACATAATAACACATCATAACACCTACAGATATAGGTACGGTTCATTGCATTACTTATCCAAGCATATTACTGGATAGCTATATTCTTAGGGCCATACTATGATTTTTATGAGATTAGGAACCATTTGCTGTTACCAGCGCCCCTGGAATCTATCCACTCCGGCTACAGAGCGGGACTGACTCTTGCTCTCGGTGAACTCCTTTTAGATTAAGAGAAGACAGTTCCAGCGGAATCCTAATTAGGCGAAATACTAACTCCTAAAGCAAGCATTTCCTTGGCGCCTGCTATTCGCTCTTCAAGAAGTTAACCCGGATCCCCTCATCTTCATATCTTGAACTCTCAGATGATTCCGGAGGAGCCATTCTTTCAACTCAAGCCCTTCTATGTATATACTCTAATTGCATATCATATATGTATGCATGAACTACCTATTTTCTATTCTCTCTTACAAACAAATACTTTATAACTAAACTTTTTTTTCATGTATTATTTTTAGTATAGGATTAGAAAAACGTGATTGATATAGATTTAATACATGTAAGGGTCAGGGTGAGGAATTTATAATGTATATGTCTACTAAAATTTGATGTTAAAATTAAGTGATAAATTTCTAAAATCTTCAAATATGTTAACATTATAATATAATTAACTATAATATTTTTTAAGAATACCATTTCACATCGATCTATATATGTGAGAGTTACTAACAAAATGTGTTGACAATACACTGCAAGAGGGGCGGATGGATTGTTTGTTAGATACCTAACAAGCTAATTGTCATTTTGTCCACCGATTTTATTTTCTTCCTTGATTGGATGAACTACTGAGTATTTATATTTTTCTTTAAAATGTTTTCTTATATGTTGTTTAACTATTTTGTTTAATTCTTTTCTAGATAAAAACTAGATGTTGTTGATTTAATGACTGAGACAATAGAGAATTTTATTAAAATAATATAATATATATTTTCATGCATTGTATTGGCTGCATGCTAATCTATCTATACTATATACTAAAACTATGTTGAACACCCTGAAAACTTGCCATGTGGCATCTTTTAAGGAGCCTAAAAATCTTCTGTGTGGCATCTTTTAGGGCCTTGTAAATCTTTTATGTGTTGTTTTTTTTTTTAATTGAACCTTAATTTAAATTAATCTTATTATGTATATATCGTAAATAATATATATCACCCAATTTTTCTATCTCATAAACCTTCATTGCTTGATGCCTCTCTTATGACGTAGTTCTTTCACTTTCTGTACATCTTCATATGCATCTTTTTTTTCTTCTGTTAATCAACCCTTTTCTATTTTCTTTCATGCTCTGATTTCATCTTTGACGTTGCTCTATTCCTTTTTGTTTCTTTGTGTGTGTGTTTGTTAGACTTTTTCCTTTTTCTTTTTCTTTTTTTGTTGATTAATATGAGGAAGAAAGATAACGGGTTCCATCTCCACATAGAATCAGAAAAAGGTAATTATCTAATTCAATTTAAGGGCCTTACAAATTTGACAAGTTACACCTATTTAAATTATCAAAGTTTAAATCTATGTCATAAATGATGTATAATTTTTTAAAATAGGTACATAAAGATAGATCATAAATCATCTCTCATCTATTCCTCCTTATAAATTCTCTCTCTCTCTCTCTCTCTTTATATATATATAGAGTAAGTCTATTAAGAGGTGGGAAGCTGGAATCCTTATCGGGAGCTGGAGATCTCAGCCATCCGATCGATCTTGATCGCGATCGAACGGCTGAGATCGAGAGCCGCTTATCTTCAGATTTGATCAGGGGTAAAAGGGGTATAATCCAAATACCCCCTATCTCTTATCTTCTCACGCTCTCCTCTCTCCCGCTCTCTAACTTCAAAACCCTAATCCCAGCTCTTATCTTCTTGCGCTCTCTCTCCCGCTCTCTTCGAAACCCTAATCCCTATCTCTTCTCTTCTCACGCTCTCTCTCCCGATCTCTATCTTCGAAACCCTAATCCACCTCTCTTTGAAACCCTAATCAACACCAAAGTGGTGCTCTCTCTCCCGCTCTCTTTCTTCGTCACTTGTGTAAACCCAACTCCACGATCAATGAAATCTCCAGCTGCTTATCTTCAGATCTGTTGAGTGGTAAAAGGGGTATAATCGATCAACCCCTATCTCCCTTGTCGTCTCACGACCAAAGAAGAGCTCTCACAAGTTCGTTCTCTCTCTCCGACGGAAAACCCAAACCGCGATAAGGGTTTCGATTTCTTGGCTCATTGGGTTCTGCCTCTCTCAGATTCCGGAGGGAAGTGTTTGATTCTCATAAATGCTTTTGTGATTTCTGCTTAATTTCTTGCATTTTCATTTGGTTTTGTGTGTAGGCAATGATGAGATTGATTTTGATATAAGTTGGTTACAAAATTTTTGGGCATTGAAATTATTGTTTTGAAGCGTATTTGGTTGTGTGCCATGATAATTATTCAAAGTTGAATAGAGTTTGGGGTATGAGCGGGAGAGTAGATGGTGAAGAAATGAAATAAAGGTGTTTGAATGCCCAATGCCCTCAACACTTACCTTACATTTATGTGATTTGAGACTAGCTCAATTCATCAAATTTTTGGGCACCGATGACACACAATGATTGATAGTATCAGTATAATTTTTGTAACTGACGTTGGATACGTATGTGTTGGATACTCATTTAAGCCTTTTGGTGTTTGATTCTCTCCTTCGGTATGTTGGTTTAGGCAGTGATGCAAAACACTTTATGATCTGAATAATTATTTCAAGCTTGTTGTATTTATTCTTGATTATATATCTATCATATCCTAGTTGGCGCGGCACCCCAATGCAGCCCTAGCTATGAATAGTGTGTTCTGAGCCTACTGGTTTTTTTTAGTCTATATATATTCATGAGTAAGTCTATTATGTGTGCTTGGTCGATTGATCGTGAGAAGATAAGAGATAGGGGTTTTTGATTTTACCCCTTTTACCCCCAAACATTCTGAATATAAGAGGGATCGAATATGAGTCGTTCCATCATGATCAATCGCGAACGAATGGCTAAAAACCCCCACTCTGGATAAGGATTTCAGCTCCCAAGCTCTTAAGAGACTTACTCTATATATATAAGACAGTTGATGATAAGCTCCAAACAACATAAACAGAACATGAAGTATCAAATTTTGTGATGCTCAGAGCAAACAGAAACTATATTTCTTTGGTAACTGACGTTGGATGCGTATGTGTTGGGTACTCATTTAAGCCTTTTGGTGTTTGATTCTTTCCTTCGGTGTGTTGGTTTAGGCAGTGATGCAAAACACTTTATGATCTGAATAATTATTTCAAGCTTGTTGTATTTATTCTTGATTATATATCTATCATATCCTAGTTGGCGCGGCACCCCAATGCAGCCCTAGTTATGAATAGTGTGTTCTGAGCCTACTGGTTTTTTTAGTCTATATATATTCATGAGTAAGTCTATTATGTGTGCTTGGTCGATTGATCGTGAGAAGAAAAGAGATAGGGGTTTTTGATTTTACCCCTTTTACCAAACATTCTGAAGATAAGCGGGATCGAATATGAGTCGTTCCATCATGATCAATCGCGAACGAATGGCTAAAAACCCCCGCTCTGGATAAGGATTTCAGCTCCCAAGCTCTTAATAGACTTGTATATATATATATAAGACAGTTGATGATAAGCTCCAAACAACATAAACAGAACATGAAGTATCAAATTTTGTGATGCTCAGAACAAACAGAAACTATACTTTTTTGGTAACCGACATTGGATGCGTATGTGTTGGGTACTCATTTAAGCCTTTTGGTGTTTGATTCTCTCCTTCGGTTTGTTGGTGTAGGCAGTGATGCAAAACACTATATGATCTGAATAATTATTTCAAGCTTGTTGTATTTATTCTTGATTATATATCTATCATATTCTAGTTGGCGCGGCACCCCAATGCAGCCCTAGTTATGAATAGTGTGTTCTGAGCCTACTGGTTTTTTTTAGTCTATATATATTCATGAGTAAGTCTATTATGAGAGGAGGTCGATTGATCATGAGTAAGAAAGAGAGATAGGGGTTTTTGATTTTACCCCTTTTACCCCGAAACATTCTCAAGATAAGCGGGATGGAAGATGAGTTGTTCGATCGCGATCAGTCGCGAGCGAATGGTTTAAAACCCCCGCTCAGGATAAGGATTTCAGCTCCCAAACTCTTAATAGACTTACTCTATTTATATAAGACAGTTGATGATAAGCTCAAAACAACAGAAACAGGACATGAAGTATCAAATATTGTAAGCTCCAAACAACAGAATTTATATTTTTTGTAATTGACGGTGGATGCGTATGTGTTGGGTACTCATTTAATCCTTTTGGTGTTTGATTCTCTCCTTCGGTTTGTTGGTGTAGGCTGTGATGCAAAACACTTTATGATCTGAATAATTATTTCAAGCTTGTTGTATTTATTCTTGATTATATATGTATCATATCCTTGTTGGCGCGGCACCCCAATGTAGCCCTAGTTATGAATAGTGTGTTCTGAGCCTACTGGTTTTTTTTAAACCACATGTCCATGTCTGTTGTTCTGAGCTTACAAAATTTGAAACTTCATGTTCAGCTTCTGTTTGTCTTGAGCGTACACAATTTGATACTTCATGTTTAGTTTCTGCTGTTCATTTTCTGTTTGTTCCGAGTTAACAAAATTTGATACTTCATGATGTGTTTCTGTTTGTTCTGGGTTTACCAAATTTGATACTACATGCTCTGTTTGTGTTTGTTATGAGCTTACAAAATTTGATACTTCAGGCTCTGTTTGTGTTATTTATGAGCTTACAAAATTACACACTTCATGCTCTGTACTTCTCTTTAATCTGAGAATACAAAATTTGACACTACATGCTCTGCTTGTGTTTGTTTTGAGCTTACAAAATTTGATACTTCATGATTTGTTTGTGTTAGTTCTGAGCTTACAAACTTTGACACTTCATGCTCTGTCTCTGTTTGTTATGAGCTTACAAACATTTGATACTTCATTATCTGTTTCTGTTTGTTCTGAGCTAACAACACCAGATACATCATGCTCAGTTTCTGCTACTTCGAAACAGTTTATGATCTAAATGTTCTGTTGTTCTGAGCCTACTATATTTGCTGAATGATATTTGGTGTTCTGAGCCAACTATATTTTTTAATTATTTTGTCTGTTCCAAGTTAAATGAGCTATGTTTAATTTTGATTTCAGGTTGATTTCAGCAAGAAGTACTTCTTGGAGCTATTGAATACTGGACAACTCGACAAAAGTTAATATTTGGAGTTAAAAAAATTGTGTTTTTGTTGACACTATACAAAAAACTATATATTAGGAGCAACAAAAAGTTGTATACTTTCAGTATTTGTAAAGCTTTTAATGTACCTGTGCGTTATTGAACATAGTATTACGTTGTAAAGTTTTTGTTAAGTTTCAGTTTTTTGTAATATTGTCAGATGTCGAGAACATTGTATTACCTAGCAATTCTATGATGATCGAAATTCCTCCACATATTTAGTTCATTATTGTTTTGGTGTCATGATCGAAATTCTGTGATTGTTTTCGTGTATTACCTTGCGATCTAGTTCGTTATTGTTTTGGTGTATTACCTTGCAATTCTATGATGACCGAAATTCTATGATCATCGAAATTCTATGATTATACTGAGCATGAAGTATCAAAATTTGTTAGCTCAGAAAAAACAGAAACACAGCATGAAGTGTCATATTTTGTAAGCTCATAACAAACAGAAACTAAGCATGAAGTGTCAAAGTTTGTAAGCTCAGAACTAACACAAACAGAGCATGAAGTATCAAATTTTGTATTCTCAGAACAAAGAGAAGTACAGAGTATGAAGTAACAAATTTTGTAAGCTCGGGAAAACCAGAAACTGAGCATGAAGTATCCAAATTTGTTAGCTCAGAACAAACAGAAACACAGCATGAAGTATCATATTTTGTAAGCTCATAACAAACAGAGACAGAGCATGAAGTATCAAATTTTGTAAGCTCAGAACTAACACAAACACAGCATGAAGTATCAAATTTTGTATTCTCAGAACAAAGAGAAGTACAGAGTATGAAGTAACAAATTTTGTAAGCTCAGGAAAACCAGAAACTGAGCATGAAGTATCCAAATTTGTTAGCTCAGAACAAACAGAAACACAGCATGAAGTATGATATTTTGTAAGCTCGTAACAAACAGAGACAGAGCATGAAGTATCAAATTTTGTAAGCTCAGAACAAACACAAACACAGCATGAAGTATCAAATTTTGTATTCTCAGAACAAAGAGAAGTACAGAGTATGAAGTAACAAATTTTGTAAGCTTAGGAAAACCAGAAACTGAGCATGAAGTATCCAAATTTGTTAGCTCAGAACAAACAGAAACACAGCATGAAGTATCATATTTTGTAAGCTCATAACAAATAGAAACAGATCATGAAGTATCAAATTTTCTAAGATCAGAACTAACACAAACAGTGCATGAAGTATCAAATTTTGTATTCTCAGAACAAACAGAAACACATCATGAAGTATCCAATTTTGTTAGCTCAGAACAAACAGAACATGAACAACAGAAACTGAACATGAAATATCAAATTGTGTACGCTCAAGACAAACGGAAGCTGAACAGGAAGTTTCAAATTTTGTCACCACAAACTGGTTGGAGAGTGTTCTGAAGATTATAGAAAACAAATAAATACAAAATTGTAACCACAAACTAGTTGTTGATTTCAATTTCCACTATTTTCATTACAATCCAAACATTGGTTACACAATAAAGAATTCCATTTGTCGGAGAGTGTTCTGAAGGTATCTCCGGTTCTTTGCTAACGACCTTCTTGTTCTTCCTCTTGAATTCCTGCACAAAATGATTCATCAAATAGAAAAAATGCAAGTACGTATGTGGTATGTTCCTGGAGAGTGTATGTTGTACATGGTTAAGCTGGTAATTTAAAACTTGTAGGCTCAGAACAAGTACAACAAAAAACAGAAAACTGTAGACTCAGATGCAAAAATCATGCCGGTTCAGAATAACACCACCATGAACCTCAAAATTTGTAAACTCAGTACAAATGCATTTGAAAATGAAGTTGAAAATGGGTAAGCTCAGAACAACTTTTATTGAACAATAGGGTGAAGTATCAAATAATTTCAGCTCCCCAGCTCAAAACAAACACAAATTGAACATGAAGTTGAACACAATCCAATAAAATTTTCTATACCAATTGCCAAGTATATAATCATGAATAAACAAAATCATGTATAAACTTTTCATCACTGCCGCATAATAAATCAAGTATAAGTGAGTCAAATGTGGAATTTTGAATTTGTCACTAGGGCTGCTTTATTAAGCCACGCCTACTAGCGTCCAAAAAAAAAAAATCAAACTGCATAAACTTTTCATCATTGCCTACTAACTTGGAATTATAAACTATAAACCAAATCTTTTTACCAACTTTTCGGGTAGAAATTTCTTATCGAGCATCTATTTTATTTCCATCATTATTTTACCTGCACATAATGAAGACATAACGGTTAATTTAATAAATGTTCTATAAGGTATTAAAGAACAATAATGGCAGATATGGGTCAGAAATTATTTTAAATCATGTATGACACATACCTTGCAAAATCCACAGAAATAAACCAATAAAGTTCATGCAATATTTGGAGCATCTTCTGTTATGGGTTCCATTCTTGAAAAAGTAGTAGAAGCTTGTGACTCATTCATAGTAGAGCTACACGATTAATATTCACAAAGTGAAAATAAGACTATATTATATATAATAAAAATAAACTATAAAGTTTGTATTTAATTACTAACCTTTCCTTTAAAGGACAAGTGCGACTGTCATGATTAACTAGCTTCTTGCACAAACGACACTTTCTTAGTGGTTTCGCAGCCTTCTCCAATGCTTTCTCCTTACCCCCTTTAATTCGCTTCCCACTACCTTTGGTCTTTGCAATATCCGGTACATGAATATGGACTGTTTTAGGTAGTGAAGTGCTTGTTGCTTGTTGTAATTCTTGGGGCATATCTTGTTGCAATTCTGCAACAACACCAACTAGTAATGTTTTAGCCTTCGGGCGCATCTCCTTTGATGAGCGAGCAATCCTCATCACTTTGTTGATTTCATTTGACAACTCCACCATGTCCAAATTTTGTGGACTACCGTAGCAACCAATGATTTCTTCACCAGCATCATCATATACAATCTTGGTAGTTACCGAAGCGGTCCACCTTTTTAAAATATAAGATTGAGGCAGGAAATCAACAAACTCATTCCTCAATACCACAAGGATATGTCTACAAGGAATTCCCTCCACTTCAAATTTACTACAAGTGCAAGACCCAGCATTGTCCATTCCCTTATAGAACACATCTCTTGTTTTATCAGATTTTACTGACTTTACCATTCGCCTCACAATATAGTGTCGCACACTACCATTGTCAACTTTCATTAAAGAGGCGTAATTCAAGATTTCAACTAATTCAGCTTGAAAAGTATGAAATTTCGCTCTAGTGTACAGCTCAGACATTTGTGTCTCAATTTCAAAACCTGTTTGCAACTTTGGTTTTGTATGAAGAGTGGTGTAGTCAGCTGCTAACTGATTTTGTCTTTGTTTCCTTATTGCCCTTTCAAACCTCGTCATAAATTCATGTAAAGAATTTTTGCTATTAACATACTTATCCACAAAAGCATTCATACTTTCTGATCTTTGAGTTGTGCGGATTCCAGCAGTAAAAATATGCCTAGCGTAAGCTGGTATCCACTTCTCACGAAGCTCATAAATGTCAGAAAGCCAAGGATTACCTGTTATTGTAATATGTATCAAGTACTAATACTACTAAAAAATGGTCAAACATAGTTATAATTTATTGAAACAATTAATACCTGCAATTTGAACATTAGCGTTCATTACGTCATTCCATCTCATCTCAAACTCTTCCGGGGTCTCTGATTCCCAGATGCAACTATGGAATGGAATGCTAAAATCACTATTCAGGCCCGGACCACCAAGCTTATCGGGAAGCTTTTTAAGAATGTGCCACATGCAAAGCCTGTGACTCGAACCAGGAAAACACATGCGGATTGCATTCTCCATTGCAGGATCTTGATCTGTAATTATAACTTTTGGTGGAGACCCACCCATTGTTTCACCCCATTTTTTAAAACAACCAAACAAAAGAGTCGGTGGTCTCTTTATTTATGAAAGTCGCACCAAAATTTACAGATTGACCATAGTGATTAACTCCAGTAAATGGAGCAAAAACCAACTTGTATTCATTGGTATCATATGTGGTATCAAAAATTAGCACTTCACCAAAATGCTTGTAAGCCTTCCTGGCAATAGCATCAACCCAAAACACATGAGTTAATTTGTTGTCTTCATCAACCTTGTAATGAAAACAGAAAGAAGGATTCAACTCTTTTTCCTCTTGCAAGTGCTCCAGCAATATATCAACATCGTAAGCTCTCATCACATCCTTCTCTCTTTGCAACGAATTCCTAATATCTTTTTCAGTGCAATTAATATTACTGAAACCTTCATTTTCTATTTCTATGAAGGACATAAACTCTGAAGTTCTTATGTTAGCCTCTTTGAAGGAACTAAGTAAACTTTTTTGCGCTTCAGAAACAGTTCGATTACATCTTAAAAATTGTTGCTTTCTAGGTGTAACACATATATGGGTGTGCTCTTCAACAAACCTTCGGATTGACCATCTCCCATCATCGTCCTTTTGTATTCGTATTTGAGCCATACACCCTTCTTTCGTCACAGCCCTTCTCCTTCTCTTGATCAAATTTGAAGAAGACGATTCTTCAATATTGGCAACATTCACACCAGCTGTATGTACCGGCTGACCTTGCTTTGAGCATATAAATTGTTGTGAATACCTCTCCTTCGTAGTAGTGTCAATCATTGTTGCAAACTTGCGTACTGAAAAACCAACTAATTTTGCATATCTTTTATAAAATTCATATCCTTCGTCTAATGTTGCAAATACTAAACCAACAAATGGTTTAGAAGCATCATCAACATCTCTCCAACCGGACTGAACATCTTGGCTTAGTAATTCTTCATTTTCAACCTCCATCCTTCATAGGAGAATGAGACAACAAACATTAAATAAAAAGCTACAACTCTAAATTAACACAAACGAAAAAGTCTAACAGACTACATTCTGAAGCTACAACTAATAAAGTCTTCATACTGAGAGGATATGAAACTTAGTGTTTGGAAAATTTAAGTATGTACAGATTTTGGACAGTTAAATATTTTTCTTTTTTGGGAGAAACATCCATAGTTAAATGTCAAGCAACCCTCAGCTTCTTCCTCTAAAGTATTAGTACACGTACACAACACGCAAAGGAATTGACTTCCCAATTTTGATTTTATGGAATCGACAGACATAAAAAAAAACCCATTAACAAAACTATTAGCAGTGATTGAAGCAAATCTCAAAAGTATCAAAAACTAGACTGCATATTACATGCATTTTGTGTGCTTATATGCATGTGTCATGTCCACATCTCAAAATTCCATATACTAGTACGAATATCTCTACTATTTTAATGGGAGAGTTGGGTTTAAAACAAACAAACCCTATTTTTGTAACTGAGCAAACCCATGCAATATACGTGCAAACTACATTCACTAAACATTCCCGTGTTATGCACGTCAAATTAAAATATACAATTTCATTTAATTTAATGACTAAACTTTTTTATAGACGCGCATTGCACGTGCAATATACTAGTTATTTGTTATTCTAAATGTACTAGTACGAATGCTAGTGCGAATATTATCAAAGCATAATTTAAGGGCTAAAAATATAACAACAAACTAGAAGTATTTGTAAAGGAAATAAAATTTGAAAATGAGCCAAGAAATCGAAACCCTTATCGTGGTTTGGGTTTTCCGTCGAAGAGAGAGAACGAACTTGTGAGAGCTCTTCTTTGGTGCTAAGACGACAAGGGAGATAGGGGCTGATCGATTATGCCCCTTTTACCCCTCGACAGATCTGAAGATAAGCGACTGGAGATTTAACTTGATCGTGGAGTTGGGTTTACACAGGTGACGAAGAAAGGGAGCGGGAGAGAGATCTCCAGTTTGCTCTCTTCGATTAGGGTTTCGAAGAGAGGTGGATTAGGGTTTCGAAAATGGAGACCGGGAGTGAGAGCGTGAGAAGAGCAGAGATAGGGATTACGGTTTCGAAGAGGGCGGGACGATCTTTGAGAGCGGGAGAGAGAGCGCGAGAGAGATATTAGGGTTTGGATAGATAGAGAGCGGGAGAGAAGAGAGCGTGAGAAGATAAGGGATAGGGGCTGATCGATTATACTCCTTTTACCCCTCACGATATCTGAAGATAAGCGGGGGTGGATCTCAGCCGTCCGATCGCGATCAAGATCGATCGGATGGCTGAGATGTCCAGCTCCCGATACCGATTCCAGCTTCCCAGCTTTTAATAGACTTACTCTCTCTCTCTCTCTCTCTCTCTCTCTCTCTCTCTCTCTCTCTATATATATATATATATATATATATATATATATATATATATATATATATAACCTTTTCCATTTTCTTCATTTAGTATGAAAGGAAGAATATAAAAGAAACATACCATGTTCCAATATGTTAAGTATTGACTAGAATATACCATGTGCAAATTGCAGAGACTTCACCAAAAGATATCGCAAATTTAAGTAATTTATGTTAAAAGGTATATTATAACATCATTAATATTCAATAAACAGGTTTGTAACCCCCGTACCCGATCATACGGATTTCTTTTTTTCTTTTCTCCCTATTCTTGTATTTCAAATTTTTCTATAAATCCTTCTATTTCCTTGAACCTCATTGCTTTCATTTGAATATCCGATTAATTTGTTTGAACCCAGAAATTTCTACTATTATTATTAATCATTGGTTTATTTATTGTGTAAATACAAACCCAAATTATACTTCATTTTATCCTATTACTAATTGGTATTTTGATTAATGCATAAAAATCCTATTCAATTCCATAATCGTGTTTCTTTTCTCATTTGATTAACCGTCTATTTTGTGAACACTGGAATCCTAATGCATTCTGTTGTATTTATTAGTATTGAGTATTTAATTAATGAGTACAATTTTACTACTATTGATTTATTTTATTTTAAAGCACAAATTCTAAATCATATTAATTGATTATTTTAAATAATGTTCAAGCCCAACTTAACTCATTTTATAATTTTATTATTGGATCATTTAGTAATATACGGGTTAAACTCAAATCCTTTTGTTATATAATAATATTATTATTATTCTTTCCCGACTTCTTATTAATTTGTGAAAGCTCATATATCCTAATTTATCTTTTGTTATTATTCATTATATGAAGCTCAATCTTATATTCTTTATATTTGTATTATTTATCAATATTGGAAGCTCAAACCAGTTTGATTTTATTATTATTATTATCTTTCCAATAACCAAACTTTAGCCTATCTTATAAATTAATTTGATTCTTATGTGAAGCCCAACTATCTAGGCCCAAAACCCAAGCCCACTGTTTTCCCAACTGCCTAATAACCATCTCCTAATCTCCAATATCTTCTCTAACTACTATCCCCATTATTTTCTCCATAATCCCCATTAACTTCCCCACTAAATCCTAATCAAATCCCATTAATCTAATAACTATTTAACCCCTTAATTACTCAACCTAATCCCTCTCCAACTCTCTCTCTCCTTGACCTTCTCTCTCCCCCACTCTTTCTCTTCCCCGTCTCCACCTTCATCCCGCCTGCTCACCCCGACCTCAAACCTCGTGACCCATCGCCTTCCTTCACCACCATCATCGACCTCCACCGTCCTCGCCCTGCACTCCCACCGTTTGCAGCTCACCCCCAGCCGCGAGCCACCATCGAATGCACCCAGTCTCGATCACCACCCTCACCTCCTGCCATCCCGCAACCCAGCGCCCTCCATCATCGCCATCAACACCACCACGAACACCTCCTCACTCACCCTGTTCCCCTCGCCGCAATCCCCCTCATCATTATCGCCCTGCAACCACCACCACTCCTGCATCCCTCATCGCCAGCATTGCCACTTCCTCGTCGAGCCCCATCATCATCATCATCATCATCATCATCCTCGCGCTCGCGGATCGCCATTGCCAGAATTCTTCTTTTCCCCTGTTTTGACGCCAAAACCCATCCCCTGCACCACCGCGACCACCCTGCCTCCATCGCCCTGTCATCACCACTCTTCGCCTTACTGTTGTTGCCATTGTCAGCCGACCCCAAAGCTCCTCCTCGTCCCCACTGCAAAACCCGACGCCAGCCCTCGAAGCCACATCGCCAATGCTGTCCAATCGCGGCTTGAGCTTCTTCCGATGCTGACGGTCAACGCAGACCCGAGTCCACCTCACAGTTGCTGCCGTTGTTCTTACTGTGTGCCGCTGCTGCTCTTGTCGTTGTTCTTGCTCTGTTTGTTGCTATTGATCTCATTGTTTCTACCATGCTCTTGCTGTTGCCGCTTTTTGTGTATGTGTTTGAACGTAGTTTGCACATGTTGCGGGCTACATAGGTTGCACGTGTGTCTCCGTCGGGACTCTCGTCCCGTTATTCTATTATTTCGGATTAATCGTCGTTTAAGACAAGCCTTCTTGAACACCGTTGTTACTATAGTTCAAGAACGTTTGATCTGCAAGTAGTTTATATTTTAATTATCCAATTTATGTGCTTGATATTTGTCAAAGAGGTTCTCACGGGTTCATCAGCGAAACCATGTGATAACTCTATATTCGTGCTATTATCTTTGACTCAAACCCAAACTTGATCACCCATAGTGTAATACCCTGAATTTTCATTTATGAGAATTATTATTTTTGTATTATTAATTTGTACGTATTGTGCACGTGCAATTTTGCGGTATAAATTTTTATAATTATTTTCATTGCATAGACAAATAAGTATATATATATATATATATATATATATATATATATATATATATATATATATATATATATTCTATTGTTTTATTAAAGCCTATTTTTAAACATAAGTATTCCTTCATTTTGAGCTCAATCTAATTTATTTTAAATATAGACTAATTTGGCCCATTCAATAAAAGCCCATGAATTTATTTTCTCTTTTTCTTACAACTTGTACTGCAAACAATTTTTATAGACTTTTTATAAAAAAATAAATGTACAACTTTTTAAAATAGGGGACTTTAGAAACACGTGCATTGCACTAGCACGTGTTTGTGCTCCCTTTTGAGGCTAGATAGGAATGGGAGGGAAAAAGAGAAGTGGAGTTTGTGGGAGGTAGTTTTGTAGTCATGGTTGGTTACTACAACTTCCCATTCAATCCTAGCCCTTGTTTCTTAACTCCTAGATCAATCCTAGCCTTCTATTTGCCCCAAATTTTTGTATAAATACCCCCCCCCCCCCCAGCCTAGTTCTCATTCATCAAACCTATAGTGAAAGAAAATAATCATTAGTAGTAGATTGTTGTGTTGGTAGGGAGTGAGAATAAAAGATTGAGAGAGAGAGTTGTGTGTGCTTACATCAAGGAGGCCGGTGTTGTCGTCTCAGCTATCCAAATAAACAGATAAACTAGACACAAATTAAAACCTCGCAAGTGTACGAATCGTTTATAGAAGCGTAGTGAAAAGCAAGGATCGATCCCACAGAGATTGTAGTAATTAACTCACTAATCAATAAAACAGAAATACAAATCATAAAGTTTGTTCTAAAAATCTATTTGAAAGGAAATGAAGAGATTAAAATCTAGATCAAGTAGAATCACAATTTGAATCACAAAATATCTATTAAAATAGTTGGGCATGATTTCCACCTGTAGTCACGAATGCTAAATTAATCTCTACACTACTCTGATCACTCATGTTTGTTCATTTAAGGGCATGGTATCTACTCCTTAAAGTTAAGATTTGCCTAGGCCAAGAATTAGGCATGGTATCTACTCTAATTCGTTTCTTTCCTTAAGTATTTAGCATGGTATCTACTAAGTTGCACTTGAAGAAAGCATTAGGAACAATGGAAATTAACAAACACTCAAAGCTCTAGAAGTTGGTATCAAATCTATATCCTCTAAGTTGATTAAACCAAGAACCTAAATGATTCCTGTGTTACAAGTTATGAGCACAAGATATGGATCATCTCTATACTCATATAACTGAGTCAGTTTTATAATAAGCCAACTTAA
Source organism: Hemerocallis citrina (assembly GCA_017893485.1). Classification (NCBI taxonomy): domain Eukaryota; kingdom Viridiplantae; phylum Streptophyta; class Magnoliopsida; order Asparagales; family Asphodelaceae; genus Hemerocallis; species Hemerocallis citrina. The sequence continues at coordinate 106,774,586 of CM030367.1, forward strand.
TAAATTAAGGTTCTTCAGATCAGTCGACTGTTGCTAGCTCTCAGTCGACTGCTCCTAAGAATTTTCTAACAATTGTTTCTTCATATTATAAATTTGATCAAGACAACCAGATTTAATCAATAAGTGATAAAAGTAGTGTTTTAGAAGATTTTAAACATTACATGACTACGGTTTCAATCTGCCCAACAGTGAAATTAGTTGCACATAATAAAACTTTTATTGACTAACAATTTTGAATACATGATTCTAATAATTAAAACAACTTAAGAACAAAACTAGAGAGAAGAAGAAACCTGATTTGTATGATGATCAACTTCAAACCAGTCAGCCTTCGGTCGACTTGTTTTCCTTCGCAGTCGACTTGTTCTCCTCCCTTATCAATGCCGAGTTGCAGTACTTGATCCCTCCTTCCGTCCTCTTGATCTCCTTCCCAGTTTGATGATGATGATCCCTTCTTCAATCTGATGAACGATTTGAAATACCCAGATATCGAGAGATATATTCTAAACTGCGTATTCCAGCCTTTTCATAGTTTTCTTTTGTCCACATCTACAGATCTCAAGTTCCAACATTCTATCTTTTCACCCATCGGATATGGATTGAGTCAAATCCTGATACTTGCCAAACCCGGGTCTCCTCCTTGATTGATGGAAAGTTGTTATTTGCAGTTAACCTGGATTTGGATAACTCAATCTGATTTGTTTGTGTATTTGGATGAGAATGAATCTCAACTGTTCTTATCTTTTAACTCCCGCTGAAGCCACTTCAGTCGACTGGTGTTAGAGTGAGTCGACTGTGCCGTGAACTCTGGAGATTCAAATCCAGTCAGTCAAGTCGACTGACTTTTGGAGTAAGTCGACTGTACTGCGAAGCTTCGGAAACTCAACCTCCTCTGTTCAGTCGACTGTTGTTGAAGGACCAGTCGACTTGTTCTCTGCAGCTTCTATCAAATGCTTGATGCAAACTTAGGGCTCTTCATTCTAGTGCATCATCCTCACAGTCTTGAGTAAATCTTGAATCTGCTTCGTTTAGTTGCTTTTAGGCTGTTTCCTATGGAAAAGAGAAAAGAAGAGTAAATTACCACATATAGAGAGTTTAACTGTCTAATTTCTTTCAGTTATTGCTCCTAAATGTGGACATTAACGGATGTATCAAATACCCCCAAACTTAGCTTTTGCTTGTCCTCAAGTAAAAATAAGAAACTAAAACTACTAGCATCGCTTGAACATCTTGACCCTCCCAACATTTACCTCAGAGAACTTGCTACTTTTAGTGTCAAGGTTAGAACAAGCATTAAGATAGGTCTAAAAAGTTTTAATTTCAAATGTTAATCACTTATTCACAAGAATACTCAACTTGAATATCAAATAGTAGTGTGGCCCATGCCTATGCAACATAATCATGATTAAGGTTAGCAAGCTCAACTATATTTCAACTTCAAAATCTCAGAATGGCATACACTCCCAAAGAAATATACCTCTCATTAACATAGGAATTTCAAATTAGATCTCGTGACACATATTCATTACTTGGATGAAACCATATGCTTGATCTTGCTACTACATCTTCACACCATTGATTTGCACACTACTTGGATCAAAAGGTCTTATATAGGTTGTAATAGGGCCATGGGTGCGGGTTTAAACAATGGAGGGAAAAAAGGAATACAAAATTTCTAAAGAATTAATAGAGCAACTTGTATTGTTCTAAGAGATTTTTTTTTCCCACAAAAGTATGAGGCCATATATCGCAGGCCTATACTTTATTTCTACCAACACCCTTCAAACACCTACAACTCAGTATTTGATGAACAACTTTTCATTTTTCTTATGACCAATCCTCCAACTTTTCTTTATATTTTTATCCCCTTCAACTTGACATACCACATCTCTTTGACAATTCTTGCTCTACTAACTCAATAGATATAGGTAAGGTGACCTATTCATCTAGGCATGGTTAAGGATGATGTGTCTTACAAAAAGAAGGCTTTTATAGGCTTCGAAGGGGCAACTAGTGAATAATTGATGTTGGGTAGGCTATTTGTCTTTGGTGATAAAATCTTAGGTGCCTTAATCATTTCCAAGTTTTTATGCAAAAACCAAAATAGGTTTCGAAAAGTAGCAAAAACAAGTTCTAGTTCATCTCAAGAATGCAGTCAACTGAGATCTTCAAGTGTGTGTCTCTCTTAAAAAAAATATACGGCTCAAAACTCACAATTTGTGTATTTAAGTTTACTCTTAGTTGAACTCGCTATTCTCTTTCAAAATTCGTCGAATTGACATGGCCAAATGAATAAAAATTTCAAGTATGATCCATATGATAAGTTATTAACATTTTTAAAGATAAAGACCACAATTAATATTTGTTCTCCACTCTCTACTTATAGCAACTGAGCTCAAGTTTTCATCATAGTTGTTGGAAGAGTTTTTGTTTAATTTTTTTTTATTATTTTTATTTTTTTTAGACTCTAAATGTGAATAACTACCCCCAAACTTAGATGGAACATTGTCCTCAATGTTTGAAACAAAAACTTAAAATAGGCAGGTGTCACCATCTAATTTGAAGGAAAGAAAATGAAAATAAATAAAGAAATGAATAAATAAAAATAAAGAGAAATAAAGAGAAATAAAGAGAAAGTGTAAGTACTCCCCTGAAAATTGGGTTGCCTCCCAATAAGCGCTGTGTTTCTTGTCTTCAGCTAGACTTGATGAGTTTATGCAATGTATTGAATGGTTTGAAGAGTTATATCTTCCTCTCGCGGCTCAAAACTCATCTCAATATAAGGTTTTGCCTTATGCCCGTTCACCTTGAATGTTTGATTTTTCTCTTTGCTATGAACCTCCAACCCTCCATGTGGAAAGACCTTTGTAACAATGTACGGACCATACCATCGTGACATAAGCTTTCCTGGAAAGAGCCGTAATCTCGAGTTTTATAACAATACCTTCCGTCCTTCATAAAACTCCTTCCTTGCTAGTTGTTTATCATGGTATATCTTGGTCCGTTCTTTGTATAGCTTTGCATTTTCATATGCATCGTGCCTCAATTCTTCAAGCTCATTCAGCTACAATCTTCTTTTGTCACCTACTTGTTTCATATCAAAATTGAACTTTTTAATAGCCCAATACGCTTTGTGTTCCAATTCCACTGGAAGATGACATGCTTTTCCAAAAACCAGACGGTATGGTGACATGCCAATGAGTGTCTTGTATGCATTTCTGTAGGACCACAATGCATCATTTAAGCGTAGCGACCAATCCTTTCTGCTTATATTTACTATCTTTTCCAGAAGGCTCTTGATCTCTCTGTTGCTAATCTCCACTTGCCCACTGGTTTGAGGATGGTATGGAGTACCCACTCTATGTGTAATCCCATACTTCTTCATCAAAGAAGCAAATGGAAAATTATTGAAGTGGCTACCTCCATCTCTAATTATCGCTCTTGGTGTACCGAACCTGGTGAAGATGTTCTCCTGTAAAAACTTGACAACAACTTTATGATCATTAGTTTTTGAGGGGACAGCCTCGACCTATTTAGACACATAATCTACACCCACAAGAATATATAAATAACCAAGTGAGTTAGGAAAAGGACCCATGAAGTCGATTCCCCATACATCAAAAAGCTCGATTACTTGAATGTTTTTCAATGGCATTTGATTTCTGGAAGAGATGTTGCCTGTCCTCTGGCATCTATCACAAGTCCTGCAAAAAGAAAAAAGCATCTTTGAATATATTAGGCCAATAAAAACCAGATTGTGATACCTTAAGTGCTGTTCTTTTTGTCCCAAAGTGTCCTCCACATGCATATTGGTGGCAATGTTGTAGAATACTCATTTGCTCTTCTTCTGCCACACATCTTCTTACAATTTGATCATGGCAGAATTTGAACAAGTAAGGATCATCCCAATAATAGTGCTTGCACATGGCCACCAACCTCTTTCTTTCTTGACTTGTCATACCTAGGGGAAAAAACATGAGCAGTGAGATAATTGACAATATCTGCAAACCATGGAAGTTGTATACTTATTTCAAATAAATGTTCATCTGGGAAGTTTTCATTCAGTGGGGGCACAATTCTCTCTTCATCATGAAGTAACTTGGACAAGTGATCTGCAACAACATTGTCACTTCCCTTCTTGTCTCTAATTTCAAGATCGAATTCTTGAAGCAACAGCACCCATCTGATCAACTTAGGCTTAGCATCCTTTTTTGCAAACAAATATCTCAAAGCAGCATGGTCAGTGAAAATAATGACTTTAGATCCAATCAAATATGATCTAAACTTCTTTACAGCAAAAATGACAGCTAACATTTCTTTTTCAGTAGTGGAATAATTAACCTGTGCATCATTTAAAGTTCGAGAAGCATAGTAAATAACATGGGGTACCTTATTTATTCTCTGACCTAAAACAGCTTCCAAAGCATAATCACTTGCATCACACATAAGCTCGAAAGGATCTGGTGCCATGATGATGGGTGCGGAAATGAGAAGATTTTTCAATGTAACAAAAGCATTCGTGCATTCTTCTATCCATTCAAACTCAACATCTTTAGCTAACAATCCACAAAGGGGTCTGGAGATTTTGGAAAAGTCTTTTATAAATATTCTATAGAACCCTGCATGTCTAAGAAAACTTCTTACACCCTTGACTGTAGTTGGAGGGGGTAGCTTCGATATGATGTCAATTTTTGCCTTATCCACCTCGATGCCTTTTTTGGACACCACATGTCCTAAGACAATACCTTGTTGTACCATAAAATGGCACTTTTCCCAATTTAGCACTAAATTGCATTCTTCACATCTTTTAAGCACAAGCTGCAAATGGTTAAGGCATTCATCAAAACAAGATCCAAAAATACTGAAATCATCCATAAATATCTTGATGAACCTTTCCACCATGTCTGAAAATATACTCATCATGCATCTCTGAAATGTAGCTGGTGCGTTGCACAATCCAAAAGGCATCCTCCTGTATGCAAAAGTACCAATAGGGCATGTAAAAGTGGTTTTTTCTTGATCTTCTGGAGCAATAGCAATTTGATTATAGCCACTATAACCATCTAAAAAACAATAATGACTATATCATGCTAATCTTTCTAACATTTGATCAATAAAAGGAAGTGGGAAGTGATCTTTCCTGGTTTCGTTATTCAGCTTCCTGTAGTCAATGCATACCCTCTATCCTGTGGTCATCCTCGTAGGGATAAGCTCATTCTCTTCATTCTTCACCACTGTGACTCCACTTTTCTTAGGCACTACATGTATAGGACTCACCCATTTGCTATCTGAGATAGGGTAGATGATTCCAACATCCAGTAGCTTAAGGACCTCTGTTCTTACCACTTCCTTCATGTGTGGATTAAGCCTTCTCTGTGCTTCCCTGCTAGGTTTTGCATTGTCTTCAAGAAGTATTTTATGCATGCACTTGGATGGACTTATTCCCTTGATATCTGCAATGGTCCACCCTAATGCACTCTTGTGTTTTCGCAATACTCTCAGCAACTTCTCTTCTTCTGTAGAACCCCGTATTTTCAAATACTATTTTAATTATTTGAAAATGAATTTAAATGATTTTTGAGGATTTAATAAATATTTTCTAAAAGATTTATCTTTGGTACGCGTGCAAAACACGTGCAAATGACTCTTGAGAAGTTTGAAAAATTAAGATTTCTTTATGGAAATAATTATTTATTATTTTGGAATTATGTAGTATTTTTCCGGATTTTTCTGAATTTAATTAGTACTATTTGCAAATTTTAAGAAAAGAATGACCTTTTTGTAAAATTGACATTTTAAATGGCTAAACTGCAAAATTGGCATTCTGGACGTTTTGAACAGTATTGGTTAAGATTTAGAAGTATATTTTACTATTAAATCCTAATTTAAATGAATTTTAGATGAATTTCCAAGAATAGATATATATATATGTATAACTGTATTTTGAAGGGATTGTTTTGCAAATGTATTTCCTAAACCCTAAAACCTAATTCCCAGCCTATATAAAGAGAGTCGCAGCCGTCATTCGCTGCATAACTCAGATCTTATTATATCTCTTATTCTCTTGGTGATTGAAGAAGGAGTTCTTGGATCTAGCGAAGGAAGGTTTTCCATTGGATCTTTGCAATTCTAAAGGTGAGTGATATGGACTTGTTTTGTTTATGTGTATGATTGTATGCTATTTTGTTTGATGTTTTCGTATCTTATATGAAATCGATGCCATGGTTGTTATTCGTAATATGCATGTGAAATCCATGAAAGATTAATAGATCTCGATTGACAATTCTTGATTGCTTGAAACATGTTAAGATTTGAGTATAGTTATGAAAATAAGAAATTGGATGGATGAATCTCTGGATCTTGTGATTACGAATCGGATTAGATTTGAGTTGAGGAAGAGATTTGGTATTGAGATAGACTCCAGTATTGATTATTGATCACATACCTAATTTATGAAAACTGTAGGCCGACAGTCGACTGGTCTACTTATCAGTCGACTGGTACGACCCTATTATTGTATCTTCAGACATTTGAGAATTGTTCGGGACAGTCGACTGGGATCATCATCAGTCGACTGGTCTGTTGAGTAAAATATGTTCAGTCTTTTCGGGACAGTCGACCAAGACTTTTATGAGTCGACTGTTAGTACTTGGATTGTTCTTGAGAATTATTGGTGATTGTCTCGGGTAAGTCGGCTGATGGTATAGTAGGTCGACTTACAACTCTTGTTAAAATCTTGGATATTGGTTCTCGGGGCAGTCGACTTACTACATCATAAGTCGACTGGTTCTGATGAGTTTTTCATAATCTTGAGTGTTCTTTCAGTCTTTAGTTTGTTTGTAGATGAATATGTTCGTCGGTGTAAGAGTCACTATTAGTGATTGCATACCGGGTATGTATTCGATCTATACCATCTTTAGTTTGTTTGTAGATGAATATGTTCGTCGGTGTAAGAGTCACTATTAGTGATTGCATACCGGGTATGTATTCGATCTATACCATCTTTAGTTTGTTTGTAGATGAATATGTTCGTCGGTGTAAGAGTCACTATTAGTGATTGCATACCGGGTATGTATTCGATCTATACCATCTTTAGTTTGTTTGTAGATGAATATGTTCGTCGGTGTAAGAGTCACTATTAGTGATTGCATACCGGGTATGTATTCGATCTATACCATCTTTAGTTTGTTTGTAGATGAATATGTTCGTCGGTGTAAGAGTCACTATTAGTGATTGCATACCGGGTATGTATTCGATCTATATTATCTTTAGTTTTTGTAGATGGATATATGGGTATCCGATCTATGGCATTATTGGTGATCGATTGTTGGACATACATCGTGGTATTGAGATTTATTGATAGTTGGGCATATTCTGGAATGTGAGGATTACTGTTTGTTCAGAACAGTCGACTGGTCACTTAGACAGTCGACTGTACAGTGCAGTTGAGCTGTACTTTTTTGAGAGTGATTGATTGATGGATACTTGATCGTTGGTATTGTTTCTCGACTTGGCTTCATGCATGTACTGGCCTATCGTTTCTTGTTTCATATTATATGATCAGTTGATGTATTTTTGTTCAGTACATGTTGTTTGAGAATTTATGATTATTGTTTATTTATGTTTGTTGTTTATATCACTCACACCATTTATGGCTGACCCCTTTAGTTTGGGGGTTAGGGTTCAACTCTAGCCTCATATGATGCAGGTTGCTTAGAGTTTGGAGGCTTGGATGCTTGGGTTAGCTTTAGAGATTATGAGTGATATAATAGAGCCTTGTGTAATTTTGTAAAGAAGAGTATTGTAAAAGGAATTGTTGTAATTTAAAGTGTTTGTATTTCCGCTGCATTTGAAAAATATTATTGTAATAAAGATTTGGAATAAAATGATTTGAGTTTTTGGCTATGTATGTTGTTACATTGAAGTGGATCGCTGGGAATGTGCCACGTATTTTCTAAGTTTTATATTTAGAAATTCGGGGGGCTACAGATTGGTATCAGAGCATGCTTCAATAGTAATAATAGACATAGTATGAAAACCAACCTAGGTGTGGACACTAGAGAGTGAATACCTAGGTGTGGACATTAGAGTGTGAGTATCACATAGAGTTAAAACATGATGTTTGGTTTGGGGTATGGTTATGGTTTTGCCATAGGGTATGGATGTGAATGAGAAATGTGTTTGTGATGGCTATCCTTAGTCATGTCCTTTCTAAGGAGGGAGTGGCCACCGATTCTCGGAAGGATGAAGCAGATGTGGAAGGTCAGAGTTGGATGCAGGAGTTCAGTAGTTGTTGCAGCGTGGCTTCCGATGGCAAGTTATCAGAGTCGCGCAGCGGAAGATTGATTTTCTGAATTCTTTGCATGATTTGTTTCCTATGAATGATGTGTTTGTTTTGTTGGAATGCATTCTTTGATATGATTGTATTTCCTAAAGTTATATTTCTATCTATGAGTTTTCGAGCTTTGTTGGTGTGCTTGTTTGGACCTCATTAGCCGTAGTTCTGAGGACAGAACTCTTCTAAGGAGGGAGTGATGTAGAACCCCGTATTTTCAAATACTATTTTAATTATTTGAAAATGAATTTAAATGATTTTTGAGGATTTAATAAATATTTTCTAAAAGATTTATCTTTAGTACGCGTGCAAAACACGTGCAAATGACTCTTGAGAAGTTTGAAAAATTAAGATTTCTTTATGGAAAATCATTATTTATTATTTTGGAATTATGTAGTATTTTTCCGGATTTTTCTGAATTTAATTAGTACTATTTGCAAATTTTAAGAAAAGAAGGACCTTTTTGTAAAATTGACATTTTAAAGGGCTAAAATGCAAAATTGGCATTCTGTACGTTTTGAACAGTATTGATTAAGATTTAGAAGTATATTTTACTATTAAATCCTAATTTAAATGAATTTTAGATGAATTTCCAAGAATAGATATATATATATGTATAACTGTATTTTGAAGGGATTGTTTTGCAAATGTATTTCCTAAACCCTAAAACCTAATTCCCGGCCTATATAAAGAGAGTCGCAGCCGTCATTCGCTGCATAACTCAGATCTTATTATATCTCTTATTCTCTTGGTGATTGAAGAAGGAGTTCTTGGATCTAGCGAAGGAAGGTTTTCCATTGGATCTTTGCAATTCTAAAGGTGAGTGATATGGACTTGTTTTGTTTATGTGTATGATTGTATGCTATTTTGTTTGATGTTTTCGTATCTTATATGAAATCGATGCCATGGTTGTTATTCGTAATATGCATGTGAAATCCATGAAAGATTAATAGATCTCGATTGACAATTCTTGATTGCTTGAAACATGTTAAGATTTGAGTATAGTTATGAAAATAAGAAATTGGATGGATGAATCTCTGGATCTTGTGATTACGAATCGGATTAGATTTGAGTTGAGGAAGAGATTTGGTATTGAGATAGACTCCAGTATTGATTATTGATCACATACCTAATTTATGAAAACTGTAGGCCGACAGTCGACTGGTCTACTTATCAGTCGACTGGTACGACCCTATTATTGTATCTTCAGACATTTGAGAATTGTTCGGGACAGTCGACTGAGATCATCATCAGTCGACTGGTCTGTTGAGTAAAATATGTTCAGTCTTTTCGGGACAGTCGACCAAGACTTTTATGAGTCGACTGTTAGTACTTGGATTGTTCTTGAGAATTATTGGTGATTGTCTCGGGTAAGTCGGCTGATGGTATAGTAGGTCGACTTACAACTCTTGTTAAAATCTTGGATATTGGTTCTCGGGGCAGTCGACTTACTACATCATAAGTCGACTAGTTCTGATGAGTTTTTCATAATCTTGAGTGTTCTTTCAGTCTTTAGTTTGTTTGTAGATGAATATGTTCGTCGGTGTAAGAGTCACTATTAGTGATTGCATACCGGGTATGTATTCCATCTATACCATCTTTAGTTTGTTTGTAGATGAATATGTTCGTCGGTGTAAGAGTCACTATTAGTGATTGCATACCGGGTATGTATTCGATCTATACCATCTTTAGTTTGTTTGTAGATGAATATGTTCGTCGGTGTAAGAGTCACTATTAGTGATTGCATACCGGGTATGTATTCGATCTATACCATCTTTAGTTTGTTTGTAGATGAATATGTTCGTCGGTGTAAGAGTCACTATTAGTGATTGCATACCGGGTATGTATTCGATCTATATTATCTTTAGTTTTTGTAGATGGATATATGGGTATCCGATCTATGGCATTATTGGTGATCGATTGTTGGACATACATCGTGGTATTGAGATTTATTGATAGTTGGGCATATTCTGGAATGTGAGGATTACTGTTTGTTCAGAACAGTCGACTGGTCACTTAGACAGTCGACTGTACAGTGCAGTTGAGTTGTACTATTTTGAGAGTGATTGATTGATGGATACTTGATCGTTAGTATTGTTTCTCGACTTGGCTTCATGCATGTACTGGCCTATCGTTTCTTGTTTCATATTATATGATCAGTTGATGTATTTTTGTTCAGTACATGTTGTTTGAGAATTTATGATTATTGTTTATTTATGTTTGTTGTTTATATCACTCACACCATTTATGGCTGACCCCTTTAGTTTGGGGGTTAGGGTTCAACTCTAGCCTCATATGATGCAGGTTGCTTAGAGTTTGGAGGCTTGGATGCTTGGGTTAGCTTTAGAGATTATGAGTGATATAATAGAGCCTTGTGTAATTTTGTAAAGAAGAGTATTGTAAAAGGAATTGTTGTAATTTAAAGTGTTTGTATTTCCGCTGCATTTGAAAAATATTATTGTAATAAAGATTTGGAATAAAATGATTTGAGTTTTTGGCTATGTATGTTGTTACATTGAAGTGGATCGCTGGAATGTGCCACGTATTTTCTAAGTTTTATATTTAGAAATTCGGGGCGCTACATCTTCCTGCGCACTCAAGTTTGCAGCGACTATCACAGGTAACATCTGGTTTTCACCCAAAATTGCATACTTCAAGTGTTCAGGTAGCGGCTTTAGCTCTACGTCTGGTGTCCTGTTAACAGAAGTAACAAGAGTGTTATTGGACACAAGATTCTCAAACGCAGGTGCAAACTTACCTGTATATGATTTTGGGGTTTCAAGGTAGTGTATTGTCTCTGTAAGCCTCCTATCATCATATACATGTTCAACATGAGATAGTGTTAGAGACTGTGTAATTGTGGCCTGTAGTGGATCGACACTATGTACCTGAAATGTTTGGTCGACAATCTTCTGAAACACATCAATATTATAACATTCATGATCATCGTGTGGTAATTTTAGTGCATCAAACATTTTAAACTCAATCTTTTCACCATTTATTTTCATACTTATAGTACCCTTTTTAACACAAATTTTTATATCAGCAGTACTCATAAAGGGCCTACCTAAAATGATCGGTAAAGAAGATGGCATTGAAGAGTCCTCCATATCCAAAACAACAAAATCTGCAGGCAAAATGAAATCATTTACCTGAACCAAGACATCTTCCAAAATACCTCTAGGTCTCCTGATGCTGCGATCAGCCAACTGCAAGGTGATGGATGTTAGTTTGAGTTCCCCCAATCCTAGCTTTTCGTAAATAGAGTATGGAAGGAGATTGATGCTTGCCCCCAAATCTAACAGTGCCTTTTCAAAGAAGTGCTCACCAACCCTGCAAGGAATGGTAAAACTACCTGGATCCTTCAATTTAGGAGGTAATTTCCTCAACAATACGACACTCACTTCCTCTGTCAGAGCCACATCCTCCCTAACCTGAAACGTTCTCTTGTGAGTACAGCATTCTTTCAAAAATTTGGCATAAGAAGGAATTTGTTTAATAGCATCAAGTAGGGGAATATTGATTTCTACCCTCCTGAGAGTTTCAAAGATATCAAGTAAATGTTGTTCTTTCTTTTGCTTGACTAACCTTTGAGGGAATGGTGGCAATACTGCCCCTTCTTTGTCACTTACCTTGTTGGAACCCAAAGATTTTGATGGTTGTGTGTCCCTGATTTTGTCTGATTCGTCTGCGTGTGTTCCAACCTTGCTGTCAATTACCTTACCACTTCTTAGTGTTGTCACTGATTTGAGCTGTTCTTGTCCTCTAGGGTTTGGTATAGTTTGTGATGGAAGTTCTCCTGCCTTTCTCTCAATTAACTCCTTAGCAATTTGACCAATTTGTGTCTCCAATTTCTGATTGGTCTGCTTGTTTGATGTTGCTGTTGGAGTAATTGAAGAACGGTGGATTCGAAATCCAACTTCTTCTGTTCTTGCACTGGCCGATCAAACCCATTCCCCATCTGGAAATTCTGTGCATGCCCTTGTGCGATTTGAGTGCTTTGATTATTTTGATTATTGTTCCATGAGAAGTTTGGATGGTTTCTCCATCCCTGGGTTGTACGTGTTCGAGAAGGGGTTGTTCTTTTGTGGAAACACTCCCTGTCCGATGTAGTTTGCGTGCTCCTGATCTGTGAAAGAAGACATTGGACATGTATCAGTTGTATGATCAGAATGAGAACAAATTGCACAAATTTCTTTTGTTTGGTTTTTTATGCCACCCAACGTCGAAATTGCATTAACAAGCATATCAATTTTTTTGTTCATGGTTACCATTTCTAATTGCATGTTATTACTACTAGAAATTTCGTAAACTCCCTGTTTTTTCGAAAGGCCCCTTCCCCGTGTTGAGAATTGTTGTGAGTTCTCGCTGAGTTCTTCATATAGTTCGATGGCCTCCTCACCACTTTTCCTCATCAAGATTCCATTGCAAGCTAAATCTACAATTGCTTTGTTAGTGTCATTTAAACCCTCATAAAATGCTTGTACCTGATCATCCTTGGGCATGTTGTGCGTAGGACACTTGAGAAGTTTGTTCTTAAAGTTCTTCCATGCTTCGAAGAATAAATCGCCATCTTTTTGTTGGAAGAGTTGAATTTCCCTTTTTAGTTGTTTGGTTTTCTGAGCTGGAAAGAATTCCTTCTAGAACTTTGTTGCCAATTGCTCCCATGATTGAATTGATCCTGGTTCCAAAGAATTATACCACAATTTAGCATTAAGTTTTAATAAAAATAGAAACAAGATTAACCTGATTTGTTCGGGGGTAAGCCCTTGGACACTTTGTGTTCTGCAAAGATCAAAGAAATCTTGCAGATGGAGGTGAGGCTCCTCGTCTAGTTTGCCTCTAAAGTGGGGAACCATGCTGAGTAATTGAGGTGATAGGTGCATATTCCCTGTGACACTAGGTTGATAAGCTATGCAAGAAGGTTGCTCAATATTCTTAGGAGTGAATTTGTCCAGCATTGGTACTCGATTTGGTACTTCCTCACCCATTGTTGCTCATGAAATTGTTCGCTGTACAGTCGACTTGCACCCTGAAGACAGTCGACTGATCTGACTCTGTCTGTGCAGAGTGTGCTCAATCTCGTGGTCAATAGGTAGTAGCTCGGGATGAAGTGATCGTCTCCCGTGCATACACCAAAATCATGTAACCTAAAAGAAAATATTTATAATTAATAATAACAAAAGAAAAAGATTTTTATTGATTTTCAAGTTAAAGTACTAAACAATCCCCGGCAACGGCGCCAAAAACTTGTTGTCGTCTCAGCTATCCAAATAAACAGATAAACTAGACACAAATTAAAACCTCGCAAGTGTACGAATCGTTTATAGAAGCGTAGTGAAAAGCAATGGTCGATCCCACAGAGATTGTAGTAATTAACTCACTAATCAATAAAACAGAAATACAAATCATAAAGTTTGTTCTAAAAATCTATTTAAAAGGAAATGAAGAGATTAAAATCTAGATCAAGTAGAATCACAATTTGAATCACAAAATATCTATTAAAATAGTTGGGCATGATTTCCACCTGTAGTCACGAATGCTAAATTAACCTCTACACTACTCTGATCACTCATGTTTGTTCATTTAAGGGCATGGTATCTACTCCTTAAAGTTAAGATTTGCCTAGGCCAAGAATTAGGCATGGTATCTACTCTAATTCGTTTCTTTCCTTAAGTATTTAGCATGGTATCTACTAAGTTGCACTTGAAGAAAGCATCAGGAACAATGGAAATTAACAAACACTCAAAGCTCTAGAAGTTGGTATCAAATCTAGATCCTCTAAGTTGATTAAACCAAGAACCTAAATGATTCCTGTGTTACAAGTTATGAGCACAAGATATGGATCATCTCTATACTCATATAACTGAGTCAGTTTTATAATAAGCCAACTTAATAAATTAAGGTTCTTCAGATCAGTCGACTGTTGCTAGCTCTCAGTCGACTGCTCCTAAGAATTTTCTAACAATTGTTTCTTCATATTATAAATTTGATCAAGACAACCAGATTTAATCAATAAGTGATAAAAGTAGTGTTTTAGAAGATTTTAAACATTACATGACTACGGTTTCAATCTGCCCAACAGTGAAATTAGTTGCACATAATAAAACTTTTATTGACTAACAATTTTGAATACATGATTCTAATAATTAAAACAACTTAAGAACAAAACTAGAGAGAAGAAGAAAACTGATTTGTATGATGATCAACTTCAAACCAGTCAGCCTTCGGTCGACTTGTTTTCCTTCGCAGTCGACTTGTTCTCCTCCCTTATCAATGCTGAATTGCAGTACTTGATCCCTCCTTCGGTCCTCTTGATCTCCTTCCTAGTTTGATGCTGATGATCTCTTCTTCAATCTGATGAACGATTTGAAATACCTAGATATCGAGAGATATATTCTAAACTGTGTATTCCAGCCTTTTTATAGTTTTCTTTTGCCCACATCTACAGATCTCAAGTTCCAACATTCTATCTTTTCACCCATCGGATATGGATTGAGTCAAATCCTGATACTTGCCAAACCCGGGTCTCCTCCTTGATTGATGGAAAGTTGTTATTTGCAGTTAACCTGGATTTGGATAACTCGATCTGATTTGTTTGTGTATTTGGATGAGAGTGAATCTCAACTGTTCTTATCTTTTAACTCCCGCTGAAGCCACTTCAGTCGACTGGTGTTAGAGTGAGTCGATTGTGCCGTGAACTCTGGAGAGTCAAATCCAGTCAGTCAAGTCGACTGACTTTTGGAGTAAGTCGACTGTACTGCGAAGCTTCGGAAACTCAACCTCCTCTGTTCAGTCGACTGTTGTTGAAGGACCAGTCGACTTGTTCTCTGCAGCTTCTATCAAATGCTTGATGCAAACTTAGGGCTCTTCATTCTAGTGCATCATCCTCACAGTCTTGAGTAAATCTTGAATCTGCTTCGTTTAGTTGCTTTTAGGCTGTTTCCTATGGAAAAGAGAAAAGAAGAGTAAATTACCACATATAGAGAGTTTAACTGTCTAATTTCATTCAGATATTGCTCCTAAATGTGGACATTAACGGATGTATCAACCGGCTACATCAAGAAGGCTCGGGTGCACTACAACCAGGGGCGTAGCTGCCCTATGCCCAGGGGGTGCAGCTGCACCCCCTGAGATTTAAAAAAAAATCAAATATATATATATATATATATATATATATATATATATATATATATATATATATATATATATATTTAGTAAAAAGAAATTTAATAAGGGTTTATGTCTAAAATTCCCAACCCATTTAGTCATTTACCGATTTACTTTACTCTTTCTTCTTCCACTCTTTTTTTTCCACTCTACTGAACCCAAACCCACTTCATAATGAATTTGTAAGAGGGATTAAAATCTACAAGTGATTAGTTGGGTTTGTAGAGGAGGTCAAAAGAGAGAGAGAGAGCGAGGAGTCGATCGATTCCAAACCCTATTGTAAGTAAAAAAAAAATGTACATTTTGATAATTAGGGTTCATATTCTGAAATTTTTGTGAATTCATATATGATAGGATAATTAGATTGCTAATTTCTGTTTCAGCGTTAACTGATTTGTTTGAGAATGGACTGAATTAGTATGATATGTAATCAAATTAAAACCTAAATGGGTACAGATTATCGTGTTAATTTCTGTCCCAATTTTGAGCTAATTTCCGAAATTTTTTGTATTTAAACACATCGAGTTTAGAGTTGAATTTTTTATATGCGTGTCTTATATATGCGAGCAACATTTCCACAAATTTTCATGATATTTGGAGAAAACCCAGATTCAAGGCGCTACATTAAATTTGTACTTCACATTGTTCAATGCCCAATCTGGATATTTGTACAAACATATACTATTATGATTCACGTTCATTCTCTTTCTCTTTTCCTCTTTTGAATTCAACTTACAAATCTCATCAAAAATTCAAAGGAGATATGAGAGGATTTCGAGAGGAGTAAGAAATAGATCAAACAACAAACACAAAGTGGGTAACTAATTCTAACCATTAGTTTTTACTCTTTCTATGCATATACTTATGAGATGAACATCTAATGCTTGATGCACTTAATTACTTTGAGGTAGACTGATGATTGAAGTTGGAAATAGAGAAGGTTTAACTACTAGTTTATTTTAATGGCATTGCTATTACCCGATGCAACCGCAACAGTAGAGAGAGTATTTTCTGTAATGAAAATCATCAAGAGTTCATTACGAAACCGATTGGGAGATGAGATGATGAATGATTGTTTGGTTGCATATATTGAAAGAGATGTATTGGATGTCATTGACAATGAAGATATCATTCAATATTTTCAGAATATAAAATCTCGAAGGACTTTATTGCTAAAGAAAAATGTTATTTAGTGATTGTAATAGTTTGTGACATTTGATAGTAATATGTGACATTTTGAGGCTTGCAAATGTGTTTATTATAAAATTTTTTAATAGTAACTATCGCGCCCCCTAGATGGAAATCCTGGCTACGCCACTGACTACAACGAGGAGGAGAAGCGCATCTTTGGGCAAGCTTAAACTAGGAAGAGAAGGGCTCTTCCATTCTAGGAGTTGTTTTGTGGGTTTTCTCTCCAAATTAGGTGGGTGGTTTTCGTACTTCTAATTCTAGTTATCATGCTAGGAATGATGACATAATTTGCATGAAAGAAACTAATAAGAGTACTTTTAATTTGAAAAAGGAATTGTTAGATGATTACATAAATGCTTGGTAGATTGTATGTAACTTATCATGAATCTTAATATTGTAGCACAATTTGCTCTGTAGTTATGGAAATGTTAAATTGGGTTTATGATAATGTCAAAATTGAGTATGAAATGCTAATAGATGAAATTATTGTTTTACGTACTAAATGGACTATCTTGATATTGGTTCTAATGAATGAAATTTGTCCTATGCATTTGGGTTAATGAAAAAGGAAAAAAAAACAGGGAATTATAATTATAATGTGATTTTTAATACCGAATTGTGTTTGAGAATTGTCAAATTGAATTATGGAAAGAGTAGTATATAGTTTAAATTATTGTATGAAAAATGTATATTTTATTAGTGAGAAAATTATTATAAAAATACTGGAGTGTTAATTTAATATGGAATTAGTATTCTCGAGATTTACACGACATTTCTTGCAAATAAAACGAAGATAAGAGCTTTTAAACATCGAAACATTTTAATTAAACAGAGACTCGAGTTAAGTAAACTCGAGTTGTGTTTGTGACAACTTGAGCACATAGCTCAAGTGGTCGGTGAGTCTTTCTGGTGCTACTGTAGCTTGGGCGTGGGTCTTGGGAGCCGCTGGTTCGATACCCTATGTCCACCTTGTTTTTCTGTGTGCGGTTAAAAAAATACCCAACCCGAATAGAGGGTATATGATCCTCTGATCTCTCTTCATATCGCTAAGCGCATTTGGCCTAGGGGCTAATGCATGGGGCTGTCTTCTCTAAGGTTGCGGGTTCGATTCTGGTTGTAGCCAGAATATATTTTTTTTGACAAATTGATTTTTGGGGGTTTTCTTGATGTATAAAAATTCCGAAAAAAATACCTTCATTATTCTAAAATCATGTACAACCTATGCAAATTAATTGGGAGTTATTGGACTAAAATAAAATGTATTTTGAGGTAAAATTGTACTTGAAACTATTGTTTCCTTATATTTATAATTTCATAAAAATGTAGATTTCTTCATGAGGTGATTAGTATAAATATTAAAAAGAAAAATTTGATGGAAGGAAAATATAATTGTGATTTTTTTATATGGGTTTATTTTGTCAAAGAATAGCATAACAAATGGTGATTTTGTGAAATATTCACTTGACTAGACATTTTCGTAATATGATCTTAATGTGGAAATAAATGTTGGTTATGGAATGTATGATTTATAATTGAACTCCATGTTTGATAATTGATTCATGAAAATATTGGAAATCGTTTAATTGGAAAAGAGAAATTTTCTTGAGTATGACAAACTCAATATGTGAATTGTGAATTGAAATTGAAAATTAGGGTGTAGCCAAGACTCACACCGGCAATTGAAAGTAATGAGATATGATAATTAAAATTGAAAAGACCAAGTTTGGGTCATTGTGAAATGAAAGAAATAAGACCGGTATTAGTGAGAGTGCTGACTCTAAGAGATTGATTTTGTTCATGATTTCGATAAAATTAAGGATTAGTACATAGTGAAGAAGTGATGAAAGTGAGAGAAAAACACAAGTATGAGGGCCTCAAGTCTACGATGTGGGTGTGATTCACAGTTTGTCTTCACGATGCGTCGTGACATGACGTGGGCACTACTCCGGAATTATCGGGATCTTGGCGATGCTTGTGGGGTGTTTGGTGACTGCGAGAGGATCGTGTGCTATGACGGATGCTGAATTGTCCATAGATAGTCTTCACGATGCGTCGTGACATGACGTGGGATTCCCCTCCAGGTTGTCTGTACATGAGCTCGTTACTCATAGAACATCTAGGATACTTGCCGTAGTTACAGTAGTAGATTAAGTCATGACGAGGGATTGAACCCTACAAGATGAAGAACAATTAAGGACTTGCCCTCGGACCTATGTAGTATGAGATGCATAGAATCCGAACAAGTGCGCATTAGTGTCATATAATATAAATAACTGCATTAAGGACTAAGTGCACAATCACAATACGACATCAATAGGATATTTCCCTTAGTTTGATCTGTGAACAAGATTGTGTTTGTTAAGTATGGAAAATCATTATACTGTTTTCGGTATAGAGAGGATGGCCGTGTATAATATTCGTCAGTTGAATATACTGACGTACCCACAGTTTTGTATGCAGGATAAATGGCATGATAAAGATTAAAGGAGAACTGATGCTTAGAGATTATTCAAATGTTATTGTAATTTCATTCATATAAATGTTGTAATTTTGCTTCCGCTGTAAGTGTAAAGATTCATTGTAACTTTGATGTAAAGTGAAAAGTTTTAAATTCCTTGTAAAATTGTACGAAAGAAGTAAAAAGATCCTGTGGAATCTCGAATTCAGTTGTATTTGGAATTCGGGGTGTTACACATAGTCATATGCATACTTCATGAATACAATTAGAACTATGTTAATTAAAGGGTAGATTAATGAATTAAATGTTTTGATTGAATAAAATTTTATTTGTGAATTGAATGCCATGATTGTAGAAATCTTGCCTTGTTAATGTTACAATGTCATCCTGATAAATAAGTTAAATTTTCTGTTGATTTATTACCATGAAATCACATGCTTGCATGTTTGAATTATTGCCAATTAATATCATTAACTTGCTGGCATGCTGTCTACTTAATGTTACATTAAACTTTTGAACCAGTTGTTGTAAGAATTTAATAGAACCTTGTAAACAACAATTGTAGCCCTATGAATCTAATTTTCAGAACGTTTGACATATCTAAATTCCGATATATAACCTGCAAGTTATCAGTCGTTTAATGCTGCTAGGTCTAAACTCCCGGATTTGTTGTTTACATAAGTATCATTGTGAATTAGTAATTGAAAGGCAATGTTAACAATAGAATCAAAATTTGAAATTAATTTGGATGCAACTAGACATGATTAGGAGTCACCCTGAATTTTTGTTGGGTTATTTGATGAATATTCATACCCAATATGTACATGTAAAGATGACTTTTAGTTTCTGCCTGAACATAAAAGCAGTAAAAAATAAGATTTTACACTTAGTTGCTATGATTTCAATATGTCGTGTGTATGCGTTGGAACTAGTAGAGAGTCTAATTTCTAGAACTCCTGACGGATCCTGATTTGCTTGCCTGTAGCAACGGGAATCTCTGTTTTGGTACATCAACATCTTGTTGTCCAGAATGTATGTCTTTGTATTGATATAGTATAAACACGTTGAGTTTATACTTAATGAGTAGAAATTAGTCCACCAAGCCTGACACAACCTTGAAACCCATTGCATGCTCACATTAGAATGTAATAAAATATTAACAAGCCAGGGGTATTAAGGGTCGACTTGATAGTGAACAATCGGAAACTGTACTCGGTAAGGAGTCTTCTTGTTTACATGGATTATTATTATGGAAGGTGGAGTAATGCTAGTTATCTTCTTATCTTGTTATCCGAATACACAATTTGTTGAGTTCAGTATCACAGCCTAAACAATCACTGTTTGCATGCACCGAACTTGTGGTATGGGACACAGTATTACGTGCATTAGATAGGTTAATAAAATGGATACGTAACCCTAGATTGACACTTGCATGCTTGATCTTGAATATTGTCATCGTTATTGATCATTGCTTGTAACCATTGATTCTTTCATGATTAATTATAGACCCTTGATCGCATTATCGACCTTTGTTATTGTTCCTTGACTTGATCTAGTTCATTATTCTTGATATACCATGATTTTCTTGCTCTCTGCTTTCACTACTTGCAGTCCTAAACTTGCTCTAACGGACAATATCTTTCTACTTTAGATCACGAGCTTGTAGGTACTCAAGGAATAATTCCCGAAGGATTTGGTGAGCAACACTTCTAAAAACGGAGCTAAAGAGTAGACTGATTGATAACCTATTTACGCTATTTCTTTTTCAACATTGTTATCATTATTGTACTTTGTTTTGGGCTTTTATGACCCGAATTTGTTTATCTCCCGGACGTTGGATATTACTTTATGAGTTTATTTCATGAATATTTTGAAGTTCATTCATTGTTCATATGGTTATTGTTTCTTACGTGGTTGTGAATACAATTCATATTGTTGAGTTAGACTGGTACAGCTTATGGATGATGCTTAAATCATTCGCTGGGCCTTTGTTACGTGCTCATATTTTCGTATTTTGGGAAGCGGGGCGTGACAAGGTTACACATCAAAAGCTAAAGTCATGAATTATAACACATGTTAGAGTAAAGAAGATGCATATAAAAATAATTTTATGAACCGTGCTTGCTTAAAAATGTAATTCTAAATTATCCATACAACGCATCACACCTAGTCAGAACCCATTTCAAAAGATCGAAACTTCAGCTGAAATCTCATACGACCCATAAGATTAAAAGCATCATTTACCAAAACCACATCATAATCAATATATCAAATATAACAGTAAGTAATCAAATCAAATGATGATAGATAAGAGAAAGATTCATATTAGAGTTAGGGTTTGTATCAGTAATGAAACCTCTATGGAAAGTGAAAATTTTGATGTAAGTTGCAGCTCTTGAAGCCCACAACATCCTTGAAGCCATGATCAAAATGTTTGCACATTTTTTTTTACTTTGTAGTTTTGGTTGTTGAGTATTAAAGAGTTAAGACAATTTTCAAGCTAAACATTATCGAACTTAAGAAATTAAGACATTCAGTAGGATTTTGTGGCTTCACATATCTATGACAAACGCCTAGAACAGTATGAATGTGAGTTAACCCTTTAAATATTTGTGAAAAAAAACCAACATCTGTTACCCATGCAATCCCCCAAAAACCATTAAGCTCAAATAAGAAAAAAGAACGCTAACAGACCTGGTACATGTAAAGCTTGGTATAGAGAAGCAGCATTACTGACCGACATTACAATAATGTTTCAAAACACTATAAACCATTTTCGGAATATGCACCATCACCAAATTCAGAAAAAGCTCATCCCTACTCGTTGTCGATTAGAAGAAGTGCTTCAACGCAATCATATTCGACTGATCCATTGACTGCAACCGCATCAACTACAGCTCACTGTTCTTATACCGCTTATCCTAAAACACCTTCTTTATCGCAATTGTCTCCCTCATTTCCAGACATTTCGCCTAAAAGCAAAAGCAAAGCAATCATGCATTTGCAAAAAGATAAAATTTGTACAAAATTTCAAATTGTAACAATAATTATACCTAAAACATAGTGTCGAAGGAGCCTGTTCCGACGATCCACTCGGCCATGTAGCTAATCATCTGCATCAAAAATTGGGTCATAGTCCTAAAATTATAATGAAATGACATGTTGCAGAAAAAACTCAAGATTGAAACTTTTACCTGTTTTTGGTTCACCATTCTTGCCCCCAATTTTGATGGAGATGATGTGGTTTGGATCATTCCTGTCCGTCACAGAATCTTCCTAAATTCAATTCCACACACAAAATACAACTTTCGTAAATCAATCCAAAGCCTTAGATCTAACTATCCATAATCTACCAGATCTCAACATTATAAATTCTAACAAAAAATGAAAGATCTTACACCAAAGTATTGAACATGATGGAGACTTATTTGAAGCGGAGGCGATAGTATCGGATGAGAGAAGCGACACGTCGGAGGGAGGTGACATGGAGCAGGATCGGATTGTAGCGGGGGCGGCGTGGGGCAGGATCGAACTGAAGCAGGGGAAGGCTAGGGGGGGCAGCGGGAGGCGGAGGGGGCACGGGAGGTTGGAGCGGCAGGGGTTTTTGAAGGTGGGAGAGGGAGTCGTGGATTTCGAAAGAGAAAGGGGAAGAGACCGTAGGTCGGATAGATTGATGAGTTATTTATTTATTTATTTAATAAAATCATGCATAGCACATGTGTTAGTTAAATAGAGAGTCATACTTTTACTCTCCTTCCTTTATTTCAAAATAAAGAAAGGAGAGGGGGGTTAGACCTATTAGTATAGTTTATAGTTATAATATGCGATTTTTTTCCGTATTATAAAAGAAACATTTCTTCTTTTTTTTCCGATATGAATTGACATGATTACATAACTATAATTTTCACTTGATCTGATTAGTTATATAATTGGTTGAAAGTTATGATTTTGAATGTTTGCAAACTGGACGGTTAATTATAAATACTTCTATGCCTTGATCTCAAAGGAAAAAGTCTCTCTCTTTTGATGTTAAGATATTATTAATTTCATCTATATGTTATTAACTAATTGTCTAAGATATCTTTGGGTTGATATGTATATATGAAACAATTTTCTTTCTTTTCGTTTATTATGAAGATTAAGTGGTAGCATGGCACTACAAATGTATAACTCTGTTTGCCGCTCTCTATAATTGGTTTAATTTAAAAAAGTAAGTGGCTTCAATTAACCACACTTCTATTTTTTTATTTAAAATTTAAGTATGAACCATTCAAGTGAGAGAGAGACAAATTGAGTAACATTTGAAATGGTATGCTATCATTTCTGTATTACGAATGGAAGAACATAAAAATTAGTTATATTTTCTGTTAGATACCTTAAGTTTAATTAGGCTTGGTCAACATATATTATATGCAATAAGGTTATATTAATAAATAAAATTTAAAGATTATTTGAACGCTCTAAAAATTCACCATGTGTCACCTTTTAAGACCCTATGATTTATTTTCAGGACATTTATCCTTCATGTTTTTTTTCTAAGTTGGTATGTCTTGCTTTTCTTATCTCTTTCATTATATTTTACTAGTAACTGCACGTGCGATGCACGTTTTAATTCAAATCCTATTGCTAGCATTATACACGTGCTGTGCACGTGGAAAAAATTGGGAGATGAAAAGGGCAAAAAAAATCTGCCAGCACGTGCATTGCACGGATTGGGTTACGGACTAAGGCCTTCTCCCATTATAGTAGTAGAGATTTTTATTTAAAAATGTTGATGATTATTTCATTTCTTATTTGAGCTTTTTGTAGGTCCCGCCACAAAAGAGCATGCACTCATGCATGCAACGTTTGGTGCATGCTGATGCATGACAACGTTTGATGCAAGCATGGTGTCTCTTCCGAAGCATGGTGTCTCTTCCGAAGCATGGTGTCTCTTCGAAAGCATGGTGTCTCTTCCCCTCCTATAAATTCTCACTATTTTCTTCATTTGGAGATACACTCAACTGAAGAGAAAAATAGAGATTGATAGCCACAGAGAGCTTATAAAGAATTGAGAGTTTTTTTTTTGTAAATCTTTTGAGATTGAGAAATAATATTTGTGTTGTTTTCTTCTCAAATTTATCTCTGTTGTTTTTCTCCCGATCCTAACAAGTGGTATCAGAGCGAGGTTGAGTTGTTGAGTGCCAAAAGCCTTTGCAGATCAAGATGTCGATGGAGGAATCAATATCATCATCATCATTTGGAGCCATGATCAAGCTTACTGCCACCAACTATACACTTTGGAGACCTCGGATGGAAGATATCCTAAGTTGTAAAGATCTCTTTGATCCTATTGAGGAGAAGGGAGAGAGACCTGAAGCTACCAATGAGGCGGACTGGAAGAAGATGAACAGGAAAACGATCGGTCAGATTCGACAGTGGATCGATCACAGTGTCTTCCATCATGTTGCCCAGGAGACGGATGCTTTTGCCCTTTGGAAGAAGCTGGCGGATATGTACCAGGCCAAGACAGCTCGAAATAAGGCCCTGCTGATGAGACGGTTGGTGAACCTGAAGCTATAGGGAGGAACTTCTGTAGCAGAACACACCAGCGAGTTTCAGAGCCTGGTGAATCAGCTATCTTCAGTGGAGTTACCACTTGAAGATGAGTTATAGGCACTTCTACTTCTCAGCTCTCTTCCAGACAGTTGGGAGACATTGGTGGTCTCCCTCAGCAACTCGGCTTCGACTGACAATCTTACCATGTCTATGGTTAAGGATGCCCTATTCAATGAGGAAGCTCGGAGAAAGGACGTTGGCACAGAAGCACAAGCCTGCGTCACAGAAGTCCGTGGGAGACAGCGAGAGGAAGATCGAGGCAGGTGGAGAGGCAGGAGCCAAAGCAGAGGCAGATCGAGAGGCAAATCAAGTGATGGGAGGAGGCCTGCATACAACTGCCATCACTGTGGCAAACCAGGCCACATGAAAAGAAATTGTTGGAAGTTACAAAAGCAAGGCGGTCAGGGAAGGTCACAACCAAAGAAGGAAGGAGATGCACAAGTCACAGTACTAGAAGATGTGGCTCTTTGCTCTCATGAGGATGAGACATGCCTCCATGTGTCAAATCAGGGCGTAGAATGGGTGGTAGATACTGCAGCATCTTGCCATGCCACACCTCGAAAGGACATCTTCACGACGTACAAAGCTGGAGACTTTGGCTCGGTGAGGATGGGCAATTCTAGCTTTGCTAAGATTGTCGGAATTGGTGACGTTCGGATGCAGACTGATGCCGGGTGCACAATCACACTGCAGGATGTTCGCCATGTACCTGAACTTCGACAAAATCTTCTTTCGGTGAGAGCCCTAGATGAAAAGGGCTATGATAACCGTTTTTGCAATGGCTCGTGGAGGATGCTGAAAGGTGTAATGGTGATCGCTCGTGGACATCTCTGCATCACTTTGTACAAGACTCATGTGAAGATCAATGTGGAGAGTCTCAATATTGTTGAACATGAAGCTTCGCAGAAACTGTGGCACCAGAGACTCGGTCACATGAGTGAGAAAGGTTTATCAACCTTGATGAAGGAAAATCTTATCTCCATTACCAAGAATGCAGAGCTTCAACCTTGCAGCAGCTGTTTATTTGGCAAGCAGCGAAGAGTCTCTTTTAGTTCCTCTTCGACAAGGAGATCAGAGTTGCTCAGTCTGATACATTCTGATGTTTGCGGTCCCATGGAGGTGGAGTCGCTAGGCGGTAACAAATACTTTCTGACATTTATTGATGATGCTTCTCGGAAGGTGTGGGTGTATTTTCTGAAGACAAAAGATCAGGTCTTGGAAAGCTTCAAATCATTTCATGCCATGGTAGAGCGTGAAACGGGGAAGAAGCTGAAGTGCCTCCGCTCAGATAACGGAGGCGAGTATACATCCAGGAGTTTTGATGCCTATTGCAAGAGTCAGGGCATTCGGCACGAGAAGACGGTTCCACGTACCCCGCAACACAATGGGATAGCAGAAAGAATGAACCGAACAATCATGGAAAGAGTCAGAAGTATGCTCAGCACAGCAAAGCTGCCAAAGCCATTTTGGGGAGAAGCTGTTCGCACCGCCTGCTACTTGATCAATCGTTCTCCATCAGTCCCGCTGAATTTCAACATCCCGGAGAAGAAATGGACCGGCAAAAACCCCTCCTACTCTCACCTGAGGACATTTGGATGTCTGGCTTATGCACATGTCTCAAAGGAGCTCAGGCAGAAGCTCGATGCGAGAACCACTCCATGCATTTTCATAGGCTATGGAGACGAGGAGTTTGGATACAGGCTATGGGATCTAAAGACGAAGAAGCCCATCAGAAGTAGAGACGTGGTGTTCCATGAAAATCAGACATATGGGGACACTGAAAAGCCTACAATTGCTGAAAGTCCTGTCAGTACTCAGGACTTTGTTCCAGATACAGTACCAGTACAAGCTGCCGCAGATGATGATGTGTCTGATCAAGAACTAGAAGCAGAACCAGAGGAGGAGGAAGAAGGGATTGATGAGCCTGGGGAGCCGCAACCTTTCACAGCTGCAGAACCAGTACAAGATAATGATACACCGCCTGAGACGAGTGAGCCTCAGCTACGTAGATCTGAAAGAGGCCATGTTCCGTCTACTAAATATCCAGAATCAGAGTACATTCTTCTTACTGATGAAGGGGAGCCAGAGAATTTCCAGGAAGCATTGTCTCATCCAGACAAAGACAACTGACTGCACGCTATGCGGGATGAGATGGACTCTTTAAAGAAGAACCAAACCTACGATTTGGTTAAGCTTCCAGGAGGGAAGAAGGCACTAAAGAACAAGTGGGTATTCAAGCTCAAGAAAGATGGCAGCGGAAAGGTGGTGAAGCACAAAGCTCGGCTAGTGGTCAAAGGATTCCTTCAGAAGAAACGCATCGATTTTGGTGAGATTTTTTCTCCAGTTGTAAAGATGACTTCAATCCGAGTCATGCTCGGATTAGCAGCTAGCCTAGACTTGGAGCTTGAACAAATGGATGTGAAGACTGCATTTCTTCACGGTGATCTGCATGAAGAAATTTACATGGAGCAGCCAGAGGGATACGAGGTTCCAGGGAAAGAGAATCTCGTATGTAAGCTGAAGAAGAGTTTGTATGGCCTCAAGCAAGCACCAAGGCAATGGTACAAGAAGTTTGATTCATTCATGGTGAGTCAAGGCTACAAGAGGACTGCTGCAGATCAATGCGTCTACATTCAAAGGTCCCCTGATGGAAATTTCATTGCACTGTTACTATATGTCGATGACATGTTGATCGTCGGACAAGATGCAGTGAAGATCAGACAGCTGAAGATAGAACTCTCTAAGGACTTTGATATGAAGGACCTTGGGCCAGCTCAGCAGATTTTAGGTATGAACATCTCTCGAGACAGAAAGGCCCGAAGATTGTGGTTATCTCAAGAGAAATATGTTGAACGGGTGATCAAGCGATTCAACATGGAGGGTGCCAAGCCAGTTAGCATCCCACTGGCTAATCATTTCAAGTTGAGCAAGACTTCGTGTCCCTCATCCAGGAAAGAGATCGAGGAAATGGAAGTTGTGCCTTATTCTTCAGCGGTTGGAAGTCTGATGTATGCAATGGTGTGTACGAGGCCGGATATGGCACATGCAGTGGGTGTGGCAAGCAGATTTCTCTCCAATCCAGGAAATGAGCATTGGGAGGCTGTTAAGTGGATTCTCAAGTATCTTAAGGGTACTTCAAAGATATGTTTGTGTTACGGGGGAGCTGATCCGGTTTTGGAAGGCTATACAGATGCAGATATGGCCGGAGATCTTGATGGTAGAAAATCGACTTCTGGTTTTATCAACACTTTTGCAGGGGGAGCTGTGTCATGGCAGTCAAGGTTGCAGAAGTGCGTTGCACTATCTACGACAGAAGCAGAGTACATTGCTGCCGCTGAAGCTGGCAAGGAGATGTTGTGGTTAAAGCGATTTCTACAAGAACTCGGGATCAAGCAGAATGACTACATGGTACATTGTGACAGTCAGAGTGCTCTGGATTTGAGCAAGATTTTAATGTACTATTCCCGAACAAAACATATTGATATTCGCTATCACTGGATACGCGAGGTGATGGATCAACAATTGTTGAAACTGATGAAGATCCACACAAAGGAGAATCCAGCAGACATGTTGACAAAGATTGTGTCTCGGGAGAAACTAGAGTTATGCAGAGACATAACTGGAATGGATGAGAGATGACGATTGGTGCAGATGTGGCGTGAGGGGGAGAATTGTAGGTCCCGCCACAAAAGAGCATGCACTCATGCATGCAACGTTTGGTGCATGCTGATGCATGACAACGTTTGATGCAAGCATGGTGTCTCTTCCGAAACATAGTGTCTTTTCCGAAGCATGGTGTCTCTTCCGAAGCATGGTGTCTTTTCCGAAGCATGGTGTCTTTTCCGAAGCATGGTGTCTCTTCGAAAGCATGGTGTCTCTTTCCCTCCTATAAATTCTCACTATTTTCTTCATTTGGAGATATACTCAACTGAAGAGAAAAATAGAGATTGATAGCCACAGAGAGCTTATAAAGAATTGAGAGTTTTTTTTTTTTTTTGGAAATCTTTTGAGATTGAGAAATAATATTTGTGTTGTTTTCTTCTCAAATTTATCTCTGTTGTTTTTCTCCCGATCCTAACACTTTTTATATAAAGAAAATTGATTGTATGATAATGATGAAGCTTATCTGAAGTGTTGACGTTTTAATAACATTATATTTGCATTTTTTCCAGTCATGAATACATTTTTTTAGGTATATATATACTGGATGTTCTTTTTCACTTAATAATTGTTTCATCTTATATGACAATCTTTTCAAATAAACTTTTAATCAAGTATACAGTACTGGGTTTATTTGTTATTTCTGGAAGATTACAGATTTAAAAATAAATTTGCTTTTACGACTGAGCCTTAAATAGTTTTCCCGAATAAATATTTATTTTTTTCAGGATAATCAGTTTTTTGCAAATTCGGTGTTTTATATTTCTCAGGAAAAATAAATGTAATCAAGGATGATAGGATAATCTAATATATTTAATTATTATGGAGTTCAACGTTCCAGAGTTTAACACGTGTCACCGTTTAATAAAATCCACAAACGATATGATTACCTCGCCACGTGGCATCTTTTAATAACCCAGAATTTTGACATGAAACACATTTTAATTAATTTAGAAGTCATATAAAAGTAAAAGAGTATCTCTATCTTTTAAAAGTTGCTATGAGGCACATATGAAAAACCTACAAAGTATGTATCTCTTATTATCTCGCCATGTGACACTTTTTAATTGCTTAAGATCCCATATAATAATAAAAAAAGTATCTATATCTTTCAAATATCGTTCTGACACTTTTTGAAACCCGTAAAGTATGTATCTCTTATTATCTCGTCACGTGGCATCTTTTAAAAACCCACAAATTATTGTATCTCTTAAAAACATAAACATTCGCCACATGGCACCTTTTTAAAAACCATATATATATATATATATATATATATATCATTAAAATCTGATATGTATATTTATAAAGCCCCAATGGCACTACAACACAAAAGGGGTTCCCAGGGGTTTTTTTGGCCTACACCAGCGTTTTTAAACGTTGGGGTAGATCATACTAGCTTTTTCAAAAACACTGGTAGAATCGCCGGGGATGGATCCCGGCGATGAACCCTCCGACGCTCTTGTTAGTAATCAGGAAGATTATGAAAAAGCTTTAGGTAGAAAAAGATTGATTACCTTGTTACGGTAGGGGAAATGGGTATTTATAGTCGCCTTAGCGACCCGTTTTGATATAAAGATAAACCTCTACTTCCCGGTGTTTTTGGATAAGATGTAGAGTTTAAATCCTTTCATAGAGATAACCATGAATTTGAATTACTCTTTATCCATCTGGATTGGTTTGTAACGGGTTGCTACCCATATCTAGTAGCACAGATCCAATTATGGGTTATTGGGCTTTTAAGAAAGACACAGTTCCCATTTCAGACCCGTTTGTAGGTGAAATTACCGTTTTACTCCTGAGAGCTTTAAGATTCGCGCCCGATTTGAACGGTCTCGATTTAATCCTATTTTTAGCCATATCAATACCTAAATTAAAGTTAAAAAAAACATTAATGTTTAAAAGACAAATTTTAAATTTGTATCTGATAAACACTTCTAACTTTAGAATTACTTGGATTTAGATAATGTGCCAAACAATGAAGTGGTGTGCTACGTTGTTCCACCTATCAACTAGTATTGCATGCACAACTTCATAGAAGCTTGAAAAGTCATTATCTTGCTTGCCTTCATGTCTATATATTGCTTTCTTCACATTCTCAATCATTGTATCCCGCATATCATATATAAGATGCAAAGCAGGTTTGTATTTTTATTTTTTTTTTGAAAAAAGGTGAAATCTGGCCACCCTGTTTCATTAATAAGTGATTAATAAAACATACTCAGAGAATTGAGCCTACAACAACATCCTACAACCAGAACAAAATAACATAAACTTCACCCCGAACATGGGGGATGGGACAAAATACACATAAACTCCATCCCGAACATGGGGGGCGGGACAAAACAAACATCGAGTAGCCACATAGAGATACATCATATCCCCCCAACAAACCCTAGGGCGGTGGGTATCATGGAGCCTAGAAACCGTGCTGTGCTGGCTGTCAATCGATCGTCAGCCCGATCTCGATCTCCTCATCATCAAACTCCTCTACCTGAAAAACACTTGCAATCCTTCTCATGGGACCTGCCGCTGCCACATTAGCCCCAAAAGAAATGAAATGCATAATGTGAGTCAAATTGCCTGAAATATTATTGCAAGATCTACGAAAATAGAGATTATTTCTGTCTAGCCATAGAACCCAGGTCATTGTGGCGATAGCTAAATACCATGCTTCTCTCATAGCACCCCTCTCCGTTGCGAACATTGGGCCTACCCATAGGTCCTCGTAAGTACTAGGATATTGGGTTATCCCTAGGGCGCCGAGTACTTCTACGAGTACCGCTTTACTCCTAGGACACTGAAGAAAAAGATGGTCTCTATTCTCGAGAGCGGCGCTGTAGAATCCACAATGGGAGTCCACATTCGGTTAGCGCTTAGCGAGGTTTTCTCTGGTCATGATCGCATCATTCAGTGTCAACCATAAGTAAGTTTTGATTTTTAGCGAAGCTTTCATTTTCCAGATGATGGCAGCCCACTTTGGGGTACAACCCCTAAAATGGATGCGCTTGTACATGGAACGAACCGTGAACTTGTCGTTCTTCTTCACTCCCCAGGTTTTTTTATCGGGACCCTGGGAGCAGCCAACTCCAGTGTTGGAGATGTAGGCCTAAAGTTCCGTAAGTCTAAGCTTAGAGCCTATGTCAAGCTGTTGTTTGAACGATAGATTCCAGGCACCTCTTTTCCAGGCTGCAACCACCGTGCAGTGTGATTGTGTCGTCTGCTCATATAAGTCGGGGAACAGGGTTCTTAGCGTGTGATCAGCACGCCACTTATCTCACCAAAACCTGGTGAGTCTGCCGTTACCGATAGCTGACTTGACACAGCTAGTGAATGGTTCGTATGCCTTAGTGATGCCTTTCCAGAACCAGGAAACCCATGGGCCTATCATGAAGCCCAGATTTCTCATTCTGTTCCTATGCATATAACCCTGAATAAATTGCTGCCACCCTTCTTCATTAGGGTGGAACACTTTCCACTACCATTTGCCCAGAAGCGCCAGATTCATATCTCGCAGGTCAATTCTACCTAGGCCACCATGTATCTTTTTCATACACGCCTTCTCCCACCTAATGAGGTGATAACCCCCTCGATCCGGGTCAACCCCTTTCCATAAGAAACGTTTCCGAGTTCGGTCAATTCTTTAGATTACCCATCGCAGCATTTCAAAGAAGGATAGATAATAGGTGGGGAGGTTTGAAAGGACTGCATTAATAAGCGTGACTCTCCCACCCAAGGATAGGGCTTTGCCTTTCCAGCCTGCTAGCCGTTTCTCAACCCGGTCAATAATGGGCATCCAGTCCGCTTTTTTTAGCTTCCCGGGTCTTAGTGGTAATCCAAGGTACTGAATGGAAAAACTTTCTGTGGAGCAATTGAGAATTGTCGCATGTTCAATAGCCTCTATTGGGGTCAGGGCAATGGGGGTGAGAGCACTCTTGTGGAAGTTAACCCTGAGGCCAGACCAGGCTTCAAAGCAATACAGAATACCTTTGAAGACGGTAGTTTCCTCTAGGTTGCTATTGCCAAAAAGAAGAGTATCATCTGCATACTGGAGTATAGAGCAACCTTGACGACCGGCTCCCTTAACAACTGGTGCAATCCAACCTGCTCTATTGCACTTGGCCATCATGGATCTCAGCACGTCTGTCACTATGATAAAGAGGAGGGGTGAGAGGGGATCGCCTTGTCTGAGACCCTGTTTGTAAGAGAATGGGTGGCCTGATACCCCGTTTACCATAATCGCCGTCCTACTGGTGGTAAGGCAAGTGTGGATCCATCTGTCCCCGAACCCTCTCCCAGCAAGCACTTCGAATAGACAGTCTCAATCAACAGAGTCATAGGCTTTCTCGAAATCTAGCTTAAGGAGGTAACTCTTAGAGTTCGAGGTATGGCAATGATGGATAGTTTCTTCAGCCGTTGTGATACTGTCCTGAATACATCGTCCTTTGATGAATCCCGTCTGATCTTGACTAATGATACCATCCATAACCTTACCCAGTCTGATAGCGAGAGTCTTTGTAATGATCTTTACAGAGCAGTTTAGGAGGCTTATGGGGCGGAAGTCTCCAACTCGTCGAGAGTCTTCCTTCTTAGGAATCAGCACAACCTCCGCGTAGTTGAATCTCCCTATTTTGAGTTTATGTTCGTGGAAGTCTGCGAACACCTTCAGCAAGTCACCTTTGATTTCCTTCTAGAAAATCTGATAGAACAGTATCAGTGTCGGCAAATCAAAAAATGTCATAAATGAGATTTGTGAATGAAATAATATAGTCGATCATGTCCCACCAAAGATCGTTAAGAATGAACTTCAACAAAAATTGAGTCTTCCCAACATCCTCCTCCTTATAAGAAGACCACTTCTCACTAATGACCATCGCTTGGAGACCCTGTTTGATCAAAATCTAAATCTCTTCAACATAATGATAGTTGAAGCAAACCTTGTCTCTGTCATCGAAAGCAATTTTAAATTTACAAACTCATTATACATAGTTAATCTAATGGAAAATGAAAATCTTTATAGCCAATGCATCTCCAGCTATTTTGGTGATCCAATGACACTCATCATAAACTTGATCATTCCTTTCAATGTTCTTTGCGGAGCATATATTTTTAAGAGCAATATTTAGTGTATGTACTTACACAAGGAGTCCAAATGATGTGAGCGAATTGAACAAGATCCACCTCCAATTTTCACCCTTGTTTCCAACCTTTGCTTCTTCCGTCACAAATCTCCAAAGTGGACAATGATCGTCTTGAGTAGAAATGTGTGCGGTAGGAGTTACATCAGTGGAACTCATACTTCCTGTATTCATTTCAATCACCTACAAGATGAAGATGAAGAAAGGAGACAACTATGTAGCATGGACTGTTAGATATCTTTTATCAATGTTAACATGATGCAAAATAAACAAACGTACTCAATTCATAGTCTCTCTTATTCAATAAATTTCAGCTATTAATTAATTTTCTTTCTTCTAATTTTTATCAAGAATACTAGTGCATACTCGATTGGAAGAAGAGGCGAAAGCATCAAGATTCAAGCAAAAAAAAATCAAGCACCAAGCAAAAAGAAAAATAAAAACATTGACAGCATCCTTCACATTACATACAAAGCAGCAAGCATGAATTAAAGCAGAAAGCATTCAAATAAAATTAAAGCAAAAAAAAAAAAAAAAAATTCTAGCATCAAGCAAAAAAATAAACAAGCACGGCCATCATCGTTCACGTTACATATAAAGTAACAAGCATTCAAGCAAAATTCAAGCAAAAAAATAAAATAAAATTCAAGCATCAAGAAAAAAAAAAAATCATTGTCAGCATCCTTCACATTATATATAAAGCAGCAAGCATGGATATAAAGCAGTAAGCATTCAAGCAAAATTCAAGCATCAAGCAAAAAAAAAGCATTCTATTAACCTAAGCTATCAGCAGGCATTCAAGCAAAATTATAAAAAAAAGGCATGATAAAAGGGAATGGAGATTTAATTTATCAAGCATTCAAGCAAAATTAAAGCACACAAAAAAAAAACAAGCATGATAATAGGAAGAGGTGACAGCGGGTGATACCTTGAGTTTGCTATGAGAGAGGAAGAGATGACGACAAGTGACGGTGGCAGTGGTTGGTGACAGTGGAGAGAGCGACGACGGAGGAAGAGGCGACGACGGAGAGAGGAGGCGGCAACAACTGAGAGAGAGGAAATGGCGATGGCGTAGGAAGAGGCGACGGGTTGGGTGGGATTGGGGGGTTGGGTTTTGATTTTGGGATTTATGTTTTCTAGAGAGAGAGTAAATGGGATCTTCATTGGTTTTTTTTATATAAAATATTAAAGCCCGATCCGCACCGATTTTAATTTTTAATATAAAATAATTGGACACGCACCCAGTCGCACTCCGTACATGTCCCGCCGCACCCCCGCCACACCTAAGTCCGACTCGAGTGCGAGCGCCTCCGTGAAGAGTCTGTGCTTCCTAGGTGGTTGTTTAAAATTTATGATACTATTGTAATGACCTGGAATTTAGACGTCTAGCATGAATTATCGCAGATAATATATATTGTTCGTTCAAAAAAAATGAAGGAAAAATATGGAATATAGCCACCCTGTTTCATTAAAGAGAGTTTAACAAAACAAACCCAGAGAATGCAGAAATTAAAACATAACACCTCCAACACAACCCTGGAGGGTGGGATCGATCAACCAACCTAGTCAACATAAAAGCAACAAAAATGAATACAAACGAACATGGGTCTCTCCAACACTACCCTAGAGGGTAGGTCAGTAGTGTACAGTCAATCGATAGTAGGGCCAATCTCAACCTCCTCGTCATCATACTCCTCTACCTGGAAAGCTCTAGCGATCCTACTCCTAGGACCTGACACCGCAGCTGACTCCTAGAAAGAAATAAGATGCATAATATGAGTAAGATTACCAGAAATACTATTCAAGTCCCATGAAAGTAAAAGTTATTTCTGTCTAGCCATAAAATTCAGGTTGTTGCAGAGATGGCAATGTACCACGCATCTTTCATATCTTTTCTTACGGAAACAAACTTGGGGCCTACCCACAAATCCTCGTAACTTTGGGGGGTAATCCGTAGTGTCGAGGGCTCTAAGAACAATACTCATAACCAAACTGCTCCTTGACACTCAAGGAGAAGTGATTTCTCATTTCCTGGGGCGCATTGCAAAAACTGCAATTGGTCCCGATTTGTGGTTGTCTTTTTGCCAAATTTTCTCTAGTTAGCATTGCGTCATTGAGAACCAGCCACAGGAACACTCTGAATTTGAGTGGCGATTTCGCCTTCCAAAGTACCGCTGACCAGCTTGGTTTACCGGACCGCAAAGGAGCTTGATTTATCTAGACCCCATGTCTTACAGTCTGGGCCAGATGAACATTCACTCCTGACGAAGAGATGTAGTCTTGCAGAGAAGCTAAGCTCAGCTGGTATTCCTGCGTCAGATGAGTTTTGAATGAAGGTAGCCACCCACCTTTTTTCGAAGTTTTGGCCACAGAGACATGGGGATGAGCAGCAATCTCATTAAGGTCTGAAAAAGGTCGCTCATGGAATGATTATCTGGAAAAGGTCGCTCATGGAATGATTATCACACTATTTATCCCCCCCTTTCCCCCCAACTTGGTCATCCTGCCATTTCCAATGAAGGATGTTACCCCGGAGCTGAATGAGTCGTCCACTTTTGAAACACATCTCCAAAACCATGAGACCCTGGGGCCTATCCCGAAACCCCTCTTGCGGGAACCATTACCTTGGAAATAGGATTAGACGAAAACTTGCCGACCTTCACCATTCAGGTGATAAGCTTTCAACCACCATTTACCAAGGAGAGCTAGATTCATGTCTCCCAAGTCGATCACCCCCAATCCACCATGAGCCTTCTTCATACAGACCTTCTCCCATCTTATAAGATGATAACCCCCTCGGACATTATCAGTACCTTTCCATAGGATTATCTTCTGAACTCGGTCGATCCTCTGGATAACCCATCTCGGCAATTCAAAAAAGGACATGTAATATGTTGGTAGGTTGGAAAGGACCGTGTTAATGAGGGTGACTCTCCTGCCAAGAGAAAGAGATTTGCCTTTCCAACCTGAGAGTTTGGATTCCACTTTATCAATGATCGGAAACCAATCCGATTTTTTTAGCTTACCTGGGCGAATAGGTAACCCCAGTTATTTGAATGAGAGCCTATTAAGACTGTAATTCAGGATAGATGCATGAAATTGTGCCTCAACATCTGACATGGCAATGGGGATAAGAGCACTCTTATGAAAGTTCATCTGTAGGCCGGATCATGCCTTCAAGCAGTACAAGACTCCTTTGAAGGAAATTGTTTCCCCTAATTCCTCATTACCAAAGAGTAGGGTGTCGTCAGCTTATTGGAGAATTGAACAGCCTGGTCGGTTACGCCCGCAGGCTACCGGGGTGATCCACCCTGAAGATTTGCATTTATCAATCATATCTTTAAGGCAGACTGTTCGTTCAATTTTACAATTGGTAAACTCTACATGGCTTTGTATGAATCACACATTGAACATAAGCAAAGAATCAAAGGAAAACCCTCATTGGTACTTTTGTATTTGGAATTCGAGAACAAGTTAAGAGATTTGAAAGAGACAAGTTTGTTAATGAAGTTTGTTATATATATGCACTGAATTACATTTTTTTTGCCGTACTAGGCCACTTTTTTGAAAATCTTTGCGTTTAAGGGTCAGTTTCCAAACTATTAGCACTCATGGGCTACTCTGTGCCACGTCAGCAACTGCCGCTCTTTCCAATAGCGTCCTTTTCATTTTCTTTGCCGCTAATGGGAATAACGATCTCTGTTCTAAATTTTATAGGATTTTTTATCTGTCGTTATTCCTATGGGCGACCGTAATACACTGAGTTGAAGCGGTAGACCAAACTTTCTTATCAGTGTTTTAAATTCAGTCGCTAATGAGAATAGCGAACACTAATGCAGTATGTTCTCCACACTTAGCAAAATTTAGAGACCATCTATCTTCTTTGTAATTTTTAAAAAACAATAACTTAACTGAGGTCGCTATTGGGAATAACGACCTAGTATAACCGTGGTCGCTATTCCCAATAGCGACCACTAATGCAGTGTGTTCTCCACACTTAGCACAATTTAGAGAATTTCTCTCTTCTATATAAATTTTTAAAATAATAACTTAACTGATGTCGCTATTAGGAATAATGCCCTAGTATAACCGTGGTCGCTATTCCCAATAGCGACCACTAGTGGGACCCGACCGCTAATAAGGTCGCTATTCCCACTCTATCTCTCTCTCTCTACACTTCACTTCGATTTCTTTTCCCCCCTTTTCTTCGTTCCAAAACCATAAACCCCAAGTACCCTAATCCCCAATACCTTCCCCAATTCATCAAACATTTTCGTAGACTTCAATTCCCTCAAACGGACTCGTCTCTCTTCATCTTTCTCCAACAAGTGACTTCAACAACATTTGGAATTTTGGAAATTCCAAATCTGAAACCCTAGATAGGTATGCCCAATATTTACTACTTGTTGTTTGATTCTTTTTGTATGTTATATTTAGTTGACTTCTTGTTGAAAAAATGGGTTAAGATTGGGAATAATTCGTGCATGAGAGTTGAATGTTGCTAAACTCCATAGACTATCAAATTTGGGACTTATTATGTATGCTTGTTACTTGTTATGACTGTTATGTTGTTCACAATAGATAGTAAGTAAAGAAAGCATCATCTTTGTGTTGGTTATAGACAAGGAGGAATATTTGCAATATAATTGTGATGCTTTTTGGAGTAATTTGGTGATTGTGATTTGATGATGGTTCTTCGATGAAGTTGTTGTATAATGTGAATTATCATCAACATTAAGGTTATGATTGTGATTTTATTTTTTAGAATAAGGATCCGAATAAATATAGTCTTATGTTGTGTTATATTTGTTGATAATGGGAATGTTAGAAGTATATATTGTTATTGGAGAACTTATAAATATTTATGATTATGTTTTACAGCTGTATTCAACGAATAAATGGTTAGGACGAAGAATGTTGTAGCTGGTGGTAAGCCCCAAGTAAGTAGTAATTTTTGTTTGGTTTAAATAATATACTTGTTTCAATGCAGTGTTCATTAAACATTACTGTATTTATGTAAGGTTCCGACGAAGGACTAAGTAATATTGGACGTGGACATGGACGTCCAACGCGGGGTGTCCAAGGCGGGGGAGCTTCTTTGTCTACTAGTGGTGCGCACGCCACATCGTTTCACATTTCACCTGGAGGGCTAGGTCCTCATGATCTGACTTTGTTGACTATGCAGCAGACACATAGATCCCAATGGGTGTGGGACGGTACAGCCAGGGAGTGCAGTTTCCGTATGCATGAGATGTTGCCAATGCATCCAATGATACACGAGCTGTTAGTGGAGACCGGTTTCTACGGACTCGGTTTGATAGGGAAGATGAAACTTGATTCCTCTCTACTTACAGCGGTATGTTGTAAGTCTCAGCTATCTAAATAAATAGATAAACTAGACACAAATTAAAGCCTCGCAAGTGTACGAATTGTTTATAGAAGCGTAGTGAAGAGCAAGGGTCGATTCCATAGAGATTGTAGTAATTAACTCACTAATCAATAAAAATGCTTATCATAAAGTTTTGTTCTAAAAGTATGTTTTGAAAGGAAAAGATATTAAAATCTAAATCAAGTAGAATCACAATTTGAATCACAAAATATCTATTAAAGTAGTTGGGCTTGATTTCCACCTACAGTCAAGAATGCTAGATCACCTTCTACACTACTCTAATCACTCATGTTTGTTCATTTAAGGGCATGGTATCTACTCCTTAAAGTTAAGATTTCCCTAGGTCAAGAATTAGGCATGGTATCTACTCTAATTCGTTTCTTTCCTTAAGTATTTAGCATGGTATCTACTAAGTTGCACTTGAAGAAAGCATAGGAACGATGGAAATAACAAACACTCCAAGTTCTAGAAGTTGGTATCAAATCTAGATCCTTCAAGTTGATTAAACCAAGAACCTAAAAAATTCCTGTGTTACAAGTATGAGCACAAGATATGGGTCATCTCTATACTCATATAACAGAGTCAATTTTATAATAAGCTAACTTGATAATATCAGGTTCTTTAGATCAGTCGACTGTTGCTAGCTCTCAGTCGACTGATTTTACCAACTTTCTAACAAATGTTGATTCATATTATAATTTTTGATCAAGACAACCAGGTTTAATCAATAAGTGATAAAAATAGTGTTTTAGAAGATTTATAAGCATTACATGACTAAGGATTCAATCAGCCCAACAATGAAATTAGTTGCACATAATACAACTTTTATTGACTAAACATTTAGAATTCATGACTCTACAATAAGAACAAGAAAAACTAGAGAGAGAAAAAGTAGCACTGATTTTTATGATGTTCAGCCTTGAAGTCGACTTGATCTGCTTCTAAGTCGACTTGATCTCCCCTCCAGTGGCACTCGATCTCCTCCTTTGTTTGATTGTACTTGATCTTCTTTCGTTGATTCCTTCTCTCCCTCTCTCATCTGATTGTCACTATCCAGATGTCCTCTAAACTGTGTATTCCAGCCTTTTTATAGTTTCTTTTGCTCCCATCTACAGATCTCAAGTTCCAACATTCCTATCTCTTCACGCATCGGATATGGATTGAGTCGATCTTAATACTTGCCAAACCCGGGTCTCTAACTTGATTGTTGGGAAGTTGTTATTTGCAGTTATCCCAGCTCACTTTGATTCGGATTTGGATGAGGATGAATCTTCAACTGTTCTTATCTTTTAACTCCCGCTGAATGCCAGTTCAGTCGACTGGTGTTAGAGTAAGTCGACTGTGCTGTGAACTCTGGAGATTCACATCCAGTCAGTCAAGTCGACTGTCTTTTGGAGTAAGTCGACTGTACTGCGAAGCTTCGGAAACTCAACCTCCTCTGTTCAGCCGACTGTTGTTGAAGGACCAGTCGACTTGTATTCTGCAGCTTCTATCAAATGCTTGATGCAAACTTAGGGCTCTTCATTCCAGTGTATCATCCTCACAGTGCTGGATTAGTCTTGAATTTGCTTCGTTTAGTTGCTTTTAGGTTGTTTCCTATTGAAAAGAGAAAAGAAGAGTAAATTACCACATATAGAGAATTTAACTGTCTAATTGCATTCAGATTATTGCTCCAAAATGTGGATATTATTGGATTTATCACGGTACTCGAGTGTTGGAGGCCAGAGACTCATTCGTTCCATTTTTTCGTTGGAGAGATGACCGTGACGCTTCAGGATATCGCGGTTATCTCAGGACTTCCAATTTATGGTCTCACCGTCACGGGTACAATGACGTTTAATAAGGAGGTTCTTGTGGCAGATTTTCTTAGTGTCGAGACAGATGAGAATACGTTTGATGGTGTGTCTATCCGATTAAGTTGGCTGAAGAATACATTCAAGAATTTATTAAACAATGAATCGACGAAATATCATGTAGAGTGCTACACCCGAGCCTACTTGATGACTATATTTGGAGGTGTCCTTTTCCCCCAATTCGACAGGAGATGTCGTGCCTCTCATGTACTTACCATTGATCGGTGAATTGACTAGAGTTAGTCAATACAACTGGGGCAATGCTGCATTAGCCTCTTTGTAAAGGAGTTTGTGCAATGGAGCGTTGAATGCGAAGGAGATGACATGTCCAATGTTAATCTTACAAATATGGTGTTAGGAACACTTACATATTGGACGTCCTCGTATAATTCAGCAGTCACCAGGGTGGTTAACATATGCAACAAATGTTGTAATGTTTGCTCCCATCGGTGTGTACTGGGCAGGGAGTCTCACGTGGATAGATAATCCACGTAGGGTGGTTACTTACTACAGGGACAAGCTAGATATGTTGAAAGAGGAGTTCGTCATATGGGCACCGTACTCACCAAATCGATTGGAGAGACTACCACCTATTTTTACCGCACATAGCCAGCTATGGTTGACGAGAGTCCCACTCATGAACTTCAGTGTTGTCGAGATGTACTATCCGGATCAGGTGCTTCATCAGTTCGATCTTCAGCAAACCATCCCCGCCCCACGAACGTATGACATTCTTTTACACAAGGTCAAAGGGGTTGGACATGTGCCCGATCATAATTGGGCTTCCCATCACCAAGCTCATTTGAACGCGTGGAATGAGTGGAGATACGATACTGTTGTTACCGGTATTCCTTCGTACGATGGATCACTGCACGCTATATACATGTCGTGATACCAGCGGATTACACTTTTATATGTAGCTCCTCGTACTTCGGTGCCAACAGAGGTCCTCCTACCAGTTCTGAGTGCTGAGGTCGAACCCAATCCTGGCTATTCCTCTACGCTACCCACTTATCAACCAAGGGCGACATGCACTCGAAAAATCGTATGATAATATTTCATTTGTGATTGTGAAATCTTGATTTTATCTTAAACATTTATATTAATACATTTGCTCGTCATTGCGATGTATATGATATGTTATTTGTTTGTGATATATGCAAATGGACCAAGTATGGGTCATCGCTCGGAAATGCGCACAAGTTTTGCGAAGCAATGTGGCTCAAGCCGCAAAGGATCTTGCACGTGAGATTCTCGCACCATGCCGTTTGCAAATAGAGGAGGTGGGTGAGGTGGCTAGATTTGACGTATTGATGACATCCTCAACTTACGGAACATCTAGGTAAGAAGGTCGTAAAGCGTCCAACACAGCAA
Source organism: Hemerocallis citrina (assembly GCA_017893485.1). Classification (NCBI taxonomy): domain Eukaryota; kingdom Viridiplantae; phylum Streptophyta; class Magnoliopsida; order Asparagales; family Asphodelaceae; genus Hemerocallis; species Hemerocallis citrina. The sequence goes on from CM030367.1 coordinate 106,816,752, forward strand.
TGACAACGAGTTGAGCTGCAAGTAAAAGAGCAAGCTGGTGAAGAACATGCACAAGACGAAGGCAATGAAGATGTAAATGCACAGAAAGAACAACATTTTCAACAACAAGTAGAGGAACAACCTAATAATGAAATTGAAGAAATCCCCGATGAAATACATATATCACAAGTTACACAAGTTGCACAAGTGGATCCGAGGCGAAAAGTTATTCGTAAAAGAAGGAATCCCGACATGTAAACCCCATCGTAGTCGTCTCATTTTAGGAGTACTTATTCTTATGTTGTTTCTTTAGTCGTTTGTGGGACTATTTCGTGATATTAGTCGTTGTTTCATTGTAGATATTAGTGGTTGTTTTATAATCACTGCACGCTATTTCGATGTAGATTTTGATGTAGATTTTGTAATATGTTGTAAACATGCTTGTTTGTGATATTAGTCATTTTTTTATTCTCTGATGGAATGTATGTGATACATGCATGTTTGTGGCATAATGTGGTAAACAAAGAAGTTGTGAATGTACAAAGAGAAGCTGGTGTGTATAAATTTGTCATATCAGTGTTTTATAAAGAGGTCGTTATTGGCATTAGCAACCTAGGTACATAGGTCGTGGATCCTAATAGCGATCGTACTGATAATAATACTGATACTCTCAGAGATTTCATCTCAAAATGGACTATAACTAGGCTCGCTACTCCCAAAAGCGACCTCAGTTATAGTCCAATTTGGCTCGTTCTCTGGATTTTCGTCTCAGAAAGGACTTTAACTAGGGTCGCTATTCCCAAAAGCGACCAGAGTTATAGTCCAATTTGGCCCGTTCTCTGGAATTTCGTCTCAAAATGGACTATAACTAGGGTCGCTATTTCCAATAGCGACCTCGATTATAGTCCAAATTTGCTTGTTCTCTGGAATTTCCTCTCAAAATGGACTATAATTAGGGTCGCTATTCCCAAAAGCGACCTCAGTTATAGTCCAATTTGGCTTGCTTTCTGGAATTTTGTCTAAAAAAGGACTTTAACTAGGGTCGCTATTCCTAAAAGCGACCACAGTTATAGTCCAATTCTGCTTGCTCTCTGGAATTTCGTTTCGAAATGGACTATAACCAGGGTCGCTATTCCCAATAGCGATCTCAGTTATAATCCAAATTGGCTTGCTCTCTGGAATTTCCTCTCAAAATGGACTACAACTAGGATCGCTATTCCAAAAAATGACCTCAGTTATAGTCCAATTTGGCTTGTTCTCTGGATTTTTCTTAAAAGGTTGTATCAGTTTAATCGCTATTGGTATCAGCGACTACATATATATTAAATTCGTTAATCCCAATAGCGACCTCTGTTATAGTCATTCATTTATGAAAATTGAACAAGCAGCTTCCCTGATTACAACCACATATACACAACAATTTCTCATATTACCTTCAACTGATACAACATTATATAACAAAAATTTAACATTGTATAACATTATATAAACTATGATTGTATAAATACTCCACCAAACTTGAAATTCATTCATTTCTAACATATTCACAAACTTTCAAAACACAACATTATATACTAAAAAAACTATGACATCATTGATACAACATTATATAGCAAAAAACTATGACATCATTGATACAACATTATATAGCAAAAAACTTTCAAAATAACAACAACTGAATACAACATGAAGTACCAATATATTCATAAATTTGTGTGTCCGGACACCCCTTCACCTTCCGGTTCTCGTGCTTCTGGTGCTTCTAGGAGACCGTGCACCACATGTGCGTGCACGCCATCCTCGGCCACGTGTACTCGTTGCTTGGTTCACCTCGTCCTGCATTTATTACATCGCACCAAGTCAATTTAAGAATAAATAATAACAGAATAAATCGTATGCAAAATTGAAGTACCTGCGATGAGTTAGCACCACTGGAGGTTTGTTTACTAGGACAACGATGCTTGTTATGGCCTATTTGATTACATTGCGAACAAGTTATCCCCGTGCCCGACCCATCTCTAACGTCCATGTCATTCTGAATGCATGTAGTTTTAGGCCGACCTTTCCTACATCTTCTAAGTGTGTCATCAGCCTTGAGTGATGGTCCCAATTGGGTAGGCCAATATGCTTGGTCTTAGTTGGAGTGAATGTGGGCCTCCAAGTGAGTAATAACAGCTCGGTAGAATAGAATGGATCGACATAAGGACGGTAATCCACTGCTCGAGATGCACAAGCCGCTAGTGCATGAGAACATGGAATATGGTAAAGCTGAAACTTCTGACAAGTACATGTCCTTGCTCCCAAGTCAACTGTATGCAAATTTCCACCTTTTTACTGATTGTTTTCAACTCTAATGCCAGTTCGAACTTGAAATACGCCTGGATTATGGTGAAACACTATAGCCTCATGCAAGTTAACTCTCTCACGTCGTTTATCGAGAATTAGTTGTACACGTGATGTCCAGATTTTACCATCACTTATAAGCCTTTGTGCCCCTTGACGATGTTCGGTAAAGTAGCTATTAATACAATAGAAGATCATCTTCACAATAGCGGAAACGGGTAAGCTACGAACTCCCTTCAACACAGAATTAAAGACTTCACTAATATTTGTAGTCATCATCCCATATCGACGTCCGCCATCTGCCGCAAGGGCCCACTTCTAAGTAGGTTTCTCCTTGAGCCAATTTGATGCCTCTGGTTTTACTGACTCAATATCTGTCATTCCTTTGGCTAGCTTTTTGAGCTGATTTTGACATGCTACCACCTTCAACTTGTTCCTTAACTCCTTATTACCAAATTTGGTATAAAAATTTGTAGCAAAATGCTGCATGCAATACCGGTGATAAGCATGTGGCTCATTCCAAGATCTGTTCTCGAGCTCCATGCAAGACAAAATTCTAGAGTGACGATCAGATATAACGCATAACCCTTGGTGGTCGGTGACATAGTATCGAATGCAACTCATGAACCAAGTCCAACTTTCAACACTCTCTCCATCTACTATTGTAAACGCAAACGGAAAAAGACGATCACTAGAATCGGGTGCAACTGCTATCAATAAATGTCCCTTAAATTTTCCATACAGATGGGTACCATTAATACTTATAACAGGTATGCAGGACTTAAATCCTTCAATAGATGGCGCAAATGCCCAAAAACTCTTTTGAATATCTCCTCACCAGGATCGGACATAAACTTATCTCATTTAACATAAGTGCTAGGATTTGATTATTGTATTGCCGATAAAAGTGAAGGCAGCTTCATATACGCTTCCTCAAACCCACCGAACAATCGCTCAATAGCTCTTTGTTTTGCTCGCCAAGCCTTGTTGTAAGATATCTTGTAATTGCATTCAAGCAAGACTATCTCAATAATTGCCTTCGAAGTTAATCCTATCTGTGCCTTCACAACATTCAAAATCATGTTTGATACTAGTGTAGAAACTACTCTCCTGTGATCTTGAGTAAATGCGGGATTGATACATGTATGATGTCCTTCCAGTTTCTTCACAATAAAATTTATTTGCCCTGTTGGAATGGTTGCACGAAATCTCCACATACAACTCGGCTCTGCAACGTCGAAAATTGCTGCTTCCTCCTCAAGACTACGTACCTTTGGTGCCATTTTACATTTTACAGAAAATATGATTTTGTTTGACTTGACTATGACGAACTATCGATGTTCCTTGATGGAAAACATTTTCACGGCTTGTACCACTTCATCTTTGGTTGAAAATTTATGTCCAATGTACAATTGGTGTGTGTCAGATGAGCCAGATGACTCTTCACCGAAGTGATATATTATAGCATTGTTAACCCAGTCCACTGATTCAAATTCAAGGAAAAGTGGTAGGTCGCCTTTGAGTCAATGGGACCGCCGATTCCACATTTTGTTCCAACTCGTGAACATCATTAATGTCGTTAGGGTTATTATTTACATCATGTACATGCAAATTTTCTTCATCTTCACCGTCTTCTACATATTCCACCTCTTCCTCAACTTCTTCATCTTCTAACAGTTCATTGTTAACAACAACATTTTCGAAGGATTGATTTAGGTTTTCATTATCAACAAGATGGCAAATCAAATTGGAAGGAGGTGACAGGCCATGTTATGGAGGATCTGTTGGTGTTGGAATTGGGAATATGTTACCATCTGCAGGAAACAATTCCACATGCGACTGAATAGGATGATTGGGACTCAGCTCAGGGGTCGGTACTTCGCGTATGGGGGATGACACACGCTAATATGTGGATGACCTACAACAATCTTGATTTGTTGTATATATAACTCCAATGCAGACCAACTAGAGTTCAGATCAAGTGATCTTGCAATCATAGCAATAAGTGAATCATCATCAACTATAGGCACCGTCATGAAATATTGTCCTTCACATTTTCCAGTTGCATACCTATCTAGAATTTTTACACTCCATTCACCTCTATCCCATTTAGTTAATTCGTAGACCTTCTCTACTAGTTCTTGCTTTTTGATATTACGATATACCCAAAGTATTTTCGGTTCAACACCTATATAACAAGCGCCCACCTTTGGGTATCGAACTATTTCTCCCCTGTAATACAACCAAATATGAATTTTAAAGTCCATACCTATACTTTAACAGACGAATTTGCGGTTCAATATACAATCATGACCAAAACATAATTACATGTTTATTAAGCAACGATCTATTCGCAATTAAGAAAACCTATGTTATTTTCCTCAGAATAAAACGTTCATAACATCTTACCTATTTTAGTTCATACATATTCTAACCAGAAAAAAAAGCCAAATCCAATATAACCATCTATCTCTCTCTATATATTCACATACAATTTATACACCAAAATACACAAATATAAGCCTCGATAAACTTATATTCTTGCCATGAAACAAACTAATTTTTTTTGACATAAGAAAGGTGGAGTAGATGATACCTGAGATGATGATCAATTGTAACAGAGGGAACCTTCGGGAGCAACGAAAGAGAATATATGGTTCAAATGTGGAGGGGCTAAGGTTATGCAATTCAACATAAGATTTCACAAGCTATTTATTTTGGAGGAGGGTGAGGATGAGTCATAGTGATAGAGATTTCTTGAAATTTTTGGGGTTTTTGAAAGTGTTTGATGATTTGGGGGAGGTATTGGGGTTTTGGGTTTTGGGAATGAAGAAGAGGGGGAAGAAGAGATCGATGTGAAGTGAAGAAAGAGAGAGAGAGATAGTGGGAATAGTGACCTTATTAGCGGTCGGGTCCCACTAGTGGTCGCTATTGGGAATAGCGACCACGGTTATACTAGGTCGTTATTCCCAATAGCGACCTCAGTTAAGTTATTATTTTTAAAATTTATATAGAAGAGATAAGGTCTCTAAATTTCGCTAAGTGTGGTGAACACACTGCATTAGTGGTCGCTATTGGGAATAGCGACTACCACGGTTATACTAGGTCGTTATTTCCAATAACAACCTCAGTTAAGTTATTATTTTTAAAAATTACATAGAAGAGAGAGGGTCTCTAAATTTCGCTAAATGCGGAGAACACACTACATTAGTGGTCGCTATTCTTATTAGCGACTGGATTTAAACTAAGGTCGCCCATAGGAATAGAGACAGATAAAAAAAATCTCATAAAATTTAGAACAGAGACCGTTAATCCCATTAGCGGCAAAGAAAATGAAAAGACCACTATTTTAAAATAGTGACCCGCTGCTGACGTGGTACGGAGTAGCCCACAAACACTAATAGTTTGGAAACGGGCCCTTAAACGCAAATATTTTCCAAAAGTGTCCCAGTACGGCAAAAATTTCCTGAATTACATGGCTACTTCTGAATATTCCTCAGGAAATAACACAAGAGTTTGCCTGTTGCCTCATTAACGCCAACTGCAATTCAAAGCTACCAAACAAGAAGGACCCTCTCAAAAATCCAAATCCAAATCCAAATCCCAACTACCATTCTCCCTTTGAAAGTTCCCAAAAAATCCTCTGCCCATAAACAATGAAACACCCACCAGATTACACCCTAATTACAACTAGCTGCAATGGAGGCAATTTCCAACTCCATCTCTTCCATCTTCACCACCTCCACAGTCACCTCCGTCACTGTCTTTGTCGTCCTCCTCTGTCTCTGCATCCTCATTGGGCACCTTCTTGAAGAGAACCGATGGGCTAATGAGTCCATAACTTCCCTTCTTGTGGTCCGTCTTTATGAATTCCATTTTTTTTTTTTTGTTTTGTGTGTGATTATTATGGTTTTGCAATGTTGTGTAGATTACTATGATTCAAAAAGATTGTTTCTTTCTGTTAGGGTTTGTGTGCTGGGTTGGTGACACTGGTGGTCAGCAAATGGAAGAGCTCGCGGATCCTTGTGTTTAATGAGGAGCTCTTCTTTATATATTTATTGCCTCCAATCATCTTCAATGCTGGGTAAGTATTGCCATGGGTGAATTTGCAAATATTAATAGAGTACCTTTTTGAGGTTGTTTGATAAGTAATTCAGTAAAAAAGCTCTACAATATAGAACAGAAAGAAACAGTAACTGATTTCATTGGTTGGTGTCTGTTTACTAACTCTTGCATACGAGAAAATTTTAAATCAGTGGAATAATGTGACATTCTAAAAAGGCTTAACTGCTCAATGTTCCATTTCCTGCATATCAAATGTATGTTGAAATTCCCAAGTGTTAATAATTCATTTATACGATGTTTCTTCATTTAAACTCAATTTTTGGGTGTCAACTTGTTAAGTAATCTTTCATTATTTCCCCCCATAGTGGGTCCCACTGTATTATCTGTTTCTTCATCGTTTTTACTATGGCATTTTAAAGCCCTTTTCTTCCTACTAAATGAGGCAGTCACAACTATGTTCTTCCATCATACTTGGTTTTATTTTGTGCAAAGAACAATCTGATTATCTCCCACTTATAAGTTTCTATATGGTAGCCCATTCAATTCTTCCAATAAGGTTATTCACTCTGGTCTGCGTTACACCCTCGGCGTTTGTGTTTCCCTTTATTACTCTGTTCCTCAGCTATCTGTCTTTTAGAACACTTGAGGAGAATGGTGCTACAAACGTAGTTGAGTTTATTCTTCATTTCTTCTCTTGATTTCTAGGTGAGGATGTGTGGCTGCAGTGCTTCTTATTATCTGTATGCCCTCTTCCATTTAGGTTATAGGAGGATGTGATCCTTTTCAATAGTTGTAATCACACATTGGCCTTCTTGTGTTCAGTTATATGTATATAGTTTTCTCTTACTTCCATCTGATGTCTCTATGGAACTCTGGCAGTTTAGAGGCTTGTATCTTACTGATGAATACATTATATATTATGAAGAGACTGCTACTAAATGTACTCGTATCGTTATGGCGTATTTGTGGATGGTCACTTTGTGAGTGGTGTAAAGGATAACTTTCTTTGCAGTGATTCCAAAGAGAATTTATGACTCCATCTCAGGCTTACTTTATTGTTGTCATTATATCTATTATTATTTTTGGGGCTTTCCATAATCTTAAATAGGATCCTCAATTCCTCCAGCTTGGTTTGATAATTTGGTCGACTGTTTTCTCTTTTCTCTTAAAGTGAATATTAATGATTTTATGTGCTTCATGCACTCACTTTATCATGACAGCTGGAGCACTGTTCTAATTCCTAGCTATCATTGTTTAATGAACAGACTGATGATGTTGGGATTGATTATTACCGTCCATCCATATTATGATACGTACACTCTCCTTAACAAATTTACTTCAAATTCATAGCATTAACCTACTGACATCTTGAGAATATCTCAGTTCAATGTTCTCTATTCTTCTCAAACTCTCAGTGTATAAAATAAACTATGATTTTGGGAAGAGATGAGAGATGTACACATGTATATGTTCATAACACATGTTGTGAGGTATACTTTAGTTGTACCCTCACGAATACAGATAACCTTATGAAGATCTCTTTATATTTGCTATTTACATTTCTCGCCATTGAGTCTTCTACCACACTTGCTTATCAATCACAATATAATCTGGAACTTCATAAAATTCATCAGTTGATCATAATCAATTATTCTTATACAAATATGAAGATAAAGAAAGATATTTTAAATATGTTTTAGAGTTATGATTTTCTAAAAGCGTATGAAATCTAATTGATATTGTTGCAGCTTTAGGAAGGAAATTGTGCAAGAGATGAGCATGTGTTTGAAGAGAATGAGGCTGTCATGGTAAACTAGGAGAATCAAATGCATCCTAGAAAATTACAAATAGAAACAGCTAAAGTGGAAAGGTTGGGTTTCTACTGTAAGGACTGGAGAGCATCATTTCAGATATTGCCTGATATTGGGACAAACTAGCTGTACAGGATCAGTATTTGCTTACTTCCTGTATGTCCAACATTACTGATAGATGGCAGGACATTACTCAGACACTAATACTGAGTTTCCAAGCCATGTAGGTCTATGAACTCACTAAATAACAGTGCAGATACCATAGACTATGTTTTTCGTTTCTTTTTTAAAGCTTTGATTTTGAATATTTTCTCATGATGATGTCCGTGTATGCACTATTTTATGATGTATGACTTGTTTTCTATATTCCTCTTACCGCAAAGCTCAAAATGCTTTCTCCATTAATATAAAAAGAATTATATGGTGCAAAATAGTTAGTACTTAAAAGATATCTTTTTTATTTAAGGCTTACAGTTTGTTGTCAATGTCATATTTTTCCAGATTTTTTAATTTTTGTGTGATAATTAATGATTTCTTATGCTCATTGTATTCAGATAAATTTCTGAGCCTCTGAACACTAAAAACAGTTTCCAGGTTAAGAAAAAACAGTTCTTCCAGAACTTCTCAACAATTCTACTCTTTGGTGTGGTTGGCACACTGATATCCTTCTGCATTATATCACCAGGTAATATTGGTTTTTCTAAGGAACTGCCTATGGAAAATGTTGACCACAATGTCTTTCTAGTTTCAGGTAGCGTAAGTTCACTCGAGTCTCTGGGTTGTGCATCACTTTTACTTTTACCACTTAACTAAGCTTAAGACAGTGCCACCTTTTTCCAATGGTTATATTACAAACAGTCCATATTCTCTGTCCTTTTCAGCTCCTGGATACATAAACTAATTCCCTACGTACTATATTGAGTCTTAGTGTGCTGGTTGAATATAAACAATCTGTTTTTCGCTCCAATGATTAGTGACAGACTTGTAGACTGTAATGTTCTGTGAAGACCTAAAAATTTAGAAGAGGAATATAAGAATTTGCCAATTTATGATGACTAGCAAACATTAGATAAAACAAGCCTCTAATTCTTTACTTCACTCTTACCGTTTAAACTATGCTTGGTGTATCCTTCAGTGTTAGATGATAATGCCCACATTTTGATTTATAAGAGCACATTAAGGTACTCAAGTTGTATCCTACATTGATTTATGATGTATCGTCTGTTTGAGTAAGTTTTGTCATAACTGAATAACTTCTTTTGTTGTTGTTGTTGTTTTTATGTTCTAATGGGTGATTATAGATATGAATTTGTTTCAATATGCATCAAGTGTCACAAGTCAACACCCACTTATATCATTGATCCTAGAACACTCTGTTTTTCCGATGTGTGAAGCTGGCTGTGATTTTTTAAATATTTTATATAATAATTGTTCTTCACATGTTCTTTTATGGTGAAAGCAATTATAAGTGCATGATTGTTTTTTTTTTTTTGTTTTAATCTCAGGGGCATTTTTAATATTCAAAGAGATTGGTGTACAATCCTTGAGCTTGCAAGATTGTCTATGTACATACTATTCTATCCGATAACTTTTAGAGTTCATCTCAATGCAGTCATTTTAACAGTGAATTACGTGCAGCCATTGGAGCTATATTTTCAGCCACAGATTCAGTGTGTGCATTACAGGTAATCTTTTTATGATGAAAACAAATATTTTCCTTCAAGTTATATTTATATCTATATATTTTTTGTCTCGTGTTCTCTTTTGCATCTGAAAGGTCCTCAATCAAGAAGAGACTCCTTTACTTTACAGTCTGGTATTTGGCGAAGGAGTGATTAATGATGCCACTTCTATCGTACTGTTTAAGGCCGCTCAAACTATGGATTTTACAAACATTGATGCTACTTCAGCCGTCAACTTGTTCTGGGCTTTCCTTTACCTCTTTATTACAAGTACTGCACTTGGCATAGCCGTAAGTTTTCAGCTTATTAGTTTTTGAAATATAGTCTGTTCGGCTGTATATGTAAACTGTGCATCTAATCAATCCTCTTGAGGCCATTATGATCCAACTCTTTGTATGGAATCTTAACTTGGACCATCATGGCTCAGGGCCCCTACATTTGGAGAGCTGGTTCCGTAACCAACTTATTAAGTGATCCTTTTCCCAACAAGGTTCAATCTTCTAAAGTTTGATATTGTGTCTATTAGATATGTAATTGTATTGGTTTGTGATATTCCGAGCAAAGCCTGTACTTTTTTATATTGCCTATATACTGGGCATTTTATCCAATTAAGTACGATAACATTTTTATCCCATCTTCTCATTTTCATGGTATCAGAGCCTCCAAATCAAGTAAATCCCTAGCTTCAATCCACCTCCTCACCCAGCCACAGCTTCACCGTAACTCCAACACTGACTTCTCACTAATCACACCTACCGCCCTCACTTTGTCGATGCCGTCACATCTCGCGGGTTTTCAGCCCCGCTCTCCCTTCCAATGACTTAAACCCAAACCTCAAAGTTGAGAAATGGCGCAGATTCTGTCGACTTTGATGTCGTCGGCCCAGTTCCACTAGACTCCTATGTCCTCTCACTGAGACCCGAACTGAACTCGACACTGCCGGCTCGGCTTCAGTCCAAGCCCAATGCCACTGTTCCTCACGAATCTGATCCGACCTACAACCACTTCGAAGATCTGTCCTAACCATATGATCCTTGAATCTCGATGCTAACAACATCCCTTCCAACTTGATCGCTGTTCCAATCACAAATTTGGTATGATCTGAATCAGAATCGGATCCGCTTGTTGGAATCTGACCTAAAATCTCTTGTTGCTACCCCGAGAATCCCCATGATCACTTGCTGACCTGAGAATCATACCTGAAATCCGCTGCTATTGCATGGATCTGATCTGAAATTCCAGCTAGGACCCTTATATTGTCCAACCAGCTGTAAGTTGAGTACAGCATGAGAGCTCTCTCCTGATTGTGCCTTATTGCTTATATTTCAGCAAAGATTAGATAAATAACACATCTCTTTTGCCTGACTTTACCTCAATTATTGATCTAAGTCCATCAGTTAATCTCTGAAAATCTAATTGGTGAGACAATTCTGACCTGCAACTTCTCAACTCTGTTGATGGCTTTGGTTTCAGTATTCAAGCTTATTTACCATCAATTTGTGCTCTTTTAGAACTGTGAGAGATTGCTATCTGTTTAGTTTTCTTCTGGGTTGGTAGGGAGATGCAAGGATTGTTGTGATGACAATTCGTACTGTTTTCAACAGTGAAGGAGGTTCCTTTTGTCGAGCAGGAGGATGGTATTGTTATTGTAACTCCTATTTTCCGTATCTGCATTTTTCTACTGTATTTTTCATTCCTTATATTCTCGTTTTCAAATGGTGATCGTGTATTTTGTTTCCGTTCGAATAAAATCACTAATTTGTTTCGACTCAATTTTTGGCCCTTTTGTCTAATTCAATTGTATGTGCTCCTTGTGTCATTCTTCATGAAGAATGAGTTGTCCGATGTCATTCATCTCTTTATTCTTCATTTTAATACATTTTGACCAATTCTCTAGTTGGATCCCACTCAAACTGGATACCCTAATACCCAATAACCCAAACCCCACACTATTTAAACCTTAACACTCCTAACCCTAACCCTAACCCCTACCCTTACTGTTTAACCCTAAACTAATTCTGCCGCTCTCTCCTTCTCCGCTCCCGTCTCCTTCTCCGCTCCCGTCTCCTTCTCCTTCGCACCCTCGAATCGAAACCCATATCGTCTCTCCCCCATCTCCATTCGCTTCGCCTCCCTCTCGTCTTCACCACCTCGACCCCCACCGTCGCTGCTCCTCGTCAACCCCACAATCACCACCATTCGCCATCGTCCCCGACCCAGAACAACCACCGCCAATCCACATTCGCCATTACCCAATCCACCTTCGCCTTTACTTCGCAACCCATACCCCCATTGGCTCCTCGCCATGGCCAGTCACCACCCTCATCCCCTCGACCTCCTCTCCTCTCCATCATCATCGCCTCCGACCACCCATCCACCATCGTCCCCACTCCTTCAACCTTCGAACCCAACTCCCACCAGCCACCATCGACCCATCGTCCACTCCGACACCACACCATCGCCTGTCATCACCCCCATCGCCTCGTCATCTCCTCGCCGCCTCGCCACACCCAGTACCTCACCACCACCGTCGCCGCCAACACCCCAAACCCATTTCCATCTTCTCCCCTATTTTCGAACCAAGCAGAGTCGCCGCCATCGCGCCGGCCCCCGTCGCTGTCGATGCCCCTTGACGACAGTGCCGCTACCCGTCGACGTCGCCTCGTGCCGCCCCACAGTCGCCGCCGTCGAAGACCCCGCCGGCGCTGCTCTCCCTCGCCCTTTGTTTCGACGAAGAAGGAAGAAGAAGCTGCTGAATTGAGCAGGATTTGATCTCGACCATTGGATCGCATCAAGATCTGTGCCACTCAGATCTGATCCGATCTGTGTTCGCTGTTCTGCTGCATCGGATCGCCATCCGCTGTCCCGTGTTTGGGCGTAGATCCGGTGTGCGAGAGAGTTTTGATTGGCTGTTTCTGCTGTCCCGTGTTTTGGCGCAGCGGATCCCGGGTTGCTGTTTGCTGTTTGGGCGGATCTGGTGTGGAAAATTTTCTCTCTCACTGTGGATTTTTGCACGTGCTTCACACGTGCTTTTGGGAGACTTCGCCCAGAATTTTTCGATCCCATTTTCTTCAACAATCGGATCTAATCGTCGTCAATCAAGGCAAGTATTCTTCTTGTACACATTTTTATTCTAGTACAAGCATTCCTTGAAAATACTGCAAATAGTTAGAAATTGTGACTCCTCCTTGACTGTCGTTGTTGATCAAATATTAAACCTCCATAACTTCATAATCTTAAGAGTCACAATAATTTCATTGTATTATATTATAACTACTTGGACTCATTTTATCCCCTGAACACATGGACACATGAAATTAAGGAGCCCTAGATTTGTAGACATATGTTATATCTTGTATTTGATGAACTTGCACCCATTTGATTTGAAAAACAATCATTACTTGCTGTTTTGACAATTATTTCCCTGTATTTATATCACACATTAACTTAGACGCCTAATAACAAATTTTCATGTAACCTATACTAGTAAAACATTCCCACATGTTGCTGTCCTGAATTTTATTATGCTGTTTTGACCCCTTTAACATCAGAATCTAAACCCGAGCCCTGAATAGAAAATGTAGCTCTAGATGTCTAGATGTTGATAGCCTCCGGAATTTTCGAATTTCGAGTTACGGTCTAGGAGATATCACAGTTTTGGTACAGCAACGTCGTGCTGTCCAGATTTGGGATTTTCGTTGTTCGTGTTATTCTTATTCATGTCGATCCTCGAATATGCGATATAAATATCCTAAACTTGTCCCATGTCCATGATTATGATTTATTGACTTGTCTCACACACTTACATGCTTGCTTGATAAATAATAATAATAAATAACAAGCCGGGGTTTAAGGAAAAGACCATTATAGTGGACAATATAGGTAAGTGTACTCGGAAGGAGGTCCGTGTTTCCCAGTACTCGGTTCATGAACTTGTTGCACTTGATGTATTCATGGAGTCAGTTACTTGGCTCATGAACTTGTTGTATTCATGAACCCACTGTATGGTTCTTGAACTTGTTAGTATTCACGGACTCGCTTCGTGAACTTGTTATTTATTTTCGTATTCATGAACCGTGCTTGCTTGATACTTGATACCTGAGTACACCGTCCTATAAAATCCATTACTAGGTCTAAATGAAATTGCATTGATTGTAGCAACCATGTAGTAAAAGAATGGATGCATGAAGTGCTGGTTGATTGTAGCAACCATGTAGTAATAGATAGTAATCACCACCAGACTTGAACATGAAATTTGAACTTGATACATGTTGATACTTGACAACTTGTTACTCGAGACTTGGTACTGGAATATAATACTTGACACTGGTAACTTGAGACTTGTACTTGACAACTTGACACTAGACTTGACAACTTGATACTTGACACTAGACTTGGCACTTGTTACATGACACTAGACTTGAGACTTGTCACTTGATGTTAGATACCCCTACAGGCTCACTTCTCATGTGTTTTACCATTAGCAATTGTTATCCAGCCCGTTTACTAAGATGTCCCTCTTGCTAGCTGGTTCTTGGTTTTTCCACTACTTGTTATATCTCTGTTACATTCTTGAATCCAATTCCTGTTCCCCATTACTTGTACTCGTTTTTACTATTTGTGGCCTTAGCTTGCACTAAGGGCATTCTCCCTTGTTTTTTCCTGTTTTTTCTTTTTATATTTATTAAGCAGACTTTGGAGACGAGCTACCTGCTGGGATTGGTGAGCAGAAATTTTAGCTTTCAAGTGGAGGCAGGACTTGTTTAGATTAATTGTTTTTCTTGAATTATTTATTCTTGCTACTTAAGACTTGTAACGGGCTACGTTCCCGAGTTTTACATTTGATCCAGACTTGAAAACTATGGGGACATTATTATTTGTTTTCAATTGTTTTCTGTTGCTTAATAAATTATTCAGGCATGCTTGGTTATATATATACCTCTCTTGTTATATTCTTGTTGTGATGCTAAGTCGATCCTACGGCTTATGAATGATGTTAAGATCATTCGCTGGGCTTCGTCATGCACTCGTATTCCGTATTTTGGGAAGCGGGGCGTGACAAGGTTTTTAGTGGTATCAAAGCCAGGTTTGGCTAATGTGTTAGTTTGACTAATACATTAGACATGCTTGACTTAGTCAGGATTAACTCAATATTAAACAGGTCATGCAACCACATGAATAATTTGATAATCAACTCGATCTGGACACAAGTCTTATCCCATACATTTTGATCCCTTCATATTCAGTTCTTTGATTCATTGCTTCTTTTAACCTCCTGTCGTCCTGATTGGTGATTCCGTATTGGGTATACGTCTATTCTTTCCGTACCCATATTCTTTTAATTCCGGTGCAAGCAATCTCTGATTTTCTGCTTGCCTCGTTGATCCCTTCTTATTTCAGCTCGTGTGTCGTTCATTGCTTTATCTGCCTTGCATTCATCTTCATTTGTTGATTCACTATTAGGTATCATGTTAGTTATTCCTTCCCTGCTATATTCTCTTCAATTCCGATTTTGCCCCTCGTCCTTCTTCCTTTGTATTCAATTCCTTAATTTTCTTTGTTCCTTCTAGTCATCCTCTTCTTTGACTCTTTATTGGGTATAGATATATTTTTCTCCTATCTATTTTCTCTTTATAATTATTTTTCCGAATACTTTCTATATTTCGATTATTAATTGTTATATTTTTTTCGATCTTCTATAAAAATGTTTCTCAATAAAGATTTTGTTATTTCGAACAATGGTATATTCTAACTTCACTTTTCATTTTTGATCGACTACAAATTTCTATTAGATTATTTTCATACGACAAATTCTTATTTTGTAGTATAATACTGTTATTACTACTATTATTATTAATGCTATTATTTTCATTATCATTACTAGTATTATTATTATTGTTACTACTATTGATATTCTTATTGTTGTTTTCATTGTTAATATCATTATTATTGTTATCATCCTTTTGCGATTACTGTTATTATTATTGTTATGATCATTGTTCTTATCATTGTTATTTTTATTGTTATTAGTATCGATATTTTGTTATTATTATTGTTATTGGTGTTATCATTTTTATTGTTACTATTATTATTATTATTATTATTTTGTTTTGAGCCCGGACATGCTCAATTTTATATACATTTCACTATTTCGGTGCAACCTAACGTCGAGATGGCAAATATGCAACTCGATGTCAATGGAGGCAAATTGCAACTAGATATCGGAGAGGCAAAATGTGCAACCGAATATCCAGACGGCAACTTGCAACCTGATGTCGTGAAGGCAAACATGCAACTTGATGGAGGCAAAATTTTCTACTTATTTGCTAATTGATATTTCAATACTTTTTACTGATATAATGAAATTTATGGTAAATAAATATTTTCTTTATGACACTTTGTTTATACAATTACACTTTACGTTTTTCATACAATTTGAACCAGTATAGCTGATTTACTTATAGAGTTGATAAGCCAATTCTTAATTTTGTTTTATAATGCTATTTTATTATTGCTAATGTTTTCATTATTATTATTATTGTCATTTCTCTTGCAATTATTATTATTGTTTTCATTATCTTTATTGCTGTTATTTTTAGTATTATTATTATTATTATTACTGTTACCTTGTTATTATTGATATTATTATTATTGTTACATTATCATTGTTATTATTATTGTCATTATTTTAATGCTATTATTATTACTATTATTGCATTACTTTCGTGAATATGTTGAATTCAATAATGTCGTGTATGTATTATGATTATTATCGGTATTGTAAATATTTTATTCATTATATTAATATTACCCGTATGATTATGCTAATTTTGATTGCTGTTACTATTATTGTTATTTTTATTTTGTTTTTATTATTTTATTATTATGGTTAATATTACTTGTATCACTATTGTTGCTATTATTTCTAATATTATTGTTATTATTATCTTTATTATTAATATGCATTGGTATCATTATTATTATTATTTTTATTTTTATTATTTTTATTATTATTCTATTACTATTGATATTGTTATTATTGATATTGTTGTTGTTATTATTTCTGTTAAAGCCATTAGTTTTAATCTGTATTATATCTTTTAATTATGAAGATTGGAGCTCAAGCTTTATATCCATTTTGCATTATTTCTTATCTCTATTTGGGACCCATATTCTCTTTGATCTCGATGCCTCATTCTTTTCTTTCTGCTCGGATCGTCGCTTGGTGTCACATGGTCTACAACGACATGTCTGGAGCTTGGAAAGTCACCATCAGAGTGGCACAGCGGAAGCGTGGTGGGCTCATAACCCACAGGTCCCAGGATCCTAATGTTGCTTCTCCTTCCTTGCATGGTTTGCTTTTTCCTATCTCCTTCATTTGTTCTCATCCGTTGACTCATTGCTTGGTTCATCTTTCCCTTGTCGCTCCCTTCTTCGATTCCAGCCCTACCTATTCCTCCGGCTCCTTGCTTTGTTATCTTGCAAGTCTAGTGTTGTTCCTTTCATTTTGTTACTGTCTATCTTCTTCCGTGCATTCCGCCTGACACCATTGTTATCAATCTCTTTCTTATCTTGGTATTGCCACCAATTTGACCATCATTTCGATCCCTGTTTTGTTACCCTTCCCCAAGTTGTCCTATGTACCGCCTAAGTAAATTTCGAGGACGAAATTTTTGTGTAAGGTGGGTAGGATTTGCAACTCCTGTTTTCCGTATCTTCATTTTTCTATTGTATTTTTCATTCCTTATATTCTCGTATTCAAATGGTGATCCTGTATTTTGTTTCCGTTCGAATAAAATCACTAATTTGTTTCGACTCAATTTTTGGTCCTTTTGTCTAATTTAATTGTATGTGCTCCTTGTGTCATTCTTCATGAAGAATGAGTTGTTCGATGTCATTCATCTCTTTATTCTTCATTTTAATATATTTTGACCATTTCTCTAGTTGGATCCAACTCAAACTGGATACCCTAATACCCAATAACCCAAACCCCACACTATTTAAACCTATACACTCCTAACCCTAACCCTAACCCCTACCCTTACTGTTTAACCCTAAACTAATTCCGCCGCTCTCTCCTTCTCCGCTCCCGTCTCCTTCTCCTTCGCACCCTCGAATCGAAACCCATATCGTCTCTCCCCCATCTCCATTCGCTTCGCCTCCCTCTCGTCTTCACCACCTCGACCCCCACCGTCGCTGCTCCTCGTCAACCCCACAATCACCACCATTCGCCATCGTCCCCGACCCAGAACAACCACCGCCAATCCACATTCGCCATTACCCAATCCACCTTCGCCTTTACTTCGCAACCCATACCCCCATTGGCTCCTCGCCATGGCCAGTCACCACCCTCATCCCCTCGACCTCCTCTCCTCTCCATCATCATCGCCTCCGACCACCCATCCACCATCGTCCCCACTCCTTCAACCTTCGAACCCAACTCCCACCAACCACCATCGCCCCATCGTCCACTCCGACACCGCACCATCGCCTGTCATCACCCCCACCACCTCGTCATCTCCTCGCCGCCTCGCCACACCCAGTACCTCACCACCACCGTCGCCGCCAACACCCCAAACCCATTTCCATCTTCTCCCCTGTTTTCGAACCAAGCAGAGTCGCCGCCATCGCGCCGCCCCCATCGCTGTCGACGCCCCTTGACGACAGTGCCGCTACCCATCGACGTCGCCTCGCGCCGCCCCACAGTCGCCGCCGTCGAAGACCCCGCCGGCGCTGCTCTCCCTCGCCCTCTGTTTCGACGAAGAAGGAAGAAGCTGCTGAATTGAGCGGGATTTGATCTCGGCCATTGGATCGCATCAAGATCTGTGCCACTCAGATCTGATCCGATCTGTGTTCGCTGTTCTGTTGCATCGGATCGCCATCCGCTGTCCCGTGTTTGGGCGTGGATCCGGTGTGCGGGAGAGTTTTGATTGGATGTTTTTGCTGTCCCGTGTTTTGGCGCAGCGGATCCCGGGTTGCTGTTTGCTGTTTGGGCGGATCTGGTGTGGACAATTCTCTCACTGTGGATTTTCGCACGTGCTTCACACGTGCTTTTGGGAGACTTCGCCCGGAATTTTTCGATCCCATTTTCTTCAACAATCGGATCTAATCGTCGTCAATCAAGGCAAGTATTCCTCTTGTACACATTTTTGTTCTAGTACAAGCATTCCTTGAAAATACTGCAAATAGTTAGAAATTGTGACTCCTCGTTGACTGTCGTTGTTGATCAAATATTAAACCTCCGCAACTTCATAATCTTAAGAGACAATAATTTCATTGTATTATATTATAACTACTTGGACTCATTTTATGTCCTGAACACATGGACACATGAAATTAAGGAGCCCTAGATTTGTAGACATATGTTATATCTTGTATTTGATAAACTTGCACCCATTTGACTTGAAAAACAATCATTACTTGCTGTTTTGACAATCATTTCCCTGTATTTATATCACACATTAACCTAGACGCCTAATAACAAATTTTCATGTAACCTATACTAGTAAAACATTCCCACATGTTGCTGTCCTGAATCTTATTATGCTGTTTTTACCCCTTTAACATCAGAATCTGAACCCGAGCCCTGAATAGAAAATATAGCTCTAGATGTCTAGATGTCGATAGCCTCCGGAATTTTCGAATTCCGAGTTACGGTCTAGGAGATATCACAGTTTTGGTACAGCAACGTCGTGCTGTCCAGATTTGAGATTTTCGTTGTTCGTGTTATTCTTATTCATGTCGACCCTTGAGTATGTCATATAAATATCCTAAACTTGTCCCATGTTCATGATTATGATTTATTGACTTGTCTCACACACTTACATGCTTGCTTGATAAATAATAATAATAAATAACAAGCCGGGGTTTAAGGGAAAGACCATAATAGTGGACAATATAGGTAAGTGTATTCGGAAGGGGGACCCGTATTTCCCAGTACTCGGTTCATGAACTTGTTGCACTTGATGTATTCATGGAGTCAGTTACTTGGCTCATGAACTTGTTGTATTCATGAACCCACTGTATGGTTCTTGAACTTGTTAGTATTCACGAACTCGCTTCGTGAACTTGTTATTTATTTTCGTATTCATGAACCGTGCTTGCTTGATACTTGATACCTGAGTACGCCGCCCTATAAATTCCATTACTAGGTCTAAACGAAATTGCATTGACTGTAGCAACCATGTAGTAAAAGAATGGATGCATGAAGTGCTACCTAGATAGTAATCACCACCAGACTTGAACATGAAACTTGAACTTGATACATGTTGATACTTGACAACTTGTTACTCGAGACTTGGTACTGGAATATAATACTTGACATTGGCAACTTGATACTTGTACTTGACAACTTGACACTAGACTTGACAACTTGATACTTGACACTAGACTCGGCACTTGTTACATGACACTAGACTTGAGACTTGTCACTTGATGTTAGATACCCCTATAGGTTCACTTCTCATGTGTTTTACCATTAGCAATTGTTATCCAGCCCGTGAACTAAGATGCCCCTCTTACTAGCTAGTTCTTGGTTTTTCCACTTCTTGTTATATCTCTGTTACATTCTTGAATCCAATTCCTGTTCCCCATTACTTGTACTCGTTTTTTCTATTTGTGGCCCTAGCTTGCACTAAGGGCATTCTCCCTTGTTTTTTCCTGTTTTTCCATTTTATATTTATGAAGCAGACTTTGGAGACGACCTATCTGATGGGATTGGTGAGCAGAAATTTTAACTTTCGAGTGGAGGCCGGACTTGTTTAGATTAATTATTTTTCTTGAATTATTTATTCTTGCTACTTAAGACTTGTAACGGGCTACGTTCCCGAGTTTTACATTTTATCCAGACTTGAAAACTATGGAGACATTATTATTTGTTTTCAATTGTTTTCTGTTGCTTAATAAATTATTCAGGCATGCTTGGTTTTATATATACCTCTCTTGTTATATTCTTGTTGTGATGCTGAGTCGATCCTACAGCTTATGAATGATGCTAAGATCATTCGCTGGGCTTCGTCATGCACTCGTATTCCGTATTTTGGGAAGCGGGGCGTGACAGTTATGGTGCCACTAGTGATAATTTAGAGAGAAGTTCAGGCACGTTTCTTGCCAATATTAGGTGAAACTATTGCAAGTCGCTTGGGCATATGAAGGGGAATTATCGTAACAATTGTTTTTGAGGCTCTAAGTTGTGTCAAACCACACATGTACCGTCCAGTTCAACCAATGTCCTGTTAGATGAGGATGAGATTCAGGTTCCCAGCAGTCGTCTTCTTCTATTACACCCACCAAGTCATACATCACGTGCTTGACTACTTGTGCTCCCACATCATGGGTAATAGGTTCAGGTGCTTCTGATCATATGACTGAAAATTCAGGTATATTATCCTCTGTCACTAGGTTATTTCATTCAATTGTTATACTTGTAGATAGTTCTATCTCCCCAGTATGGGGAGTCGAACATGTAATCCCTACTCCCAATTTACCACTCAATTTTGTTTTGTATATGCCAAAATTTTCTTTAACCTGATATCCGTTAGCCAAATTACTAAAACATTTAACTGTTCTGTTACCTTCTACCCTGGTCACTGTGTGTTTCAGGAGCTTGGGACGGGAAAAATAATTGCCATAAGCCATGTTACTGAGTGCCTCTATCTGCTTGATAGTGTTCCTACCTTAGTTACATATTTGAGTGGTTACATGCCTTTGGATTTGCATTGCCAGTTGGAAAATTCTTCTTTACAGAATTTGAAGAAGTTAAAACCAGAGTTATCCTCTCTTAAGGATTTATCTTGTGAGTCATGCCAGTTAGGTAAACACTTGCATAGTTTTTATCCTCTTAGAGTCAATAAACAAGCGAGTCGACTTTTTAGTTTAGTTCATTCTCATATTTGGGGACCTTGTCCTATTCAGTCTCAGTTTAGTGATTCAGATACTTTGTTACCTTTGTTGTTTACTACTTTCGTACAACATGGTTAAATTTTAATGAAGTCCCGTTATGAAGTTTTCTCTATTTTCAAATCTTTAAGTGCTGAGATAAAAACCCAGGTTGATGTCTCTGTTCAAATTTTACGTTGTGATAATATCAAAGAGTATTTTACTTCGGAGTTCACTAGCTTTATGTCTTCTTCTAGTATTTTTCATGAGTCTTCTTTTGCTTAAACCCCCAATAAAATGGTGTCGCCGAGTGCAAGAACCATCACTTGTTGGAGGTTGCAAGGACCATGCTCTTGTTAGACTGGTTTCTCAACGATTTTGGAGGGATGCAGTCCTTACTGTGTGCCATCTCATTAACCGTATGTCGTCGTCTATGTTAGATGGTCAAACACCATTTTCAATCTTATTTCCATCTTTTGATCCAATTCCACTTCCTCCTAAATTTTTTGGATGTGTTAGTTTTGTTCGTGATCACCGTTCTGATCGCTCTAAGCTAGCTCCTTATTTTGCGTTTTCAGAAAGGTTATAGATATTATAGTCCAAAGGTGCGTCGTTGCTTTATTTCTGCTGATGTCACATTTCTTGAGTCTCAATCTTATTTCTGTACCACTTCATCTTGTCTGACTCCACCTCCACCTGATCATTTGGTTTCTACTTCTAATTTTGTGAAACAACGGTCTTCACCATTGCCCACAAGGTCTGCAATCACTCAAGTGTTCCAATGGCGTATGAACACTGTTTCCAACTTAGTTCATGCTACAATGCCTATTGTTTCCTCGCCTAAAGACACGAAAACACTGTTGTCTAAGCCTATTTTAGACTCTATTGTTGAGCCTACAACTACCCCCCTTGTTACATCTACTGAACTCACACTTATTGTAACCCTAACTTAAGAACCTTCTCATCTCGATCTTCCTATTGCCATACGTAAAGGGAACCGCTCTGCTGCACATTCTTCATATTTGTCGTCTTTCATATGCTCATCTATCGTCTGCTCATTCTGCTTTCATTTCTACTTTGGATATATACTATGTTCCTAAGTCATTATCAGATGCACTGTCCAGGCTGTGCTATAAAAGAAGACTGCTCTAGAGGAAAATGATATCTGGGATCTGATCCCCTTTCATCTGGTAAACATTATGTTGGTTGTAAGTGGGTGTACACTGTTAAAGTAAACCCAGATGGTTCTCTGGCTTGCCTAAAAGCTCGACTGGTTGCTAAAGGCTATTCATAAACCTAAGGCATTGATTATGATGAGACATTCTCTTTTGTGGCAAAAAAACCTTCTGTTCAGATCATTGTTCTCTTGGCTGCTTGATTTCATTGGCCGCTCCACCAACTGGATGTCAATAATGTCTTTCTCAATGGCATTTTTGAGGAGGAGGTTTATATGGAGCAACCATCCGGTTTTGTTAGTAAAGCACATCCTACAAAAGTCTGTTGCTTGAAATGATCTTTGTATGGACTCAAACAATCTCCCCGTTCTTGGTTTGACCTTTTCACTGAGACTGTCACGAGTTTTGGATGAGGATTGATAATGATCATTCTGTGTTCTATTGACATCATCAGTGGAAGAGGGGAAGAGGATCATTTTAGTTGTATATGTTAATGACATTGTGATTACAGGAAATGATGAGAATGACATTCAAGATTTGAAGTGGTATATTCAACAAAAGTTTCAGACTAAGGATCTCTGGTTATTGAATATTTCTTAGGGATCGAGGTAGCTCGATCTAAGGATAAAATTTCTATATCACAGAAAAAGTATGTGTTGGACATACTTACTGAGAGTGGTATGTTAGGTTGTAAGCCATCACACACACACCAATGGATGTAAACTCTTAGCTACTGTCAGATTAGAGAGATCTATCGGAAGATCCAAGGAGATACAGGAGGCTTGTAGGAATATTGAATTATCTTACAGTTACTCATCCAGATATTGTATATTCAGTGAGTATAGTGAGTCGATTTATGGCTTCACCTCGGACGAGCCAATGTGATGTAGTTCTGAGAATTCTTCGGTACTTGAAAAGTTCTCCAGGCAGAGAATTGATGTATATTGATTCTGAACATGGTCGAATTGTCGGGTCCTCAGCTGCCGATTGGGCTGGTTGCCCGACTTGTAGGAAGTCCACCGCTGAGTATTGTGTGTTTGTTAGGGAAAACTTAATTTCATGGAAGAACAAGAAACAGAATGTAGGCTCTCGTTCGAGTGCAGAGTCTGAATATCGTGCTATGGCTGATCTCACATGTGAAATGACTTGGGCCAAATGATTGCTTACTGAGTTGGGGGTTGTTCAACAAGAGTTGATGCGTATGTATTGCATTAGTCAGTCTACCATTTATATAGCTACTAATTTTGTGTCATGAAACAAATTGAGGTTGACTGTCATGTGGTTCGCAATAATATTAGTGGCACTCCGTATGAGCCTCCTTAGATAGAGGCTAAACATAAGTACTGGTCATGAGCTAGTTGATGCTCTCACAAAACCCCTTGCTAGAGCCAGAATACAGTTTATCAATAACAAGTTGGGTATATATGACATATATGCTCCAACTTGAGGAAGAGTGTTAGATATGTTTGTGATATTTCGGGTAAAGCCTGTATTTTGTATATTGCCTATATGCTGGGCATTCTATCCAAATAAGTAAGATAACATTTTAATCCCATCTTCTCATTTTTAGTTTTATTTATGTCAGAATCATCTGAACTACAGAGAGAATTAAAACCTTGTTCATAGTTATTGACAAGTTGGGCATGTATAACATATATGCTCCAACTTGAGGAGGAGTCTTAGATATGTAATTGTATTGGTTTGTGATATTCCAGGTAAGGCATGTACTTTTGTATATTCCCTAAAAGTACATTGCCTATATATTGGGCCCTCTATCCAATTAAGATAACATTTTTATACCATCTTCTCATTTTCAGTTTGATTTATGTCAGAATCATCTGAACTACAGAGAGAATTAAAAACCTTGTTCATAGTCAAGTCAGTATTGATTGCTGTCAAATATAAAGTAGGTGACATATTCTGTGGAATCAATCTTAAGCTAATCTTTAACTTTCTACTTGCTACATATAAACTTGGTGGACTAGATTATCATTTTTGTCATTCTTACTTCCTACTGAGTGTAAGTCTATTATCTTATACTATTATAGATTTTAATGTGTAATGTACTTGTTGACATTTCTTCTGATGAGGACATCAATTCTGTTTAGTTTAGTATCTTATTTTAGTACCATATTTGTTTGTGGTAATTATAGCCATATGTAATCTTTCTTTTATGCATTAGAATATTTCTGAGATTTTAGAATATTTTTTGAGATGTCTATCAAGATTTGTTTTGAGCCTATCTTATAGGCCTTGAGATTAATGAGAAGTTATGCTAATCTTGATAAAAAAAAAATTATTGTGTTGAGTTTCGCTCTTCATCTATCTTTTTGTGTAATACAATTGAGATCCAATTATTAGGATTTGTGATAAATCCTAATAAAATTGTAGGGTTTGTGATAAACTCTAAAATCTACCCCCAAATTAAAAAAATCTCCCAAATAAAATTAACCCAAACCCTAATCCCCTTCTCTTCCTTCTTTTTCTTCCTCTTGAGTGAATCCCGAACCCAATCACTCCAAGCTCCCTCCTCGCCGCCCTTGCTCCCGACACTCCCTCAACCGCCACCACCATCCCGCAACATCTCACAGACAACCCCCCACCTCCACTTGACCTCACCGACCCCTTGTCTCCTCCAATCGACCCTCCGAAGCACCGACACCCACCACTGACCACCGTCGGTGCGCCTCATCCACTTATGGACCATCCCGCCTCCTTCTCCACCACCTGAAACCTTAACCGTTAATCCCTTCATCCCCCTGTGTGACCACCTCACCCCGCCAGCGACGCCGCCAACCCCTGTGCCCGCTTCCACTCCACCGATCAGCCAACAAACAGCCCCCGCTTGCTGACTTGCTACGTTGCTGCTCCTCTCTTGCTGTTGTCAACCACATTGAAATCCTGTCTTTGTCCTCAACATCGGTATACCCTTTCCACGTTTCAAATATTTGTGTTATACTGTCTTATCATCTCTATTATATTATTTGATTTATCTGTCGTCCACAAATATTGAGAGTGAGCGTTTCTACTTGCTAATTAGAGTACAAATCAATATTGCATCTTTTACTTGCTAGAACGCTTAGAGATATAATTATTGATTGTTAGAACCGAATTGTTAATTTGAGCTTGTTAAACTTATTCAATTCTTGAAAATTCATCGAACTGATTAACTGTTTTAATTTCTAACTTGATCCGCTTTACATGTTGGTAAAATTAATCCTTTAAAATTCTTGGAAATTCTCTATTTAGGATTACATTTTACATAATTTTGGTATCAGAGCGAAGGTTGTTAAAACCCTAGTTCTTACATCATTTAGGCATCATTTTTGCATTCATTTAGAATCGTTTAGAGTCTTTTATTTTATTTTTTTTCTTTCTTTAGATCACTTCAGAAGAAAAAAAAACTTTTAAACTAAAAAAAAAACTAAAAATAAAAAATAAAAAAACTTAGTTGCATTTAGGACACGTTTTTCCAAATTTCAGCATACACACGACCCCTAGTTTCCACCGTTGGTGAATGCGTCTTCGCAGCACCATCACAAATCCTGAATAGCCTTTCTTGTCCCTTCCAAACCACCCAATTAGGAATCCTAGACCTTCCCGAACTGAGATGGACAACTTTGATATTTCCGCTACCCTAGCTGTCATTCAAGCAACTCTTGCCAATATCAATCAGAGGCTTGAGAAAGTGAAATTAAATCAAACTGTTGCCCCTGAGCTTAATGCTAATCGTCAAATCTCTCAAGGGAATGATCGCGACGGCTGATATCAAGATTGTGATCCTAACGAACAATACAAGAAGAACGTTAAGGGTGACGTTCCCCATTTTGAAAGCCACATGGAACCTTAAGCTTATTTCGATTGGATCCGTGTCATGGAACACTACTTTGTGTGGTTTGACATGAGCGAAGTCCTTAAGGTTAAATTTGTCACTATGAAATTGACGAGTAAAGCTCAACAACACTAGACCAATCTTGAACATGCCCGCAGAGGCTGAGTCCTGGCACCCATAGCCACTTGGGAAGCCATGAAAGAGAAGCTCACTAAGAGATATGTACCGTTATCGTTCCACACCCGATTGCTAGATTTGTGGAACCAACTTTATCAAGGAAGCAAACCCACTTAGGAATATGTCGATAAGTTTGATGACTTCTTTATTCGATGCAATGCATTAGGTAAAGAGAACGAAGAACAAACTCTCTAGGTTCATAACTGGATTACGAGCTGATCTGAGGAACGAGCTAATTCATAAAAATGTGGACTCATTAGCGGCAGCTTATGCCCTTGTCCTCGATATGGATTCTCTTAAAGCAAGTTCCCATTACAAGTCCAGCGATTCGATAGATCATTCCTCTAGAATGAACCCCCTGACCCCTCTAGATCTGAGCACTCCTCTCCTCAGTACCCCATGTCTTACCTAAGCAAACACACTTCAAATCCCTATTCACTTAGAAATGACAATACGGGTAAGAACACTGAAAAAGACTATTCCAAGATTGATCCTCTCACTAAGTGCTATAAATACAAGGGATACGGCCATATTGCTGGCAACTGTCCCAGCCCCAGTAGGATCAGCATTGTAGAAGGTAATGCTGTCATCGCTGATGAGCTCGACAATGAGTTTATTTATAAACCTCATGTAAGTGATGCTTTTGAAGATGAGAATAACCAGTCCCTCAACTGTATTCAGTCTGTCCAGTCACATCCATTAATTATACATGAGTCACCCATTCTTTCCCAAGTAACTTGGCAGGTTATAGATTTTATCCATGTGTTAGAACATCCTAGAGTCACAGAGTCTGCACCCACATTTGCATCACATTCATGACTTGCATAGAGAAAATTTCAAGGAAATTAATGAGAATAATTTTAACTACAAGTTAATAGCAGATACTAGAAGAAAATTTATTACTCTTGATATTGGTGACGAAGAGATGGTTCGGATTCGTCCGGAATGGTTTACAGCTGGACCGTTAAGAACTTGAACATACGTGCTACAGGCCCATTTAAGATTCTACATACAATCAATGATAATACCTATGTCGTTGACCTTCCTGAAGGTTTTGGCATAAGTAAGACTTTCAATATTGAGGATCTAGTACTCTATGAAGGCTCAAAGTTTAACCCTAGAAATTATTTTATAGATGAGCCTACCCTGCAGCCTAATGGTGAGATTTGCACATTTATCCCTCTACCTGATACTATTTATCCATCGACAGAAGAATTGAATAATATTTTAGATGATCAGATAATCTCTACAAGAGATGGTGGTATGCACAAGTATTTGGTGAGGTGGGAGAACAAGTCGAAGTCAGATGACACTTGTAGTGATCGTAAGGAGCTCCCGCAATTGGATCCAGATCTTTTGGAGCACCATGACAGGATCACTGGTTACGACTCGACTGGGTCGGGCTCTCTCCCACCTAGAGAGAATGATGAGGATATCATTTCTGTTTAGTTTAGTATTTTATTTCAGTACCATATTTGTTTTTGACAATTATAGCCATATGTAATCTTTCTTTTATGAATTAGAATATTTTGAGATTTGTATCAAGATTTGTTTTGAGCCTATATATAGGCCTTGAGATTAATGAGAAGTTATGCTAATCTTGATTAAAAAAAAATTATTGTGTTGATTTTTCTCTTCATCTCTCTTTTTGTGTGATACAATTGAGATCCAATTATTAGGGTTTGTGATAAATCCTAATAAAATTTTAGGGCTTGTGATAAACTCTAAAATCTACCCAAAATTAAAAGAATCCCCCAAATAAAATTAACCCAAACCCTAATCCCCTTCTCTTCCTTCTTTTTCTTCCTCTTAAGTGAATCCCGAACCCAACCACTCCAAGCTCCCTCCTCGCCGCCCTTGCATCTGACACTCCCTCAACCGCCACCGCCATCCCGCAACATCTCACCGACAACCCCCCGCCTCCACTTGACCTCACCGACCCCTCGTCTCCTCCAATCGACCCTCCGAAGCACCGGCACCCACCACCGACCACCGTCGTTGCACCTTATCCACTTCCCGACCATCCTGCCTCCTTCTCCACCACTTGAAACCCTAACCGTTAATCCCCTCATCCCCCTGTGTGGCCACCTCGCCGCCGGCGACGCCGCCAACCCCTGTGCCTGCTGCCACTGCGCTGATCAGCCAACAAACAGCCCCCGCTTGCTGACTTGCTACGTTGCTGCTCCTCTCTTGTTGTTGTCGACCACAAGGAGGTTCTGTCCTCGTCTTCAACATCGGTGTACTCTTTCCACATTGCAAATATTTGTGTTATACTGTCTTATCATCTCTATTATATTATTTGATTTATCTGTTGTTCACAAATATTGAAAGTGAGCGAATCTACTTGCTAATTAGAGTACAAATCAATATTGCATCTTTTACTTGCTAGAACACTTATAAATATAATTATTGATTGTTAGAACTGACTTGTTAATTTGGGCCTGTTAAACTTAATTCAATTCTTGAAAATCCATCGAACATATTAACTGTTTTAATTTCTATCTTGATCCGCTTTACACGTTGGTAAAATTAATCCTTTAAAATTCTTGTGAATTCTCTATTTAGGTTTAGGTTTACGTTTTACATCATCTTTCCTTGTTGATTATATGTTACAGTGAAGCACAAGGAGTCATGTGCTTTCAAGAATCTTCGCTCATCAATTGAACTTTACCCAAATGATCAATATTGGATGGTCTACCAATACTTGTCTTTCATAAATGGATCATTTATGTTGTCAAACCTCTCTTTGTATAACCCACACACAGATTGAGGAGGGGGTGTTTAAGATGATAGATTTCAGTATGGTCATTCGCTCATTTCTGTCTGGGATGTACTATCTCTTCTATTTGTCTTGGTTTCTTTTCATGCATGCAGTGTAACTACATTGTTGTGCACAGCAGGGATACATTTTGTTTGTCTCTTCTTTTATCTATATCTAAAAGTTGAATGCAATTCTCTGTACAATTCTATTTTCTTTCGCCTTTTAGGCATTTCACCTGTAAAGCAGGAGAAATTACAGGACACCAATTAATCATCTATGATTATGGCAAGCCCTTCTGATGTTCATAATTTCCTTGCTGAGGAAATGACATGAAAAGAAAATTGATGATAGGTAAACAATCAATTTTTAAGTTCTTCATGGAGCCATACACTCAATAGCTGACTCAGTTTTGAATAGATGATCTTGAGGATTTTGAAATTCTATTTTGAAAATAAGATTTGTTTCTAGTCCTTGTCCTCATAGAAATCGGTATGAGATGCATACCACCGAACTAGTAGAAATGTTGTAGATCTACCCAAGGATGAATGTATTGTCGCTCTGTCATTTTTTCTTTTCTTCAATTGCATGATTAGTTATTCAGGCCCTATGCTATTATTATATTGCATTTTTTTCTTGCTCATACGTCAACGCACATTATCAACCACATTAATAATAAAAACTTCTAAATTTTGAATTATTTTATTAGATTATAGTTTCAACCTTTCATAACATTGTCCTCATGTACCTATTCATTGCTTGATGTTAACAATTCAGGTGGGACTTATAAGTGCTTTTGCCATAAAGAAATTATATTTTGGAAGGTACATGCTTCATTTTGTATTCTTATTATCGTTGTGTAACAATATTATTAATTATCTGCTATAAGTAAGACATTACCTCGTGATACTTTTCATTATCTCCAGTTATCAAAACGGAGTTGTCTAATGTTGCAGATTCAATGCCGTGATAGCTCCATAAATGATTTAACAAATATTACTGTGTAAATTGGTGCTGATTTCCTGAGTGGAACTATCAGTAAGTGATCAATGATAGTCACAGATAGAATCCTCAAGGTTAATTGTCATGGAGATTAAGCAATGCCTGGGTATCAGACTAAACATTTGTGATGAAGAACCCAACCTTGGAATAACCACTGAACAAGACAAATTGAGAAATTTCAAAATTTCCATATGCATAACTAATACCTGATGCAAGTACTTAGTTTCAATATGTAGGCTAAACAAGTACCTCTTTCAAATAATGCTCGAAATTTCATTACATTTTGCTTATTTGTAATGTAAATAGCTTTACTCCTAAATTATATCATGTCATTGTTGAATTTTGAATATCCCTAAAGAATGATTATCTTTGCAGACATTCTACAAATCGAGAAGTTGCAATTATGTTACTCATGGCATATCTGTCTTACATGGTTGCAGAGGTATACATTTGCAAGTATTTTCAGTTTGAACCCTTATTTCAAAGCTTTTCTTTTAAAAATCGCATACATTTCTTGGTAGGAATATTTCCTGTTTATGTATTTGCTTTTCTCTACATCCCATGTTTAGACTCAATCAGGAACAGACTTAATTGCAAGAGGAACTGAAATTATCATGATGCCTGAAAGGAATTATTTAGGAGTATGAGGCCTCTGAGGGTTTTATCTACAAATATACATGAATACACACAAGAAAATAATTAACAAGACAATATACACCAAATGAGTCCACAACTCGGGAAGATAGCTTAATATAGTATAGGAAATATATCAATTTTTCCGTACCATATATTTAGAGACATTTTCATTTACACAATATATAGCTCTAATACTTCAATACTCCTTCCCAAGCTGGTGCATAGATATCATCACTACTCAGCTTGACAAGCAGAAAATGAGAAAGATGTCAAGGGAGATTTTGTGAACATATCTGCCAGCTAGAGATGGCCAGGTAAATGGTGTTGAGAGATCCCTCTCATAAAATAGCCAAGTACAATCCTCCTTAATATGTTTTGTTTTTTTTTTCCAGATGTGGAATTTGAGATCAATACAACAGAAGTACTAGTCACCAATTATAATAGCAAGGTCTATATATAGAGGCATACAAAACTTGGGCACAAATAAACTTTCACCCATAAATATATAAATAAATGAAAACAACCCATAGTAAATATACGGTATTATATGTGCTATTATGAAATATATGGTAATACAAGAAAAGTGGGATTCGAGAGTGACACTACGCTTGTTAGGATTTGCGGAAGCTCTCATACCAATTGTTAGGAACTTCGTGCTGAGTTTATATGACATGATCACTACAAACCACCATGCAAAATAATAGATTAAACCAAATATACCAAAACACAATTTTGTCCCGGTTGGGGCGAACCCTAATCTGGTGAAGAAATAACCGAGATAATATTCAACTAGAGAAGATACAAGGGTTACAACTCTCACCACGACCCCCTTAAGCCTCACAAAAATATATTTGTTTACAATTGAAAAATCTTTCAAACTTTTTTCAATGAAGTACTCACTTTTGTCCTGGTTGGGGCGAACCCTAATCTGGGGAAGAAATAATCGAGATAATATTCAACTAGAGAAGATACAAGAGTTACAACTCTCACCATGACCTCCTCAAGCTTCACAAAAAGATATTTGTTTACAATTGAAAAACCTCTCAAACTCTTTTCAATGAAGTACTCACTCTTTCTATTCGGCACTCAATAGAATCATATCTTTTCTTTGAGCCATTACATTGATTATATAGAGATCTAGAGTAACACTGGTTTGTTATTCTTGATACAATAACCATCCGATTTATACTGAAGAGATAATCATACGATAAAAGTCGTACGATCTAACCTGGAGATCAAGTTGGGCTTCAATCGGATCACCAAGACTTAGGCTCATCTGTAGCTTCAACAACGACGCTGTCGATTGCCCCCAAGGGTAGCGACTACCATGCTCTGCTCCAAGTCAGAGAAGCAGTGCAGTCGACTGCCCAAGTGACAATCAACTATACAGCTTCTCTGTTGCCGTTGATCTGCTGTATTGTTGCTCTACTTGCTTCCAATCGCTTCGATCTCTCTCATCGTATCCTCGTCTTCTCTTCACATTGAATACGTATGCAAGACATAAATCCAACAATCTCCACCTTGGATTGTATACTCATGAATCCACACCTGTGTGATTTAAACTCTTCTAGATTTTTTTCATCTCCTCTTGTAAACAACCCGGTTCAATTACTTCTTCTGCTAGTTAAATCTACATTCACCTATTTTTCGCCAATCGTATGCCCTCTTAAGGGCACACCTCAATAAGTGTCAACATGGAGGTGCCAACCTCCACCCGAACTCTACCTACCCTAAGGCTCTCTCCACTTTCGAACGGTATTCGAATGATGCAGTCTCGCTTCGATGATTCTAGTGACGACAAACTAGATAATGTTTTAGAAACAATGGACTTTTAAACACTTGGGCAAGTTTTCTAGTTTTCCTAAAACTAGTAGAGGTTGTGCTAACTCGTCCCAATCTCCCTCTTAACCTTTATCATCTTACGATGACTTTCCCAAACTGATAGTACTCCACCTTGAGCTGTGTACCTGCAGTGCCGAGCTTTTAGAGTTCTCCCGGATATTAGGTTTCGTTTCAGTAAAGGAATATGTATGGCCTTCTCTACTGTGTATTCCTTTTCGTTTGACATCTCCGACTCAATTGTTCTCTCACATCCAAAAATCTCACAAACCCTCGTTCTCACTGAACAACCTGATATAGACTTGTAAGTTGAAATCATCTCCCTATCAAAGCAAATATAAGAAACTACCCAAATTAAGAAACCATCTAAAATCCACATCGAAAGACATTAAAACAAGAATACAGTACAAGTTATTACCTGATTTAGCAGCGCTGACTATGTTGGCACTCCTTTGACTCAACCACTTGTAACAGTCTTCCTTGTAATGCCTAATTCCTTTGCACCGGTGGCAACATGCCTCACCTACATGTGCACTTTTTCTTCCAATCGAAGTAACATCCACCTCCAAGCAACTGAAAGAAGTAGACGCTAATTTCTGAGTCTCCTTCCTAAGTGCATCCTCCTTGAAGCTCTCGACCACACCTGCTGTTGAAAACTTATCGTTGGTAAATTTTCCATCTAGCATGGTGGTTATCGAATTATATAAATTTGGTTTCGAATATATCAAGTTGGAAGCTTTTAGATCATCTGCATTATGCGTTAATCACCCTTTATTCAGATAATTCAATATTGAAATCCACTATATGATCTAGAAGAGCGGTATTTTCCTTCATTGAGAAACCTGACCATTTTCTCTTCTGGTACATCTGATCTTGTAACGACGATTCCGAGTAGTCAGTTATGAGTCTTGCCCATGGACTCGTTGTGCTTCTCCTATATCTGACTTCGCTCATCAATAACAGCCGGATTAAACTTAAGGCTTCTGAATAAATCTCCTCACAATTCTCCTGCTTTGTGTCGATTGGTCTCCATTTATCTCCTCCTAGGGTTAGATCCTGTTGAAATATTGAAATAAGATTCATTTGGGAAAAAATAATATTTTTCTTATTCGTTGCTTGTTTCTCCACTGTATACATGTATATATAAGAATTACATTCTTGGAAAAGAAGAAATGAGATTGAGAGAGATTGAGGAGATGAGAGATTTGGGGAATCTGTTTCCTATAGATTAGGAAACAAAATATACACATTAGTAATTACTATATTTCAACACTCCCCCTCAAGTTTGTGCATATATATTGAACATGCCCAACTTGTCATCAAACTTCAAGAAGAGCCAATTCGAAACCGCCTTGGTTAAGATATCTGCGACTGCGGGTTGATCTTCTGACTTCACTTTAGATATCTCAATGACTTTCTCATCTATTTTTTTTTTGGTGAAGAATCTGTCAACTTCTACATGTTTCGTCCTATCATGCTGAAATGGATTAGCAACAATATAACATGCCGCTTGACTATCATAATATACTTTCTTAGGTTCATTCGGTCCATAGCCTAAGTCCTACAACAAGAGTTTCAACCATAAAGCTTTCACCATATTTAAAGCTACTCCGCGATACTCAGCCTTCTTGCTCCTCCATGTAACTAAATTTTCTCCAACAAAGCTGAAGTATCCTGAAGTGGAGCGCCTGTCAATTATAGATCCTAACCAATCAGCATCAGTATATGCCTCAATCTTCAAGTGACCATGTTTCACAAATAAGATCCCTTTTCCTGGAGCAGACTTAATATATTTCATAATTCTCATCGCTATATCCATATGGTGTTCCCGAGGTGCATGCATAAACTGACTTACCACACTTAAAGCATATGACAAATCTGGCTGTGTATGTGCAAGATACATCAGCCGTCCAACCAATCTCTGATATCTTTCCTTATCACAAGGCACATGATCAGATTCGTTGCAAAGTTTCAGTCCTTCTAATGGTGTACTAATTGGCGAACAAGCGGACATTCCAGTTTTCTTCAATAAACAAGAGCATACTTTCTTTGAGACAGAAATATCCCCTTTCTTGAGCGAGAAACTTCAATACCAAGGAAGTATCTTAAAGGGCCAAGATCTTTCATTTCGAACTCTTGTGACAAGTAGTGCTTTAATGCCTTCCTCTCCTCAGGATCATCTTCAGTTACTATCATATCATCCACATAAATAATGAGAGCAGTAATTTTACTTTGTTTCCTTTTTAGGAACAGAGTATGATCTGAATTATCCTGATAGTATCCGAATGTCCTCATTGATTTTGTAAATCTTCCAAACCAAGCTCTTGGCGACTGCTGAAGTCCATACAATGCTTTCTTCAAACGACATACTTTATTGCTGTGTTGGACTGGTCTGTTCGATCCTGGTGGAAGATCCATATAAACCTCTTCTGTCAATTCCCAATGCAAAAATGCATTCTTCACATCAAATTGCTCCAACGGTCAGTCAAGATTTGCAGCAAGTGACAGTAGGACTCGAACAATATTGAATTTTGCCATAGGTGCGAATGTATCTTCATAATCAGTTTCATACGTCTGAGTGTATCCTTTGGCAATCAGCCTTGCTTTGTATCGCTATATTGAACCATCAGACTTATACTTCACCGTATAAATCCATCTGCATCCTACTGGCAGCTTGACTATCTCCCACGTCTCATTCTTGTTCAAGGACTTCGTCTCCTCATCCATAGCTGCTTCCACCTTGGATCAGTAAGGGCTTCATGCACACTGTTAGGAATAGATACAGTAGATAATCGATTTACAAATAACTTATTTGATTCTGACAAGCGGTGAGTGGACACAATGATTCATGGGATACTTGACATTACTAGTGGGATCAGGCTCATAGGTAGATTTTGGGATACTTCTAGTAGTACGATTTGGAAGTTCTTTTCTTAGAGCTTCGAACAGCGATGATGATTGGTTTTGGAGTTCTGACGGTGTTGGTGGGAGAGATGATTCTAACGGTGTGGTGGTGGAGATGGTCTTGACGGTGCTAGTGGTGGAGATTGCTCATCTTCGTGGTGGTTCGGCACTGATTGCAGTTCATCGTGGAGATCTCCTTCCTGAACCAAATCTTCATTCGAGTGATCGTTACTACTTACATCCAGATTTTCACCCTTTATATTCAATTGTTCAGTCTGAATGGTAACCACTTGATCATAGGCAAGAGTTTGAACTTCACTTCGGTGTTCTCCCTGAAGTTCAACCTCAGAGGAACACAACATCCATAGTCACAAACAGCCTTTGAGTTGGTGGGTGATAGCACCGATACCCTTTATCTTGTGCATATCCCACGAAAACACACCGGACAGCTCGAGGAGTTAACTTATTACGTTCATGTTGATAAAGATGAACAAATGCAACACACCCGAACACACAAGGTGGCAAGTTGACGACTTTTGGTGCATTCACAGCTTCAGTTAATGCTTGAAATGGCGTGAGGAAGTTTAGGATACTAGAGAGAATTCGGTTGATTAAGTATGCAGCAGAAGCAAGTGCTTCTAAATGAGTGGCATGTTTCCATGGATAAGAGAGGCACGGACCACCTCGAGCAAGTGTCTATTTTTTCTTTCTGCAACCCTATTCTGTTGAGGTGTATATGAGCATGTAGTATGATGAACAATTCCTTGTTCCACCAAATATTGTTGCAGATTCGAATTCAGGTACTCTCCGCCATTATCACTCCAAAGAACTTGAATCTGTGTTTTATACTAAGTCATAACATGCTTGTGAAATTTCTGAAACAAGCCACTAACTTCAATTTTCGACTTCATCAAACAAATCCAGGTTATACGTGTAACGCTCCGAATACCAGAATACGGTAATTCGTAGCTCAACAAGATCTACACATCACTTCGTACAATTTTACAAGAAATTTTGAAACTTTTATTACAACATTGTTCTTTCACATCAATAACGCAGCAGAAAATAAATGAAGTACCACATGATAAATATACAGTTGTAACAACTTTAGCATTTAAGTAATCATCATCATCAAATTCATCTTTATATCTTCTTGTAAATTTCAAGTCCTGCATATGAAACTGTGGGCACGTCAGTTGTTTACAACCGACATAATATTATAAACGGTGATCCTCACTATGCCGTAATATAACGATTCTTTAATACTTTAACAACCACAAACTTGAATGCAAATAAAGTGTTAAAAGTGACTACACTAAACATGTCAGTGTATGCGATGCCTTAATGCCTAATGCAGATGTTTTACGCTAAGATAACACTAATGCATACTTGTTCGGATTCTATGCATCTCATACTAGAGAGGTCCGATGTCAAGCACCGACGTACTCCACATTAAAGAGTTTAATCCCTCGCCATGATAACTACCTAGTAATAAAACAAAGTTTAAGACATTCTATGAGTACGGATTCCAGTCCTGAAATCCATCGCCCGACTTTACAAAATCCTCGTCGTGCAAACATCCCGCAAGTGTCCCTCTAGCCCCGGTATACGCATATACACTGGAGTACGGCCTACTATCCTCCCGACTAATCATGATCCCGGAATCCACCGCCCGATCAATCATAACTCCGGATTTAATTAAGGCTCGCCTCCATCGCAAGCAACCATAGTCCCGGAATCCACCGTCCGACTGGGTCTATAGTCCCGGAGATCCACCGCCCGACTATATAGAGACCCTCCACTCACGTTTGCCCAACTTTACTATATCTGCACTTAGTGCCTAATTTTTAAATTCAAGACATGAATAAATTATAATACCTAGAGTTAGCTTCCCCTCCTACCGGACATAAACAAAACACCGAGATAGCCCATATAGCTATATCTCAAATCAATCAATTATTTCAACATGTGCCGGTACTCGGGTCTCACTAAACCTCTAGATCATAACCTTTCATGTTCTATTGTTCATGGGTACTCATACCCTTCAATATCCATGTATTAAAATTCACTCTATTCATATCTTCAACTTTATTCGTTCTCATATTCATCTTACTCTTGTAGCTATCATTCATGAAACCCAATTTATTCATTTTTTATTTACAATCTCTTTCTCAAAACATTTCTTTATATTCTTATAACAAGAAGTAACTCCCTTCAACTTTCATTATCAATTTAATCACTTATAGCATTGTATACAACTCAAGGTATTCTTAATCAAAGATGAATAACTATAGAATCTTATCAAGAGGAATCCAATTGTATTTCAAATTTTTATCCTTCATCAAACAAGATTCACATTGTTAATTGAAAATTTTGAGTTCTTCAACACATTATTTAATGTGAATTCCACTTTCAATTCTCACAAAATATATCAAAATAGTGTGGAAATATTTTTATAAAGTCTAGATAATTTTAAAGGAATAAATAGATTTTTTTTTTCCAATTTTTATGCTATTAAAAAACTCGAAATACCAAAGAAAATCGAAATGAATTAAAAGAGGGGCTTGCGGGTTTCGAACCAGTGACCCCCGCCTTTGCTACAGTAACCGCCCCAAATTGAACCCAAAGACCAGTATGCCCAACAGCGGCTAGTGAAGGAAAGGGAACTCGAATGCCTTACATGCAGGCTATACTGTGCATTGGAAAAAACAAATTTTAATAAAACAGAGCCTCTAATAAGACTCGAAGCCAAGACCCTGGGCACTGTTCACAGCACTCTAAACCCACACCGAGAACCAGTATGCCCAAACCCATTCTCTGTTATAAGTAGGAGTTAAAATATCTTTATACTTCCTGTATGTTTTTAACTTTTCTTTACAAGTTTCGATTTCCCAATTAATTTGTATCATTCAAATCTAATTCTTTCCAGAATGTTTTTTCCAAAATACAGCATAGTTGCGTATATTTAAATTTACAAAATTCTTATTTTCGACGATACAATAAAAATTTCCTCCCAATTTGCATTAATGAACTCATATTGGCAAAGTTCAAATAAAACATTGTTCCTCATCAAAACATCTTTATAAGAATTCTTTATACCAATAAAAATATGCATTAGTGAGACTATTTCCATATTTCTTTACTATAATAGAATTTTAAAGCTTTATCATACAAGTTGCCTTATTTTGACTACTATGTGAACATTCTAATGTGCATCAATTTGAAGATTTTCATTCTAACAATTCGCTAGATGTTACTTTCTTTTTCTCTTTCTAATTAACACGAGTTCTAGCCATTCATTCGAACCACAGCATCATTTCCACAAACCATGACATAATTAAAATAACATTATGCAATCTACATTCATCATATTAACCACAATTCTACCACTACTCATATGTCAAATTAGCATGCTTCATCCTACAAATTTAGAAAGCATTCAAGAAACACCCACCTCAATGAAGATTGTAATGTGGAAGAAAAACTCCTAGAAAGCTCCTAGCTCCAATCACGATTGCCTAGCACTTCTCCTAGCAAGAACAACTCCAAGCCTCCAAGAATTGCAAGATAAAAATCTCTAACTCTCTTTCTTTTCTTCTCTCTTTTGGTTCTTAGTTTTGGTGCAAATGACAAACAATAGGGGGTATTTATAGGAGAAATGTATGGCTAGGATTTAATCTCACAACTCCAAGTAACCACCCACTACCCCACTCTCCCACTTCTCCCACTCTCTCCATTCATAGGCCGGCCTACCCTCTCCGTGCATGCACGTGGCCATGTAGTGCACAAGTGCACACCCTTCCCATTTTTATATTTTTTATATTTGTGTATTTGCTAGTTGTTACAAGACATGGGTAAGAATGTGTACAACTAATTGTAGGATTATCTTAGTGGGCTTCTCTTGTGAGCTTGGTTTATTTTTATTTATTTAATTTATTCTAGTGGTTTTAGAGTCTTCTATTAGGCCTATGGATTGTAAATAAGAAGTAGACAACTAAATGAGAAAAATAAATGAAAGGAAATCATGCATAACTTAAATAAATTTTAGAATGAAAAATAATGAGATGAAATTGCACGTGTGTTGCTAGTGCAGAAAAATAAACATGTAGTTTTATTTAGAAATTTTATACGAGATGTTACAACACTCCCTCCTTTGAATAGTTCCGTCCTCGGATTTACACTTAAGAGTGAGAGAAAAGAAAGAAAAAGTTTACAAATCTTAATTGAAAAGTTCAGGGTGATCTCTCATCATCCTCTCCTCTGATTCCTAAGTGGCCTCCTTAACAAGTTGGTTCCTCCAGACGACTTTGACTATGGGTATAGTCTTGTTTCTCAAGACCTTCTCCCGACTATCCACAATCTTCACTGGATGCTCTGCATAGCTCAAATCCAATTGCAGACCCTCTGGCACTTCGGGCAAATGATGATTCGGATCGGAAATATAGCCTCGTAACATAGACAGATGGAAGACATTGTGTACTTGGGCTAACTCTTTCGGTAGTTCTAACCGATAAGCCGTCTTTCCAATCCTCTTCAATATCTTATAAGGACTTATGTATCTCGGGGCTAATTTCCCTCATCTTGCAAACCTCCGAATCTTTCCCTTGGTTGGAGACACCTTCACAAAGACAAAATCACCTCTTCAAACTCCAGATCACTCTTCCGGTTGTCGGCATAACTTTTCTGCCTGCTCTGTGCGTTGACTAACCTCTTCCTGATCAGCTCGATCTTTTCTGAGGTCTGTTGCACAATCTCCGGCCCATACAATTGCTGTTCCCCCACTTCATACCAACACGCCGGTGTCCTGCACTTTCTTCCGTACAGAGCCTCATATGGTGCTATCTCGATGCTTGCCTGGAAATTGTTGTTGTAGGCGAATTCCACAATAGCCAAATGCCTCTCCCAACTGCCGCCAAAATCCAACACACAACATATCAACATATCTTTTAGTACCCGGTTGACCCTCTCAGTCTGCCCATTAGTCTGAGGATGGAAGGTAGTACTGAAATCAGTCTTTATCCCCAAAGCTGCTTGAAGACTTCTCCAGAAATGCAAAGTGAATCGCGCATCTCGGTCAGATACAATCGACAAAGGAACTCCATGTAGCCTCACTATCTCCCCCACATACAACTCGGCTAACTTCTCCATAGACCAAGTAAGCTTCATTGCCAAAAAGTGAGTCGATTTGGTGAGTTGGTCCACTATCACCCAAATTGCATCATTCCCTTTGGTACTCCTGGGCAATCCTGTGATGAAGTCCATGCTGATATTATCGCACTTCCACTTCGGAATGGGTAATGGCTGCAACAAACCCCCTGGTTTCTGATTCTCGGCCTTGACTTGCTGGCAAACTGCACATCTACGAACTTAGCCACATTCCGCTTCATTCCTGACCACCGGTACTGCTTGATGTCCTTGTACATTTTGGTACTCCCTGGATGTACGGATAATAAAGTGGCATGTGCTTCCTGAAGAATACTCTCCTTCAGTTCTGCTTGATTTGGCACACACAACCGCTCTCCGAACCACAATACCTCATCTTTCACTCGAAATTCTGTCAACCTGCCGGCGACAACCTGCTCTTTCATCTCCTGAATCTCCGGATCGGTCTTCTGACTGTCGATGATCCTGCCCCTCAATGTGGGTTGAATTCTCAACTGAGCTAAGGAAGCCCCGAATCCTTGCAACACCACCTCAATCTTTGCTCGATCAAGTTCCTCTGCCAATTTCTTCTGAGTAGTGATCAATCGAGACAAACTGCTCTTCCTGCTGAGCGCATCAGCCACTACATTGGCCTTGCCTGGATGGTACTTTATTTCAGGTCGGATATCCTCCAACACTTCCAACCATCTCCTCTGCCTTAGATTCAGATCCTTCTGCTGGTAGATTACTTTAGGCTCCTGTGATCCGTGTACATGTTGATCTTTTTCCTGTACACATTGCTTCCACTGCTTTAGTGCAAAGATGATCACTGCCAACTCCAGATCGTGGGTTGGGTAATTCTTTTCATGCGGTCTCAGCTATCTAGACCCATAAGCTATTACCTTCCCTTCTTGCATCAGCACACAGCCCAATCCACGATGGGAAGCATCACTGTAGACATCATAGTCGACTCCTGCTCTTGGCAAAGCCAGAATGGGAGCGGTAGTCAACCTTTCCTTCAACTCTTGAAAGCTAGCTTCGCACTGTTTTGACCATTTGAAACTCACGTTCTTTATAAGCCCTGTGAGTGGCACGGCTATTTGGGCGTAGCCTAAATGAATCTTCTGTAGTAGCCAGTTAAACCCAGGAAGCTCCTGATTTTCTTTACTGTAGTCGGTCTTGGCCAATCTCTTACTGCCTCAATCTTCTGTGGGTCAGTAGCCACTCCCTCCTTAGAAATGATGTGACCCAGAAGGGCGACTTCGGTTTTCCAAAAGTCACATTTGGACAACTTTGCATACAGTTTCTACTCTTGTAGCTTTTTCAGTACCTCTGCTAGGTGCCCGACATGCTCTTCTTCTTTCTTGGAGCAGACCAGTATGTCATCGATGAACACAACGACGAAAGAATCGATGAACGGCTGATGGACTCTGTTCATCATGTCCATGAAGATAGCAGGTGCATTGGTTACTCCGAACGTCATGACTAGGAACTCAGTGACCATGTCGAGTTCTAAACGCCGTCTTGTGTACATCTTCTTCTTTTACTCAGACCTGGTGATAACCTGACCGTAGGTCTATCTTAGAGAAGTCAACTGCTCCTTGTGGGCGGTCGAATAGATCATCGATTCGAGAAATTGGATATTTGTTCTGCACTGTCACCTTGTTTAATTCTCTGTAATCGATGCACATTCTCATCCATCCATTTTCTTCTTTACCAAGAGAACTAGTGCTCCGCAAGGTGACGCTCTTGGCCTGATGAATCCTTTGCCCAACAACTCTTCAATATGCTTCTTGACCTCATCTTGTTCAACTGGCACCATTCTGTACGGTGCCTTGAAATTGGTGCACTCCCTGGCTGAACGGAGATGCTGAACTCTACATCTCGCTGAGGTGGAAGCCCGGGTAGATCTTCTAGAAACACTATTGGAAAATCCTGGACTACTGAAATCTGCTTCACTTCTTTAGGAACCTTCTGTTTAGATAGAGCTGCTACAAACTATTTGCACTTCCTCTTCCTATGAAATTTGACTGCTGGTCTTCCTGGTGCCTTCACCACAACCTCCTTACTCTTGCACTCAATAGTGGCAATGTAGATTGACATTCAGTGTATGCCAATGATGATGTCGACTCCCAAAACCGCTAACTCAATGAGGTCGATGCCAAAGATTCTGCCTCCAATTTCAAGATCATACCCTTCATAATATCGGTCGGTAGTCAAATTTTCTCTTGACGGTGTAGCTACAGATAGAACTTTGCTAGGAAATTTTTTTGGTTCGACTCCCAATCATTTTGCAAATGAAGGTGACACAAATGTGTGAGGTGATCCCGTGTCAAATAAAACTAATGCTTTTATTCCATTTATCTGAATTTCTCTCGTGATGACATTGTCAACATCATCTGCATCGGCTTCGGTCAGAGCGAACACTCACCCCTGCCGGTATTGCTTCTGCCCTGGGTTGGCCTGCTTCTGACTTGGCCCTTCCCGCTGGAGCTAAGGACAAAATGGCTTGATGTGGCCCTCCTTGCCACATGGAAACAAGTACTTGCCCCCTTGCGACTTTGTACACCCAGTAGCAATGTGGCCCGCCTCTCCACACTTGTAGCAGGTGGGTACCCTTCCAGTCACTGCAACAACATTTGCTCCGGTGGGTTTGAACCGCTGTGCTAGGGGCTGTCCCCTGAAATTGCCCGGTGCTGCAGGCCTCTTACTAGTGTTCCAGGAGTTCTTCCTGTTCTGTGCCGCATGGTACTGCTCCATGTCGATCTCAGTAGCGGCGGCTCTCCGGACCAACTTCTCAAACCTTCTGATACCGAGGGGTATCATTCGGGTTCTCAGGCTTGGCCTTAAACCTTGCTCAAACTTCCGTGCTTTCTTGGCTTCGTCCAGAACCATTTCCGGCGCGTACCTGGAGAGCTGATTGAATTTTGTTTCATACTCTCGCACGGTCATGCCTCCTTGTTGCAAGCCCAAAAACTCCATGGTTTTCTTCTCCTGAACATCCATGGGAAAGTAGTGGCCTCTGAATTCTCCCAGGAACTCCCAGGTGATTTGCACATTACCCAAGGTCATCTTTAGTGACTGCCACCATACTCCTACGTCTTTTTCCAGCTGGATGGTGGCCAGCTTCACCTTACTCACCTCAGGAGTCTCCAGAACTTCAAAGACTGTCTCAATCTGCCTGATCTAGTCGTCTGCAGCGTCTGGATTGGCCTGGCCCTCAAACACAGGCGGCTTCATCCTTTTGAAGGACTCCACTAGTCTGATTGCTTCAGGGACCTATACAGCTGGGGCCCCAGCCTAGTGTTCCCGGCGACATTGGCAGTAAAAGCATTCAAGGTCTGGTACACTCGAGCTAGTTCAGTTTCCAGATCGAGTCCATTGTTCTCACCACTGTGCCCTTTGCCATTTTGGTTCCTTCTTCCA
This sequence comes from Hemerocallis citrina, assembly GCA_017893485.1. Lineage (NCBI taxonomy): Eukaryota > Viridiplantae > Streptophyta > Magnoliopsida > Asparagales > Asphodelaceae > Hemerocallis > Hemerocallis citrina. Next base: position 106,861,400 of record CM030367.1, read on the forward strand.
ACCATTTCTGGTTCATAAAATTTGTCATTAATCACCATAAATGGCACAACTTTACATTCCTTCAACAAAATTTTATTCATTCCAAAATTTAAACTTTTTACATTCGGAAAGAAAACTTGCTTTTACATCTATTACATTACTTTAACATAAAGACATTCTAGATTCTACGGTTTCTCTTGGCTTCTCTGAGCTCTCCCCGTAATTCCTGGATTTCTATCTTCATATCTTCAAACCTCTGATGATGTTCCTGCTTGTCCCAGCGAGTTATGTGGTCCAGTTTAGCGATGTGTCGATCATTCACGTGCCAGAGCTTCTCAAGTTCCCATACTTCGTAACTCAGTTCTTGAATGCGATCCCTGTCTTCTGCCCGCTGTGCTTCTAAGTGGTTTACTCTCCACTTCTGGGCATCCAACTCCCTCCGAAAAGAAGCAACAACATTGTCTTGGTCGTCTTGAATGGGTTCCTCGTCTAAGGATTCTTCTGGGAAATCAGGTGGAGGTGGAGTAATCTCCCTGAACTAGGGTAGTTCTTCTTCAATTTCCTCTGGGTCCTCTTCTTCCTCTATTGACTCTTCCTCTTCTTCAAAAGGAACGAAACCATTCCACCTCATTCTCGGGGTCATGATGATTGGCTACTTATAAGGAAAATGAGGAGAAACATCAGCATATAGAGCAACACAAATGTAAACTACTTACATTTAAATCTCTATAAGTTAAACTCACACTCTAATCTCCACCCTAATGTGTCGTCCTTGTAAATTTGTACTACTTATTGAAGCGTGGCTCTGATACCACTCTGTAACGCCCCGAATACCAGAATACGGTAATTCGTAGCTCAACGGGATCTATACTTCACTTCATACAATTTACAAGGAATTTTGAAACTTTTATTACAACATTGTTCTTTAACATCAATAGCGCAGCAGAAAATAAATGAAGTACCACATGATAAATATACAATTGTAACAACTAGCATTTAAGTAATCACCTAGCATCAAATTCATCTTTATATCTTCTTGTAAATTCCAAGTCCTGCATATGAAACTGTGAGCGCGTCAGTTGTTTACAACCGACGCAATATTATAAACGGTGATCCTCACTATGTCGTAATATAACGATTCTTTAATATTTAATACTTTAACAACCACAAATTTGAATGTAAATAAAGTGTTAAAAGTGACTACTCTAAACATGTTAGTGTATGCGATGCCTTAATGTTTAATGCAGATGTTTTACGCTAAGATGATACTAATGTATACTTGTTCGGGTTCTATGCATCCCATACTACATAGGTCCGAGGGCAAGCACCTACGTACTCCATATTAAAGGGTTTAATCCCCCACCATGATAACTACCCAGTAATAAAATAAAGTTTAGACATTCCACGAGTACGGATTCCAGTCCCGGAATCCACCGCCCGACTTTACAGAATCTTTGTCGTGCGAACATCCCGCAAGTGTCCTTCTAGCCCCGGTATATGCATATACACCGGAGCACGGCCTATTATCCGCCCGACTAATCATGATCCCGAAATCCACCGCCCGATCAATCATAATCCCAGATTTAATTAAGGCTCGCCTCCATCGCAAGCAACCATAGTCCCGGAATCCACCCCCCGACTGGGTCTATAGTCCCGGAGATCCACCGCCCGACTATATAGAGGCCCTCCACTCACGTTTGCCCAAGTTTACTACATCTTCACTTAGTGCCTAATTCTTAAGTTCAAGACATGAATAAATTAAAATACCTAGAGTTAGCTTCCCCTCCTACCGGACTTAAACAAAACACCGAGATAGCCCATATAGCTATATCTCAAATCAATCAATTATTTCAACATGTGCCGGTACTCGGGTCTCACTAAACCTTTAGATCATAACCTTTCATGTTCTATTGTTCATGGGTACTCATACCCTTCAATATCCATGTATTAAAATTCACTCTATTCATATCTTCAACTTTATTCGTTCTCATATTCATCTTACTCTTGTAGCTATCATTCATGAAACCCAATTTATTCATTTTTTATTCACAATCTCTTTCTCAAAACATTTCTTTATATTCTTATAACAAGAAGTAACTCCCTTCAACTTTCATTATCAATTTAATCACTTAGAGCATTGTATACAACTCAAGGTATTCTTAATCAAAGATGAATAACTATAGAATCTTATCAAGAGGAATCCAATTGTATTTCAAATTTTTATCCTTCATCAAACAAGATTCACATTGTTAATTGAAAATTTTGAGTTCTTCAACACATTATTTAATGTGAATTCCACTTTCAATTCTCAGAAAATATATCAAAATAGTGTGGAAATATTTTTATAAAGTCTAGATAATTTTAAAGGAATAAATAGATTTTTTTTTTCCAATTTTTATGCTATTCAAAACTCGAAATACCAAAGAAAATCGAAATGAATTAAAAGAGGGGCTTGCGGGTTTCGAACCAGTGACCCCCGCCTGTGCTACAGTAACCGCCCCAAATTGAACCCAAAGACCAGTATGCCCAACAGCGGCTAGTGAAGGAAAGGGAACTCGAATGCCTTACATGCAGGCTATACTGTGCATTGGAAAAAACAAATTTTAATAAAACAGAGCCTCTAATAAGACTCGAAGCCAAGACCCTGGGCACTGTTCACAGCACTCTAAACCCACACCGAGAACCAGTATGCCCAAACCCATTCTCTGTTATAAGTAGGAGTTAAAATATCTTTATACTTCCTGTATGTTTTTAACTTTTCTTTACAAGTTTCGATTTCCCAATTAATTTGTATCATTCAAATCTAATTCTTTCCAGAATGTTTTCTTTCCAAAATACAGCATAGTTGCGTATATTTAAATTTACAAAATTCTTATTTTCGACGATACAATAAAATTTTCCTCCCAATTTGCATTAATGAACTCATATTGTCAAAGTTCAAATAAAACATTGTTCCTCATCAAAACATCTTTATAAGAATTCTTTATACCAATAAAAATATGCATTAGTGAGACTATTTCCATATTTCTTTACTATAATAGAATTTTAAAGCTTTTTCATACAAGTTGCCTTATTTTGACTACTATGTGAACATTCTAATGTGCATCAATTTGAAGATTTTCATTCTAACAATTCGCTAGATGTTACTTTCTTTTTCTCTTTCTAATTAACACGAGTTCTAGCCATTCATTCGAACCACAGCATCATTTCCACAAACCATGACATAATTAAAATAACATTATGCAATCTACATTCATCATATTAACCACAATTCTACAATTACTCATATGTCAAACTAGCATGCTTCATCCTACAAAATTTAGAAAGCATTCAAGAAACACCCACCTCAATGAAGATTGTAATGTGGAAGAAAAACTCCTAGAAAGCTCCTAGCTCCAATCACGATTGCCTAACACTTCTCCTCCTAGCAAGAACAACTTCAAGCCTCCAAGAATTGCAGGATAAAAATCTCGAACTCTCTTTCTTTTCTTCTCTCTTTTAGTTCTTAGTTTTTGTGCAAATGACAAACAATAGGGGGGTATTATAGGGGAAATGTATGGCTAGGATATTATCTCACAACTCCAAGTAACCACCCACTACCCCACTCTCCCACTTCCCCCACTCTCTCCATTCATACGCCGGCCTACCCTCTTTGTGCATGCACGTGCACGTGTGTTGCACAAGTGCACACCCTTCTCATTTTTATATTTTTTATATTTGTGTATTTACTAGTTGTTACAAGACATGTGTAAGAATGTGTACAACTAATTGTAGGATTATCTTTGTAGGCTTCTCTTGTGGGTTTGGTTTATTTTTATTTATTTAATTTATTTTAGTGGGCTTAGAGTCTTCTATTTGGCCTATGGGTTCTAAATAAGAAGTAGACAACTAAATGAAAAAAATAAATGAAAGGAAATCATGCATAACTTAAATAAATTTTAGAATGAAAAATAATGAGATAAAATTGAACGTGTGTTGCACGTGCAGAAAAATAAACATTTATTTTTATTTATAAATTTAATACGGAATGTTACAATACGAGTACAGTCTTCAACAAATGTCACATACCATTTGGCTCCTCCAAATGTAATGCTTTTGGATGGACCTCAAACATCAGAATGAATAATCATAAATGGAAGAGAGTATCTACTTGGACCTAGAAGAAAAAGGACTCGGTGACCTTTCGCGAGTTTACACACATCACACCGAAAGGCAGAAATATCCAACTTCAAAAATAAACTTGGAAATAATTTCCTCAAATAACCAAAAGAAGCATGCCCTAGACGTCGATGCCATAGCCAAATTTCTGTTTTCTTCTTCTCACCTTCGGATCCTTCCACACTTAGAGCTTCAGTCAACTTGCTTAAACTTTCGAATTCTAAATCCAGGTAATAGAGCTTTCCGTGTCTAACCCCATAACCAATCGTCTCGCGAGTCCGAATATTCTTAAATACATAATGTGAAGGTAAAAAAACTATAATACAATGTAAGACAGTGGTTATTTAAGCAATAGATAACAAATTAAAATTCAAGGATGACACAACTAGGGCAGTATCTATGGTTAGGTTGTTTGTGAGAGATATGGAACCCTCGCCAGTAATAGTGGCAGGATCACCATTGGCAGTGGACACAGTTGATTTGGTGGATGGTTAAAAATTTTGGATTTGTCTAGAATCAAATGTCATATGGTTGGTAGCACATGAATCAATTATCCATGCATTATTCATAACAGAGGCAGAAATATTAAAAACCTTACCATCATTACCTGCAGCTGTAACTAATGTGGAGGCGAGTCCAATACTCTTCTCAGTTCCATCAGTTTGTCCCATGGTAGAGTTACAAGAGAACAATGGATCTGAAGAAAAAAAAACGGATCAGATCTGATTTGATCAGCAACAGCAAACAGGAGCTTTCGGATCAGCAAGCCGATTCGATCAGCAAACCCCAAAACCAACAATCTGGATTTAGATCTTCGGCAAACAGCAACAACAACAGTAAACGAAGAATGGGACGGCGACTGGCACCAGTGATGAAATCGGGAAGGAGACGGCGAAGATTAGATCTGGATCTGATTGACGACGAATACTCAGATCTGACTTTGAACACAGATCTGATCTGAGTTCAAAACGTGGGGAGATCAGATCTGACTTCAAAAAAATGGGCCATCGCGATCGGAGCCTTCAAAAGCATTGGGATCTGCTCTGTAATGGCGGACGGAACAACAACAACCACCACAACCAGAGGCATCAGAATCTTCGTGCAGCGCGCCGTTCAAAGTGGTTGTTTCTTTGGCGACAGGAGGGGACTCGAGGCAATGGAAGAGGCGCAGGAACGCAAGAGGAAGTTGTCGGATCTTGAAGGGAAGGTAAAGGATGACGATGGTGTTGAGATCGAGGTGAAAAGCGCGAATCTTGATTAGGAGGATTTTGCTGATGCGAAGAGGCAGCAAGAGTTCGGGGATGTCGGGGTTTAGTCGGGATCGGGTCGGGTTGGAGGCATCAGATCCGATCACCTCCGTCTCTCTTCTTCAACTAGCCTAGATCTTGTTAGGCTTTGATACCATGTTGAAATATTGAAATAAGATTCATTTGGGAAAGATAATATTTTTCTTATTCGTTGCTTGTTTCTCTACTGTATACATCTATATATAAGAATTACATTCTTGGAGAAGAAGAAAGAAGATTGAGAGAAGATTGAGAAGATGAGAGATTTGGGAAATCTGTTTCCTATAGATTAGGAAACAGAATATACACATTAGTAATTACTATATTTCAACATATCCAAGCCCCGTTGAGCCGATGCATCGTGCATTTCTACCTTTCAGAGATCAAAGTTGATCTTACCGTCGAACCGCTTGATTTTCTTGAATTGATCCGTCATTTCCAAGGAACTCGAGTAAACCATTTCTGCAACCTGATTCTCTGATACCAATTGTTAGGAATTGCATAAGCTCTGATACCAATTGTTAGGAATTTCGTGCTGAGATTATGTGACACGATCACTACAACCCACCAAGTAAAATAATAGATCAAACCAAACACACCAAAGCACATAATTTTGTTCTGGTAGGGCGAACCCTGATCTGGGGAGAAATAACCGAGATGATATTCAACTAGAGAAGATACAAAACTAACAACTCTCACCATGACTTTCTCTCAATCCTCACCAGAAGATACTTGTTTACAATTAGAAAACTTCTCAAACTCTCTTCAATGAAGTACTCACTCCTTTTCTATTCAACACTCAGTAGAATCTTTTCTTTTCTTTGAGCCGTTACATTGATTATATAGAGATCTAGAGAAATCCTAGTTTGTTATTCTTGATACAATAACCATCCGATGTATACTGAAGAAATAGCCATACGATGAGAACCGTACAATATAACCTGGAGAACAAGTTGGGCTTCAATCAAATCACCAAGACTCAGGCCCATTTGCAACTTTAGCCGCGACGCAGACTGTCCCCAAGGGCAGTCGACTGCCATGTTCTGTCTCAAGTCAGAGAAGCAGTGCAGTTGTCTGCCCAAGTGGCAGTCAACTGCCCAGCTTCTTTATTGTCGTTGCTCTGCTGTGCTGCTACTCTACTTGCTTCCAATCACTTTGATCCCTCTCGCCGCTTCCCCATTTTCTCTTCACATTGAATAAGTATGCAAGACATATAAACCCAACAATGCTCTGGTGGTAAGCCTCTTAACTAGTGAGCAAGATGTTGGGTGTTCATCTCTCTCTTCCACCAATTTATTTTATTATGAGGTCAGTGTGCAATGCTAACCTAATTTTATTTATTTATTTATTTATTATTATTATTTGAAAGAAGAACAAAATGGTCATACCAGCTCTAAAGCACTGGATCCCATCAGAACTCCAAAGTTAAGTGAGCTTGGACGAGAGTAGTACTAGGATGGGTGACCTCTTGGGAAGTCCTATGTTGTACTCCTATCTTCCTATTACAGTAGGTTTACACCAAGGTTCGGCTTTATGCCCCTACCTCTTTACTTTAGTTATTGTTGAATTGACGTGAATATAAGATGAGGTGCCTTGGTGTATGCTTTTTGCCGATGACATCGTCTTAGTGGACGATACTAGAGCATGAGTCAATGTTAAATTAGAATTGTGGAGAGAAACTTTGGAAGCTAGAGGCTTTAGGATAAGTAGAACTAAAACAGAGTATATGTAGTGTATTTTAGTGATATTCGGAACACAACTGAGGAAGTAGTCAAGCTTGATGGCCAAAAGATACCTAAGAGTGACCGTTCCAATATTTAGGCTCGATTATACAAAGAGATGAGGAGATTTGTGAAGATGTTATACATAGGATCCAAGCAGGGTGGCTTAAGTGGATAAGTGCCAGTGGTGTTTTGTGTGACAAACATATACCTTTGAAATTGAAGGAAATTTTTTATAGGACGGCTGTTAGACCAGCAATGATGTATGGAGCAAAGTGTTGGGCAACAAAGAAATATGTCCAAAAAATGAGTGTAGCGGAGATGAGGATGCTAAGATGGATGTGTGGTGAAACAAGGAAGGATAGAATTAGAAATAAGCATATACGAGACATGCTAAAGGTAGCTCCAATCCAAAATAAGTTAAGAGAGAATCGCCTCAGGTGGTTTGGACATGTCACATGTAAACCTAGTAGTGCCAAGTGATTTGATAAGTATTGACGGTAGAGTTAGGGGTACAAGAAGAACTAAACTAACTTGAGTGGAAACGGTGAAAAAAGATATGATAGCTTGTGACCTTACAGAAGATACTGCGCTAAACCGAGCAGAATGGAAAACCAGGATTCATGCCAACTAGTTGGGAAAAAGGCTTTGTTGTTGTTGTTTTGTTGAAAGAAGAACAAAATGGGATTCTTCTCAATTTGGATAGCTGCTTTGCTTGATTGTTATACCACTAAAGGAATCAGAGTAGAGAAAATGATACCTAGTTCAAATAGAAGAAATGTGTGCCAAAGAACTCATAAACAATATGTCCCATTATCATATTCAGCCTTAGTGGAAGAGCGAGCAAATACAGTCTCTTTTCTCAATTCTGTGAGGCTAAAATTTTCACGAAGTACATGCAACAGCCTCTGGGAAAGCAACGATCAGTATGAGGGTTTGCATAATGTTAGAAACTTCTTCTAGACGAACATGGTGATGAAGGAAAAAGAGTGGTTTCCAGTCAGTGCTCAGTTTAAATAGTGAAGAATCTATTCAAAAACCACATGCCAATGGATCTGCATAGGGAATGTATGGACTAGCTGACGGTACTAACAATGAACGATATATCAGGCTCTGTGATGGTAAGTGATTAACCAATCAACAAGTCACATTAGCAGCTAGAATCAGATAATGACCACCCATATCTTTGTCTGCTACATGAACTAACTGATTTCTGACTGGTTAATTAGCGTACATCAGTACATGTGGATGTGGATAAGGATCAAGATCGACCTTGTGAGGACATCGGTTCTGTTTTGTTTTATTTTGAGATTTAGCCCTATGTAGTAGTTTTGCATTTGCACCCTTTTATGCATTAGAATATTTTGGAGATTTGTATTGAAATTTGTTTTGAGCCTATATATATGCCTTGAGAATAATGAGAAAGAATGCTATTTTGATTAAAAAATTTATTGTGATTGAGTTTTTGCTCTTCATTCATCTCTTTTGTGTGAGACATTGAGATAAAATTAGGATTTGTGAAAAATCCTGAGTTATACCCTAATTCTCAAATCCACTACAAATTCGAAACCCTAATCCCCAAAATCATTTATTCCAAACCCCAAATCCTAAAGCTAAATAATTGAACCCTAATCTTCCTCATCACCATTAATCGCTACCCCCGACCTCTCCCTCTTCTCTTTCTGTTCCCGAAACCCAACACACCCATCTTCATCCTCTTCAAAATCCTTCCCTCTGCATTCAACCTCAGTCGCTCCCCCTCCATCAAAACTCCACTTCCATTACTACACCATCACCCCGCAGCCCACCTTCTTCAACCCGACTGCACCCCCCGACGCTCCTCCACTGTCGTGCAACCACCCGTAGTCACCATCATCACCTTCTTCACCCCGACAACACCACCACCCAACCATAGTCACCTGTACTCCATCTCTTCCTCTAAAACTCCTTCCACTCGTTGTTCACGCCGCACACTTACTCACCTTCACCCCGAGGCTCCATTGCTGCCACATTCCAAGCACCCCCCGACGGCCATCAACAGCACCCCGAGCCCCTTGGCGACGATCCCTTCCATTGAATACCGGTGATATCTTTTCAATTTTTCATTATTTGTGATACTGCTTATCATCTATAGAATATTATCTGCATTTTCTGTCGTCCACAAATATTGTGTGTGCGCTTCTACTTGCTAATTAGATTACGGATCATTATTGCATGTTTTCCTTGCTAAGAATGCTTTGGTATATGATTATTGATTATTAGGATTGAATCTTTAATTGGGCTTGTTAAACTATTTCGTATCTTGAAAATCCATCAAACTAATTAGTAGTTTAAATTCTGACTTAATCTGCATTACATGTTAGTAAACTTAATCTTTTAAAATCTTGGAAATTATCTAATTAGGATTAAGTTTTATCATTGTGGTATCAGAGCGAATGTTTTTAAAATCCTAGTTCTTGTATCATTTAGTCATAATTTTGCATTCATTTAGGATTATTTTTAGTTCATTTCAGATTAAAAAAAATGTAATACATTTAGGACACGCTTTCCTAAATTTCAGCAAACATAAGTCACCACGACCCCTAGAATTCAGTGAGTCCCTTTTCGAACTAAAATTGACAACTCTGATATTTCCACTACCCTCCCTACCATTCAAGCAACTCTTGCCAATATCAATCAGAGGCTTGAGAAAGTAGAATTGAATCAAAATATTGCTCCTGAGCTTCATTGTCAGATCCCTCAAGGGAATATTCGTGACGACGACGTCAAGAATGTGACCCTGACAAGCAATACAAGAAGAACGTTATGGCTGATGTTCTCCACTTTGAAGGCCACATGGAACCCTAAGCTTATCTCGATTGGATCCGTGCTATGGACCACTACTTCGTGTGATTTGACATGGGCGAAGCCCTAAAGGTCAAATTTGCCACGATGAAATTAACTGGAAAACTCAACAAAATTGGACTAATCTTGAACATGCCCGCAGAGCCCGAGGCCGAGGCCTGGCACCCATAGCCACTTGGGATGCCATGAAAGAGAAGCTCACCGAGAGTATGTGCCATTGTCATTCTACACCAGATTGCTAGATTTGTAGAAACCAACTCTATTAAGGAAGCATATCCACCTAAGAGTATGTAGATAAGTACGACGACTTTCTCATTCGGTACAATGCTTTAGGTAAAGAGAGCGAAAAACAAACTCTCTATTTCAGAGCTGGACTTGAGTCGATCATAGGAACGAACTAGTTCACAGAAATGTGGACTTTTTGGCAGTAACTTATGCCCATGTCCTCGATATGTATTCCCTTAAAGTAAGTTCTCATTACAAGTCCAGCGATTCGATGGATCATTTCTCTAGATAGACCTCTCCTGATCTCTCTAGACCTGAGCCCTCCTCTCTTCAGTACCCCAATAAGTCTTACCCAAGCAAGCCTACTTCAAATTTCTATTCACTTAGAAATGACAATACGGGTAAGAACACTGAAAGAGACTATTCTAAGATTGATTCTCTCACTAAGTACTATAAATACAAGGGATACGACCATGTTGTTGGCAACTGTTCCGGCCCCAGTAGGATCAACATTGTAGAAGGTACCGCTGTTATTGCTGATGAGCCCGACAATGAGTTTACCTATGAACCTCATGTAAGTGATGACTTCAGTGAAGAAGAGGATGACTAGCCTCTCAAATGTATTTGGTCGATCCAATCACTTCCATTGAATGTACTTGAGTCACTCATTCCTTCCCAAGTCACTTGGCAGTCTATAGATTTTATCCATGTGTTAGATCATAGTCTTAGAGTATGCATCCACATTTGCATCCCGCATTCATGATTTATATAGAGAAATTTTCAAGAAAATTAATGAGAATAATTTTAACTACAAGTTAATAGCAAATACTAGAAGAAAATTTAAAACTCTTGATGTTGGTGACTAAGTGATGGTTCGGATTCGTCCGAGACGGTTTTCAGTTGGATCCGTTAAGAAATTGAATACACATGTTGCATGCCCATTTAAAGTTCTGCATAAAATCAATGATAATGCCTATGTCGTTGACCTTCCTGAAGGTTTTGATATAAGTAAGACTTTCAATATTGAGGATTTAGTATCCTATGAAGGCTCAAAATTTAACCCTAGAAATTCTCTTATAGATGAACCTACCTTGCAGCCTAATGGTGAGATTCCCATATTTTTTCCTTTACCTACCGATACTTACCTACCGATAGAAAAATTGGATAATATTTTAGATGATCAGATAATCTCTACTAGTAGAGATGGTGGTATTCATAGGTATTTTGTGAGATGGAAGAACAAGCTGAAGTCGGATGACACTTGGATTAATCGTGAAGAGCTCCAGCACTTGGATCTAGATCTTTTGGACAACTATGACATGATCACTGGTTTTGACTCGACTGGGTCGAGCTCTCTCCCACCCGGAGAGAATGATGAAGACATCAGTTCTGTTTTGTTTTATTTTGAGATTTAGCCATATATAGTAGTTTTGCAATTTGCACCCTTTATTTTATGCATTATAATATTTTGGAGATTTGTATTAAGATTTGTTTTGAGCCTATATATAGGCCTTGAGAATAATGAGAAAAAAAAATGCTATTTTGATTAAAAAAAAATTATTGTGATTGAGTTTTTGCTCTTCATTCATCTCTTTTATGTGAGACATTGAGATAAAATTAGGGTTTGTGAGAAATCCTAAGTTATACCATAATTCTCAAATCCACTACAAATTCGAAACTCTAATCCCCAAAATCACTTATCCCAACCCCAAATCCTAACCCTAAATAATTGAACCCTAATCTTCCCAATCACCATCAGCCGCTACCCCTGACCTCTCCCTCTTCTCTTTCTGTTCCCGAAATCCAACACACCCATCTTCATCCTCTTCAAAATCCTTCCCTCTGCCTTCAACTCAGTCGCTCCCCCTCCATCAAAACTCCACTGCCATTACTACACCATCACCCCACAGCCCACCTTCTTCAACCCGACTGCACCCCTCGATGCGCTTCCACTGTCACGCAACCCGTAGTCACCATCATCACCTTCTTCACCCCGACAGCACATCCACCCGGACACAGTCAATTGTACTCCACCTCGTCCTCCAAAACTCCATCTACTCGCTATCCACGCCGCACACTTACTCACCTTCACCCCGAGGCTCCATTGCTGCCACATTCCAAGCACCCCCCGACAGCCATTAACAGCACCCAAGCCCCTTGGCGACGATCCCTTCCATTGAATCCCGGTGAAATCTTTTCAATTTTTCATTATTTGTGATACTGCTTATCGTCTCTAGAATATTATCTGCATTTTCTGTCGTCCACAAATATTGAGTGTGTGTGCTTCTACTTGCTAATTAGAGTACGGATCATTATTGCATGTTTTACTTGCTAAGAACGTTTTGGTATATAATTATTGATTTTTAGGATTGAATCTTTAATTGGGCTTGTTAAACTATTTCGTATCTTCCATCAAACCAATTAGTAGATTAATTTCTGACTTAATCTGCATTGCATGTTGGTAAACTTAAATCTTTTAAAATTCTTGGAAATTCTCTACTTAGGGTTAAGTTTACATCAGACCTACATCCACATGAACTAACTGATCGACCTACAAAGTGTACATCTGCAGTGGCTTCACACTTGTGATGAGGAAACTGAACCTAACATGGAAAGATTCTTTTAAATAATCGTGTACATCTTGTTAGGGAAAAATTTCTGCTAAGATATCTGCTCATCAGCACATTTCATGTTTAGACATTCATATCATCATCATCTGCATCTACATGTCAGCTAAATGTAGCAAAGTGTTTTTGGATGTCCATTTTTATATCTCGAGAGCAATAAGAAAGTGCACTGACTTTGATTTCCTCCATAATTGCTTCATCATTCTTAAGTTCGATCAATGATTTGATAATTTATTTCCCGAAAAATCTGATTTGATCATTTGTATGCACGTTATACTGACATAATTTGGTTTGCTTCAGGTCATTTCTCTCAGTGGCATAATCACTATTTTCTTCTGTGGCATAATAATGTCACACTATACATGGCACAATGTCACCGAACGCTCGCGAGTAACAACTAGGTATGTAAGCATAAACTTCTGGCCATCAGTTAAAATGCCCGGTTTTAGTAATGAATTCCTTTTTCCAATAAAATTTGTATGTTGTGGCCTTTGGTACTTGTGAAAAAGAATCCAGTCTATTCATACATTCTTAAAACTTTTTATGTTGTTACTTTTTAGTTTTTTTTCTCTGTGGGTTTAAAAGAGTTTCTCGCAATTTGCTTCTATGTTAATAAGTTTTTTCAGTCTGCCCATCTGAAAGTATGTTGAGGACCAAGAAAATTTTAATTACTTAAACATATGTTATCATCTCAAAGGAACCCCCCCCCCCCCCCCCCCCCCAACCCACCCACCCCAGAAAAAAACAAAAAATAAAAAACAAAAAAAAAACACCAACACCACCAAAAAATACCTCCTACGCTGTTGCATTTGCATTTGAAGTCGATATGCGATATTGTTGCAAAACAAAAACAAAATAAAAAACAAAAAAACAAAAAATAATACCTCCTACGCTGTTGCACTCGCATTTGAAGTCGATATGTGATATTGTTGCAAAAATAAATAAATAAATAAATAAATAAAACACCACCACCACCAAAAATACCTCCGACGCTGTTGCATTTGCATTTGAAGTCAATATGTGATATTGTTGCATTTTTATTTTCGTTTTTCAATGATTACATCACTTCTATGAGTTAATCAACTAATTTAAACTCTAATTTCTCCTTTGAATGCCACGAATTCCAGGCATGCATTTGCAACGATGTCATTTATTGCAGAAACCTTTATATTCCTCTATGTTGGTATGGATGCTTTGGACATTGACAAATGGAAAGCGGGTAATCAGAGGTAAAAAAATTATCCTTTTTTTACTTATTTAGTGGAAAATTTGGTTTTTTCTGTGGTGCGAATAATGATCTTATTCAATCTCATTTTAGTGATAACCCAGGTTAGTGCATACCAAAGTATCTACTGTACTTTGTAAAAATTTTTTTCCTTTTTTGGCTTTGTTTTAGTCAGTAGCAGAATGCATGACGCAGTGCCTATTTTCTTCCTCACATTATTGACATATCCCCTTGCCTTCTAATCTAGCCCATAATTGGCTTTGCCTTGGGTCATGATGATATACAAAATTTTAAGCTTAAAGGATATCACAAGCAATCTGTGGTAGAAGGATGACAAAGTTTAAGCTCTTTAGTTTGAGATCACAAACACTTGCCACTTACCTCGATCTGTCTTAGGCTTCTCAATTTTTACAAATATGTAGTGGTATATCATTAGTATTTCAACTGTATCCAGTGTTGTTCTTTGAAGATCCTTTTCATCTTAACCATTTGGGCCTAGCTACTTGAATATCAAGGAAAGTTGCTTCTTGCTTCAAGGGCAACTGTACTGGTGACGAACTGGGCATACCATTCAGTCCAGTGTAGCTAATTGAATATTGTAATAAGTTTCCTAGATTGCGTCTAGTATTTCTGTCATCATTATTAGAGTATAACATGTATTTTTCTTTTATATTCTTTTGGTCTTAAGTTGGGTAAATTATCATAGGATAGAGGTGGCGTCTACTGTATAATATTATACTCTGTTTCTCATTCATTTGTACTCTGTTATCTTGTTGCCCAAATCTGACATGTAGATCGGGAACACGAAAACTCACAGAAAAATCATAAAATGAAAGAATAAAAGAAAATTTGGTATTGGCCTCCGAAATTTGGAATTGATGTGGCATTCTAAGAAATGTTGGGTTTTCAACTCGGCTTATTTGATATTTAATTTTGGTTTCTTAAAGTGTTCAAATAATTAATTTAAAAATAATAAATATATACATATTTAATAGTTAAAGAAAAAATTTAATTAATTTTGTAAGTATATATTATATGAGAATAAAAGGGACAGCTAAGTTGGCTAGGGACTTAAAATTCATATTTCGACCCCTACAAATTAAAAATCCACCCCATTGGATATGATGTGCATTACAAAAGCTTTATGTGTACAAAACTTCAAATGAATTCGACGAGTTTTAACCACTCTTCTCGCGACCTAAACATGGAGAAATTCTAGACCCTTTATAAAGCATCCTTTTTTTGTCGCTTGATGAATGGTTAAAGCTCGTCAAATTATTTTGCAATTTTGTAAACAAAAATTCTTTTTAAGATGTATATCACATCTGATGGTATGAATTTCTATTTTGGATGGTCAAGGTATAAATTTTGAGGCGTCTCCTTGCTAAGTTAGCTAAGGTGACACACTAGCCCTATTATTCTCATATTATAATAATTGTCTTTATGTTTATTTTTTTACTTTCTCTACAAATTAAATGTTATGCATTTACAAATTAGAAAAATACTGGGTCAGTGGCGAAGAGCTAAGATGTCTCGAGGGTATCATCTTAGTCTTGGCCAGTATTTCAAACCATGTTGTAGGCCTCAGGATACACATGATATATGGTCCTAGTTTGCATGTCTACTAGTAAATTTCCCTCAACTCTTTGGTAGCAATTTATTCTACTGTGGAGAAGAGCATGCTCATGCACCATTGAAACTTTACACACTCTGTTACCTCCATTTTCCTTCATCTGATTCAGTGTTGCAAGAACAATTGCTGTTAGTGGAACAATATTTGCTCTGGTTATGATTGGAAGGGCAACTTCTATACTTTTTCTTGCAAATATTGCAAACTGTTTTCGAATGGGAACCAGTGGAAAGATTGACCTTCGACAACAGGTGCTCATGCGTGCTCATGTGATTGCAGATTATTTTCAGCTAGTTTATGTGTCATGGCATGAAGAAGGCATGATTAAAGTGCTTTTTCTTGTAACTGTTATTTTCTCATTTCAGTTTGTAATCTGGTGGGCTGGTCTTATGAGAGGTGCAGTAACAGTTGCTTTATCCTATGAAGAGGTACATCTGAAAAATTCTTCTCTTTATTTATTTATTTATTAACTCTATTGAACCATTTCACCATGTCTGTGGTCACAGTTTGCAAGTAGTTCTTCAGGATACGATGCATTCATGATCACCAACACTATTGTTGTGGTACTCTTCAGTACTATGGTATGCTACCTTCTTTCTTATATTCATTTAATATATTTGCTTTGCTTTCTTGCACACATCAGATGACCTACTTCATAAGTATACTGCACAAAATCCTTCTTAACTGCCTCAATTCAAATCCATTCAGGTCTGCCTCCAATGGGTTGCTCCTTTATCTGCCGTCCCTTCACTTTTCCTCTTTTTTTTAGTAATCTCATTAATGCTGTAACCGGTCTCCTTGTACACCTCCAAAACATCTTAATATATCATTTGTCCCTTGTATTATCTGGGTTCACCTCTATTTTCTTACAGATGCACTTATTTCTTATTTTTTGTGTTTTTCTGTTCACAGGTACTTGGTTTGATAACAAAGCCTCTGATACATGCTATGTCCTCATGTGACTCGCAATCACAGAATACTAGTGATGCAAATGCAGCAGGTCTGATAGATATCCAACACCTGCTTATCGAAAATGGCAATGTGAACGATAATCACCAAGGAAACCCTACAAGTAGCCTCGGAATGCCTGTATTGGATCCCACATCAACTATTCATTACTTTTGGAGGAAGTTCGATGACAGTTATATGAGACCCGTGTTTGGGGGACGAGGTTTTGTGCCATATGTTACTGGGTCACCAAGGGCTGCCTCAGAAATGAATGTGTGAGCTATCAGTTTTTTATACCACAAATCACTGCCCGAGTAAAAGCGGTGGTGGATAGGTGTTATAAATTTGTATCTTGTACAACACAGAATGCTGGCATCATGGTTAAAGAATTGGTTTGATTTAAATCCCGAAGCTTTGGTTTGTATCATATAAATACAGACTGGGATTTGCCAATAAGAGGTTAAATTTGAACAATTTTATTAATATAGCGAGATTTTTTTTAAAAAAAGGAAAATGTCTAAATATTTACGTTTTATATACCAAGGTTATTGATATTAGTCCTTATTAGATTGTTGTTGTTATCCATATGTGGTCCAAGGTTACTGGTATTTTTGTCAGTATCCTTTGTAGTCCTTCATCAAGGAAGAGCAAATAGTTTAGAAAATGTTTCAAATTAATTACATGTTAGGATTAAAATTTAGAACAACTATGGAAAAATGTTTCTGGATGTCTATTTATATATCTTAGGAACAATAGAAAGTGCACTGATTTTGGTTTCCTCAATAATTGGTTCATCATTCTTAAGTTGGATCGGTGATTTGATAATCTGTATGCACGCTTGCTTGTACATGCATAATTTGGTCTGGTTCAGGTAATTTCTCTCGGTGGCATAATCACTATTTTCATTTTGTACATGGCACAATATGGCTCAAGGCTCACGATTAACAACTTCCCGTTCGTGAGTTAAAATGCCTGATTCTAGTAATGAATTCCTTTTTTCCATCAAATTAAGATTTTGTAGCCATAGGTACATTATGAGAAAAATTATAATCTATAAGTACATTCTTAGAGCGTTTTTGTTTTATAAAACTTAGGTATTTTTATATAACCCCCAACAAATACTTTGTTGGAAAAATTAGCACAAATTCTATGTATTTTTACAATATCTCTAATCTCTAATATCTCTAATATTATAATGGGAGAGTTGAGGTTGTCATTTGTAGACATTCATTCAACATTTTAATCTCAGCCATTAATTTTAAACTGTGAGTTATATTAACCATTCATTTACTCAACTATTGTTAGTTACCATAATATCCTCAAAGTTCAAATTTATTTACAACATAATTATTTATAAAATTGTCATCCATATAAAATAAAAGTTTGTGCCACCAGGGATAATTTATAAAGAATATGTGATGAGTAAAGGAATGTCTCAGATTACGTCTTATTATTTACTATATAAAAAATATAATTAGAACGGGTATTGCACGTGTAAATTACTAGTAATAAGTTAATCTAAGCATGTGATTTATCATAAAGAAACAAAATAAAGATGTTATTGGACTTGAGGTTGCATCGACCCACTCCCTTCCATAAGAGTTTGACACCCCCTCTGTGAAGGTAGCAAATGGTAGTCAAAAACTTAGTGGTCTTGCAAACCCCTAACTTCCGGTTCCACGTCATGCACGGGCTTGATGTGCGAAGATCCCGATTGACAATAAAGTGCTCAACTCGAACGGACAAAGTCAAGGAGAATGATTTTGTATGATCAATGGATAAAATGAAATGATAGGGAGAAGACAATTTTTTATGACAAAGAGCTTGGCTTTGATGAATATGATTTAATTTTTCTTTTACTGGATGATTACAAGAGCTAGTTTGAATGGGTATTTATAGCGGCAAAAGAAGCCCAACCTGCTCCACAAATAACCTCAAATAAATACATCTTGAGGTGGACTTCTTGAGATGTAATACATCTTGAGGTGGGCTTTCTTGAGACGTCACAAGCAGTAAGCATCTGTAGTTGTTATTTGTTAAAAATGAGTATATGCCAATTCTAGAAATAGCGAAAATGATTGCAGTCGTCTATACTCAAAAATTAGATTTTTTTGGACGAAATGAGAGATGATATACCGTTTGAAGATCTGCGTAAAAAAAATAAATTTAAATAATGTGAAGGACGACACATGATCTGCCGTCTCGGAATTTTTATTAAAAAAAAATTACAATTTTGTGAAGGACGACACGTGATGTGCCGTCCAACACAATTGAGATTTTTTAATTTATTTTTTCTTTCTTCAAACAGAAGATGATCTCCCTTTTTGGGTGTTTTTTTTTAAAATTAATAATCTGGACGAGATATCATATCCCGTCCAACCATTTACCTAAAAAAAAGTTCAGATCAGACGACAAATCATCTTCTGCCCGACGTAAAAATGGTAAATCATCTTCCGATTGCCAAAATATGGAAAAGGCTATATCCTCCCCCGAAATTTGGCAGCCTACTGTTCACAATAAACCCAAAAAATGGGTATTTGGCCGACGACTGCAGATGATTTTTGGCCAAATTATCCATTTTTTGGATATTTGGCCAACGACTACACATGCTCTAAGACAGGGAAAAAAAAAGATCAGCATCTAATGGTGATCGGGAAGCCAGCGTCATAAGAGGCAAGAGAGAAGCTTGTTGCTCCTCTTGCAATCAGAGGAGGAAAAAAATAAAAATAAATAAATAAACAAACAAACAAATATATATACATATATATATATATATATATATATATATATATATATATATATATATGAGCAATGCTCCATTGAAAACGCAAATGTGAAAACTCGTGAAAAACCACCTAGGCCGTTGTTGGGAACAACGGCCTTTATAACCTAGGTCGTTGTTCCCAACAACAGCCTAGGTTGTTTTCATGTTTTCAACGCTACAGTAGGGTTTTCAATGGAGCATTACTCTCTCTATATATATATGGGTAATGCTCCATTGAAAACCACCTAAGCAACTGCTGGGGAACAACGGCTTTAGGTTTATTATAACCTAGGCCGCTGTTCTCAACAGCGGCCTAGGTTATAACATAAGCCATTGCTGGGACTCCAACAACGGCTTATGTTATAACCTAGGCCTAGGTGGTTTTCACACCCGTTTTCATGGATCCGTTTTCAATAGAGCATTGCCATATATATATATATATATATATATATATATATATATATATTACACATACATACAACTCCACTTTACTCTCTACCCAAATCTGACGAACCCTTGCTACGGTTTGCTTGTGGTCGTTCGTGTTGCTACTATCTCCTTACTATTCCTTTACACGAGCCTAGGAGCAATTGAATTAATTAGGTGGGTGTTTCTCAACTTTTTAATTTATTTTAGTAATAGCATGCTAGAGTAGATATGTATGAGTGGGTGTTTCTTAACTTTCTAATTTATTTTAGTAATAGCATGCTAGAGTAGATATGTATGTATGAATGTTTCTCAATTTTCTGATTTATTTAGTAATAGCATGCAAGAGTAGATATGTATGTGTGGGTGTTCTACAACTTCTAAATTTTTGTGTATTAGTAGCATGCTAGATAATCTTTATAAATTTGAGTATTCATGCTTAGAATATGTATGGATTGCTATTCGATTATGTGAGTTATTGCTGTTAATTATTGTGTGAGATTATGATATGTTTAACTTAGATTGTTATTATAGTTTCTGTCCTGAAATTTGATCTCACTTCATAAATTGTTTCTCTTTAACTAGTGGAATATAAAGGCTAAATTTTTTATATGTGTATCACATATGTGTCTATAACATCTCCTCACAATTTCATGATTTTTTAATGTCATTTGGTGTTTTAATAAAATCAGAACACATTACTTGTTTAGAAAGCTAACAAAACATATTTCATAATTCTGGCTGAATATCATAGTTACTTCCGAAAATCATTTCTCCCCAAATAAATGGAATTGGAAGCTAAACTTTTTATATGTGAATCTAGTATATGTCTACTATATGTTCACAAAATTTCATAAATTTTGGATATCGTTTGGTATTTTTAATAAATTCGAACTTAGGACTAATTACCAGTTTTGCCTGGATTCTAGAAATTTGTATACCTTTCGATTTTTGATCAGTTAAACCCCTTAGATGCAGTATTTTGAGGAAACTCAAAACTAATAATTTGAAGTAGATTTATTAATCTTTCTTTCGAGTCAAAAGAAAACAAATTAGATGGCCCACATATGAATCTGACCTAGGTTAGATTGTGAGCCCGACAACCTCTCTACTCTCTTAGGGTAGATTTCCTGCTATATATATATATATATATATATATGATATGTATCTGTGGGAAACAAAAAGGAAAAATCCTAGCCGTCACAGAAAGTGAGATAAAGAGAGAGAGCAACAGGAACACCCCTTTTCCGCAGTTAGCACCACGGCGTGGGGGAGAGCCTGATTTCATTCGTTCGTGTGGATACCATAGAGGCATCGCAACGTTGCTTTGCTCGTTATTGGCGGGTTGTGGAGACAGTCGTTCTATCGTTGAGGTAAAAACTCCTAACACATTTTATGGTTTTTGCACGGATCCATGGCTGGGTTTCAGAATTTTTAATTTATTTTCTTTGCGTATTTACTCTGTGATTGACTTCAAAACCCAACAGTTTTCCCGACCGGTTTTGACTCAAACTAGACCAAAACCCAACTTACCCTACATCTTCTACCCCTTTCTCCTCCCTTCTTTTTTTTCATCTTCATTCTTTCTAAGCCTTAAAAAAACAGCAATAGAATTGGCCATGGAAGCTTGGGGGGTGCCACATGGCCCTTTTTTGGGGGGTGGGCTTCTCTCGACCGTTTTGGGCTTCCAACGGTCGGGAAGCTCAACCATTTCTCCCTCTTCTATATAAAACGCTCTCCCTTCTCATCATTCTCTTCATTCACTGTCTCTCTCTCTCTCTTCAAAATTAGAGTTTCTCTATCTAAAATCACCTCAGTCAACTTCGATGACCTTTGTGGCAAGATTCCAGTGAGAATTCTGTCGATCAACCGTACTAGTTACTTCAGGTAATTATTTATTTATTTCCGAGAGATGTCTAGGGAATCTTTGGTCGGTGAGACTTCCCTTTCGGGTCGTGGTGTGGAGCAGCCGTCTGTTCCTTGTCTTACTAGAGAAGATAAGGGGAAGGGGTTGGTTGGGTCATCTTTAGTCGTTGTAACCCCCATTCCCGCCAATACGTATTTTCTGTGTATTTTCGGTATTTCAATTTGTTATAAATTATTTTTCGCTCTTAAATTCTTTTTGTTGAAATTTATTGTTGAATCTCCTATTAAAGTCTATTTCTAATCAATAATTTTATTTGTAGCTATCTTCTAATGATTTTCATATTGTAATACAAATCCTATTATTGTTGTTAGTATTGCTATTATTATTATTATTATTATTATTATTATTATTATTATTACTACTACTACTACTACTATTATTATTATTATTATTATTATTATTATGTTTATGGTTATGGTTATTATTATTATGATTGTTATGATTTCTACGATTATTATTATTTTTTTTTATTATTGGAGTACGAAGTTTATGTACATTATTTGATTTAAATTAATTGTTATGTACTACTATATTACTGTTCATCATATTTTAGCCCAAATCAAACCCGATTATATTTATTCTGTGAATCCAGTATATTCTATTGTATTTATTAGCATTTGAGTATTAACTTAATGTATACTATTTGATTCATTGTACTATTGTATTACTATCTATTTATTCATTTATTTTTCTAAAATTCCAAACCCATTTTCTTATTGGATCTTTACGCAAAACCCAATACCCTTTCCCTATTGGATCCTATACCCGCTTACCCAATAACCCAAACCCACACTTATCCCCTATATAACCCCCCCTGTTTAACCCTAATCTCACTAACCTTAATCCCTCTAAACTCACAGCGGCCAACTAACCCCCCGCTACTGTGCTACCCCCTGCATCTTCTTCCTCCCTGTGCTGCTCTGAAACCCACCCCCCGTCGCCTTGTCCTCCTCTCGCCCTCGCTCGTCGCTTACAGTACCCCTGTCATCCTCTCCACCACATCCCCTGCATCCGCCATTGTCTCCTCCGCCTGCAACCTCCACACCATCAACCTCCACCACTGAAACCCATTCTTCCATTATCGAGCCTCCGTCCTCCACCTCGTCCCCTACTCCTGAACTCATCCCCGTCCTCCTCAATCGACCCCATGTGCAACCTCTGTCGTTGCTCCGTGATCCACCTCCGCAACCCCCATGGTCCCGTCGCAACCCATTGACGGTCGAGCACCCTGCCGCTCTTCTTCTTCATCTTCGCTGTGACTGTCGACCACCGACAGCCCCGCTGTTGCTGTTGCCTTGCTGTCCCGACCACCGTCGAAGCCCACAATTGCTGCCTTCACTATCTCCCACAGCTCCACCATCCCCGATCCTCTCATCTTCCTCCTCGCATCTTTTTCTCCCGAACCCAACTGCAACCCTCCCACTGCCTTGTCTTCCCCCAGTTGCTAGCCCCTGCCATCCACCGTCGAACTCTGCTATTTCAGTCCCCGCTGCTCCTGCCACCGTCGAGCCCCCCGGCATCCCACAACTACGACCACCTGTAGTCCTCCCCCCACCTTGCCGGCAGCCAGTCGTTGTCCCCTTGCTGCATCTGCTCCCTCTTGTTGCTGCGGTGTGCTCTTGCGGTGTTTGCAGTCTGTCCTTATTGAGTTGTCGTTTGTCATTTGCTGTTGTATGCTGTATGTTGCTGTGTATGCTTCCGCTGATTGCTGGTTGCTGTCTTGGTGTTTGGTCGCTATTTGCTGTTCTTGTTCTTTCCATTCTCGCCTTTGCTTTTGCTGTCTCGTGCTGTTCTCATTGTTTCATGTGTGTTTGCACATGTTGCCCGGGATCTTAGTCGCATTATTCTAATATTTTTATCAGAATTGTCTTCATATCAAGGCAAGTATTCTCATGTACGAAATTTATTGTATTATCCCATACAAGCAATTTCTTGAAAATCCTGCAAGTAAGTTCATCGTAGTTAACTCCCGTTCTCATGTTATATGTGCCGATATGTTTTGATCCACCGATATTTTGTTTCGATTTGACCCTATCAATTCTATATTGTAGAAATACCATGATTAGCCTATTATTGTAACACCCCGCAAAATTGAAAATGACAATTTTGCCCTTGTGTGCTATGCACGTGTATTTTGTACCATTACTGGTAATATTTGTAACGTATTTTCATTACGTATTGTGATTTATGACTATTTATGCATTCCCCATATATTTTATCCTATTTAAATTAACTACAATATTAAATTTCAATCTCTGTATTTTTACGTGCTTTTTACATGTTTTGATGCACGTATCGATTATGTGTTTCCACCACTACATGTAATATTTTCTATGTGTTTAAATTATTTATTTTAGCTATTCAAATCCATTTTTGATAAACCGGAAATTTATTTTTTCTCCATTTTGATTAAAATAATTTTGTACGTATGATGCACGTGCTAATTTTTCCATCTTTATTTTTCTTACTCTCATTTACTAATTTAGCATGCATAAGTCTTTTTATTTAGCCTTTCTTTCAACCTATGGACCTAAGAATAGATTCTAGCCCACTAGATTAATTAATCAATTAATTAAAAGAAAGCCCACAAGGCAAGGCCCATTAATTAAATCCTGTTTTTAGTTGTGCATGGACTCACACATGACATGTAACAACTTTTAATACACATTTTAGAATCATATGAATTGTATTTATTTTGTGTATGTGTGTGCACTAGTGCACAACACGTGCACGTGTTAGTTGAAGAGGTAGGAGTTGGCCGGTTTGGGAGCGTGAAGGGTTTGGCCGGTTTTTGGAAATGGAAGGGTTGGGGGTTATGGGAGTTAGGGTAGTGAAGAGATAGAATTAAGTGAGAAGTTATTAGGTAGAGAAATTTGCAATTTAGACCTTCACTTTGTCCTATAAATACCATTGTTTTCTTCTTCTCTTTTCACACCAAAAACTAAACAAATGAGAGAGAGAGAAAAAAAAAGAGTTAGAGTATTCTTGTTGCTTATTGGAGAGCTCTTGCTAGGAGGAGAAGGACTAGGTGGCTTGTTGGAGCTGGGAGTTGTGTTCCATCATC
The DNA here is from genome assembly GCA_017893485.1 of Hemerocallis citrina. Classification (NCBI taxonomy): domain Eukaryota; kingdom Viridiplantae; phylum Streptophyta; class Magnoliopsida; order Asparagales; family Asphodelaceae; genus Hemerocallis; species Hemerocallis citrina. The sequence goes on from CM030367.1 coordinate 106,886,224, forward strand.
TTGTTTGCAATCTTCATAAGAGGTGGGTGGTCTTTATACTTTCTAATTCATAGGTTCAGAATGCTAGAATATGACATTAGTAATGTAGATCAAAGTGATGAAATGTGGGTGATCTTGTGCTTTCTAAATGTAGAAAATGCATGCTAATGTATTACATGAGTAGTATAGATAAAGCTGATGTGATAATTAGTGAACAAACCCATGCTTTTATGTGTACTATGAATTGTAGAAATTTTAATATGATTAAAGAAATAAATTGTCATCATGTTAATTAGAAAAAGAGTTATGGCCATATATGCATGTTAATTCATAAATGTAGAAATATATAATTGTAGGAACACTTGTTCAGATTTTCCTTATGATAAAAAAAATTAATTTTTTGGTGAAATTGAATTGATACACATAGAATCATTTTAAGTTATATGTAAAGGATACAATATGCTATTTGATTAAAATGAAGAAATGAAACTTACGTTCATTAAAGGGAATGAGATAATTTGAAATATAGATACAATGTTTAGAACAGAAGTTTGGAAATTCGTGAATCATTGTTTTCAAGTAAAAAAAATACACATTACAGTAGTAGGGGATTTTAAAAGGAGACTGTTAGGATTTTGGTGGATTTCCAACTCTGTAGAGAGTCCCCGATTTTTAAAGTGGGCCCCTTTCCCACTTTAAAAATCGGTGACTCTGATGTGGAAATCCACCAAAATCCTAATAGTCTCCTTTTAAAATCCCCTACTACTGTAATGTGTATTTTTTAAAAAATACACATTACAGTAGTAGGGGATTTTAAAAGGAGACTATTAGGATTTTGGTGGATTTCCAACTCTGTAGAGAGTCCCCGATTTTTAAAGTGGGCCCCTTTCCCACTTTAAAAATCGGTGACTCTGATTTGGAAATCCACCAAAATCCTAATAGTCTCCTTTTAAAATCCCCTACTACTGTAATGTGTATTTTTTGTATGAATAAGAAAATTACGGTTCATTAAAAAGATTAGATTGATCATATGTCGAGTTTGTGAAAAAAAAAAACTAATTTCAGAACGTTGTGAACAAATCTACAATAGCGTGATTCCTAAACAGTAGTCACACTTGGACTTACTGGTTAGCCAGTGCACCACAGAGCACTACTGTGCTTGTAGGAGATTTGGGTTCAAAACTTGTTGGACACAATTTATTTTGTTTTCCTTTAAAATAAATTTGAACCAAAAGTGGGTATATGGGGATTTCGTTTGGGCATTTGACAGCCAAGTCGACATTTCGGCTAGTGGAGTGGGCTTTGGGCGCTACTGTGTTGCGCGGTTGGCTGGGTTCGAAACCTGATAGCCACACTTTTTTTGATTTTTATGTTTTTAATATTTTAAGGGAGTTCTCATGCAAATAAAATTTTGGGGAAAATTCTAGTATTCCTATAAAGTGATATAGATTCTACTAAAAATAATTTTAGAAATTTTCATGTATATTTGAGATATTAAAAATGGAATTGAGATAGAAAAATGAATTATTGACTTCAAAATTTATTATTTGAGAATAGGACTTTCATTTTGTGAAGAAGAGTAAACTATTGTTATGTGAATTGATTTCTTTTGAAGAGGTTATATTCTTACTTTTGTTTAAGAAATATTTGATGTGGGTTGAGATATTTTATGAGCTTAATTGCTAATGAGATTTAAAGTGATGAGTTTATGTTCATGAAAAGAATTATTGCTTCTAAAGATTATGAATGAATAAATTGAATATGAATAGGTGCTAAAACAAGACATTGATCACTTTTATGAATAAGTTGAAGATATGAATACATTAAGTTAATACATGATTATTGAAGGGTATGTGTACCCGTGAATTCTTGTACGTGAAAGGTTGTAATTTAGAGTTAGTGAGACCTCGGGTACCGACATTGTTGAAATAAAAGATTGAGTTATATTTTGAGATATGGCCATAGAGCTATCTCGGTATTTGTGATTAACACCGATAGGGGGTAAGACTAACTATAGGTATGATAATTTATTCATGTATTGAACTTAAGAACTAGGCACATAAGTGAAGATGTAGTAAAACTTGGGCAAACATGAGAATATTCGGGCGGTGGATTCTGGGACAGTGGTTGCATCCTGGGAGACGAGCTTTTATTTTAAATCCGGGACTATGTGTAGTCGGGCGGATAGTTTGCCGTACTCCAATGTATATACGTATACCGGGGCTAGAGGGACACTTGCGGATGATTCGCATGATGAGGAGTCTGTTATAACAGTCAGGCGGTGGACTTCGGGACTGGGATCCGTATTCATGGAATGATTTAAACCTTGCTTTATTACTGGGTAGTTGTCATGGCGAGGGATCAAACCCTTTCATGTGGAGTATGTAGGTGCTTGCCCTCGGACCTATGTAGTATGGGAAGCATAGAATCCGAACAAGTATGCATTAGTGTCATCTTAGTATAAAATATCTGCATTAGGCATTAAGGCATCGCATACACTTACATGTTTAGTGTAATCATATTTAACACTTTATTTGCATTCAAGTTTGTGATATGTTAAAGTATTAAGATCGTTATATTTTCGGCATAGAGAGAATGACCGTGTATAACACTTTCGTAGGTTGTAAGCAACTGACGTGCCCACAGCTTTATATGCAGGAGTTGGATTTTCATGAAGAATTAAAGTTGATATTCTGCTGTTGATTTATTTAAATGTTAAAGATGTTGCAATTGTATAATTTTCATTGTTGTACTTCATTTTATCTTCTGCTGTGTAAATGAATGTAAAGACTCTGTTGTATGATAAAAAGTTCAAATTTCCTAGTAAAATTGTACGAAGTGAAGTGTAAAGATCCTGTGGAACTTCGAATTCAGCCTTATTTGGAATTCGGGGCGTTACAATTATTACATGCACGACACAACACATGATAAACAAAACTAAAAATGCATATGAACAATTAGAAGTAATGGTCAATTTTGTTGTATGTGATTGTGTTGAATATTGAAACTTGATGTTGTAACCATGATAGTAATTTCCCCTGTTTTGATATTGTTAAAACCATGCTTGGGTTGCTGATGTGATAATTCAATTATTTCTAGTTAAGATTTTATTTTTATGCCAGCCAAATCAAATTATTATTAATATTTTAGTTCTGGAATACTGCTGTCCTAACCTTGCCTGATGATTTCAACCCTATTAAAGACAAAATATTGAGTTGGTTTCTAAATATGAATTGTAGCCCCATGTGTCTAGTTTTCAGAAATTTTGACAGAATCGAATTTCGAATTATATTCTGTGAGATATTGCTATTTTAGTACTGCTGGATCAGGATTTCCAGATTCATAATTTTGCCTGTATCACCATGCTTTGCAATTTAATTTGAACATGTTATCAGTAATATAATAATATGAAATTTATCTTGCTGAGACTAGATATGCTAGGGAGTCACCCTTAATTTTCCTGAATTTATTTGATGAGTTTTCAGACCTGATTCATGCATGTAAATACAATTTTAAGAATTCTGGCTGAACACAAAATTTGTGTAGAATGTTGATTTGAGCCCAGTTGCTGTAACTTTTACATATCATGTGTATATGCACTGGAACCGACGGAAAGTCTAGATTCTAGGACTTCTGACGGATCCAGACTTGCATTCCTGTGGCGACAGAAATTCCAGTTTTGGTGCAGCAATGTCATGCTGTCCAGAATTGGAGTTCTCGTTGATTTTAATAATTATAAGTTAATTTGACATCTGAATTTGTTTCCTATCCCAACCCGAACCTGTTCCCTGTTTCCCTTCATGTTTACCTGTCCCTGTTTGTGCATCTTTATGTCTGTTTTGGTAAAAATAATAATTAATCAAGCCAGGGTTTAAGAGAAAGATCTAGTAGTGGACAATATAGAAAAGTGTACTCGAAAGAGGGCTCGTGTTTTCCACCTATTTGCATGGATACATGATTACAAGTACATGGAGCTAAGTGCCACGTAGAACTAAGTTTTCACGTCCTGATGACGGGGGCCACCTCTAGAATCTACGGGGGCCACCTCTAGAATCCATTACATGATTACATGATTCATGAGCCTATTTACCTATTTTCCTGTTTACAAGTTATATAGAACTAAGTGCCACGTAGAGCTAAGTGCCATATCGTGGGATGATAGGGGACCACCTCTAGAATCTACGGAGGCCACCTCTAAAATCCATTACCTGATTACATGACATGATATGATTCCTGTTTACATGATGCCTGAGTACATGACCCTATAGAATCCACCACTACGTCTAAATGTAACTTGATTGTATGCATCAAATATGTGATATATATATGGGACGTATGATTGCTTCACTAGTTAGGACTAAATGAAATGAGTAAACCTAAGTTGACACTGAGCATTTGCATATTCTTGTTTACATGTATATGATTCCTATGTACATGTATATGTTTCTTGTTTACATGTATATGATTTCTGTCCACATGTTACATGCTCATTACTAGTCTTGTGATTCCTATTTATAAGTTGAAATTCATGAATCTCATTTACATGTTGTATTTCCTGTTACATGATTCATTCTTGCACTTGATTCCCTTGTTGCATTCCTTGTTCCTATACCCTCTTTGCTTGTACTACTTGCGGCCCGTAGCTTGCACTAACGAGCATCTTGTCTTCTGCTTCTCTATTTCTTCATAATGTTAAATACACAGGTTTTAGAGATCAGCTACCCGACGGAGTGAGTGATAAAGTGTTCTGAGCTTGAGTCGGAATCTTTATGCTTTAGTTTACTTTTGTTTTGAGTTTATAAATTCGTTGTTACTACTTGAACTTGTATTGGGCATGTTGTCCCAGAGTATTATTGTTTCCAGATATTGTTTTTATTTGAGGATTATGTATTTGTTTTTAAATAATTCTTTGATTATGAGATTTGTTTCATGCATGCGTAGGTTGTGTACTTCTTTTATATTTCTGTTTACTGTTGAGTTGGTCCTTACAACTTATGAATGATGAAAATCATTCGCTGGGCTTTGTCACGTACTCGTATTCTGTATTCATTTGGGAAGCGGGGCATGACAGTCGTAGTGAAGACGATCGTAGAGGAGGATAGGAGGTCAGGCGAGTTCGGGATGTAGTACTATACACTTTCGGATCTTCCTGGAGTTCTTCAGTATTCTTCGACGTGGCAGATTTAATAGAGTACGGTGTTTGGTGTGAGGAGCAATAGTACTGTGAGTCCTCTAAGGTGGACATTATCTCTTCGATCCTTAAGGAAGAAGATCTTGGTCGTATCATGGAGGGCTACAAAATTCCCCGAGAGTTTGATCTGATGTAGCCAAGTTCTAGTGTGGGAAGCTTGCTCACTGATCTCTCCCTAGTTGTGTTTCTTTTTGTACGATGCTTTTTATGCGGTGCTCCATTTTCCCCTACACTCGTATGCTAGAGAGGTCTTGAGGTGGTACACTTTGAGACCTATCCAGTACATGCCGAATATGTGAAGGAATGTGAAAAGATTCAAGCTGTATTGTTAGGCATCCGGATTTGAGCAGAAGTTGAATGTGTTGAGGGTGCTCTACAAGCTCCCCCAGAAGAACAAGCTGGAGTTTAGGTACTAATGATGGTAAAAATCGCAGCAGATCAGAGCCGTACGATTCCGCACATATCTCAAAGCATCTACAGGCATATTGCCATCACAGGCCTCTTTTACAAGTCTGGGCCCACTCCAAGACATGGGCTTCTCCCAAGCCCATAAAAAGTGACAGACTAGTCCTATTAGGATAGACACTCAGCCCATACAGGCTAGGAGTCAAATCTCTTATCCCCTAACAAGGATATCTTATCTCTTGAGGGGGAGAGACACGAAAAAGATAAGGTAGTTAAATCGATCCAACGGACACAAATCAATCTCTTGAAATGTCTCTCAGGCCTATAAATACCCCTCCCCCTCTACAGTCAGAAGGTAATGAACAATTTGCCAATTTTCACTCTCTTACTCTCTCTCTCTCTTTCTGGTTCTGACTTGAGCATCGGTGTAGCGCCCCGAATTTCCAATATGATATCTTAGAAATACGTGGCACAATTCCCAGCACCAACTTCAATTGCAATATTAAACACAGTCCAAAAACACAGATAATTTTTATTTCAACTTTCATTACAATAATCTTTACAAACACAGCGGAATACAAAACATCTTGAATTACAAACTTTTTCTTTACAACACATCTTTTTACGAAATTACACAAAAGCTTTATTACATCAATTAAACTCAAGCATCCAAACCCTAAGCTCTAAGTAACAACCTGTAAAACATGAGGCTAGAGATAATCCCTGACCCCCAAAACTAAAGGGGTCATCCATAAAGGTGTGACTGACATAAAAACACGCAATATAAATAAAGCATTAAGCATGGAGTCATCAACAACATGTATTAACAACAAGATTATATGAAATGAAAAATAACAATAAGTAAACCATGAAAACATCAAGGAATATAAGATAGTAAATAGTAATACATGAAAACATCGAGTGAATCTAGACTAAGTGTCAAGTGTAGAAAAAACAGGAAAACACAGGCATAAAACCAAGTCAAGAAAACACAATACTATATGCTGACACTCTAATGCATACTTGTCGGATTCTATGCATTCCATAGTACATAGGTCCGGTGCAAGCCCTTAACAATCTCCACTTTATATGGATGAACCCCTCGTTATGCAACTAATCCTACTACGGTGATGGAAAACAAGATCCAGAATACTCCGCGAATAGGTACCACAGCCCTCGACGCGCAAGCATCATGTAAGATAGCTCAAAAACAACCAGAGATTCATCTCCCAAACTGTGTACCCCACGAATAGGCTTGCAAGGCCCTCGACGTGCAGATACACCAGGTACATTCTGTGAATAGATCTGCTGACCCTCGACACGCGAATGCACCCTGCATGCTCTGTGAATAGGCCTGCAGGCCCTCGACATGCGAACATACAAATGCCCTCTCGGGACAGAACAACAAACAGTCCTGGAACGCATCCATTGGACTAAACAAACCATGAGCCTATACTTACGTTTCCCAAGTTCCATCACATCCCCACTAGTTCCTGTCCTTAAGTTGATCACAAAAGTTCCCATCTCTAGAGTTAGTGTATCCTGCCGGACTTAAATACTCAATAACAACCAAACCAAGACCCCCCAGGTCTAACTTAACAAATCTCAACTGCCGGTTCACAGGACTCCCACTCAACTCCTAGAGATATCATCAAGACCAAAAACTCACAAATCCATCGTCAAAACGATCATATGGAGAAACTTCTCCAATCAACAAAACCCAAATCTTTTATAAAATTCCAGAATCCAAACCCAACAATAAAACTCCTTGAAAACATATGCTCTGTAGAAAGATAATGTTTAGAATAGTAAGTTATAAATCCAAAACTTTTAAAGAATTAATCGTTTAAAGAACATCAGAATAACTCAAGAAAACATCAGTAACAGTCGACTGTAAACCGGAGTCGGTCGACTGTCCAGAGCGAAAAACCAGCACTTCAAGAAATAAAAATCTAAGTAGAAGCATTCGACTGCAAAAAGTCATCGGTCGACTGTCCAGAGCGAAAATCCAATATTTTTAAGAAAAATAATTCTAAGTATTGACGGTCGACTATAAAGTCCTCAGTCGACTGTCCAGAGCAAAAATCCAACACTTCGAGAAATATCAAAACAGAGCAGAGACAGTCGACTGGAAAAATGGGTGAGTCGACTGTTACGCACGAGATTTCAAGAAAACGAGAAAACACAGCAGCCAGGTAGCGACGGTCGACTATTGAAACATACCAGTCGACTGTCACACCTACAGACTGCAGTTTGGGTTGTGCATATTTCAACCGATACGAAGATTTAATTTATAAAAAAAAAATCTATAAAAAGTATATTTCCGATATGATCAAATACAACTTATAGGATATACAAAGATTCATAAAACCAATCAAAATCAATTGAATTGATAAAAAATAGTTTTTTGAAGAATTTCTTCGAAATAAAATATGAATGTTTGCATATATCAAAACTAAAGTTTTTAAGAATCAATCGTACATCAAAATAACTTTGTTTTATATTCCAAACCATATAAATACCAAAATAAGTTGAGATATAGTCAAATCCTTTGAAAACACATAAAACTCAATTTCTTCTTAAACAACAAAAATACGATATTTATGAAAAACGTTTGTACATGCTTGTGCACCAAAAGAACTTCACAAATCCATAAATTAAAATAACAAAATATTTAGATTTAATCTTAGTATTTGAGAAATCCAAATTCAAGTAATATCTTTCATAAAAATCACAAATCCCCAAATTTGGTCAAATTGTATAAACCCCAAATCTAGTCATCACAACTCAAATCCTCAAGGCATGGTCTTTTAATCCATTACTCCTTCTCAAAAATTCCTCAAACTCAATCTCAACTATTCTCAATAGTTGATTCATAAACAAATTTATCATTAACATGGCCAAGTTGCATTCATCCAACTCACCAATAGTCAAAAATCTCATCTTTAATTGATTTATGCATAATATTCACCATACTCAATCAAATCAGCAATAATCCAAAAGAAATAGCTTACTCACAATTTGTATTGGGTTCTCCAACAATCTAAAATCATCCACATGCAATTCTACTCACAAATAACTAGGGTTTTCACGAAAGATCCAATTTTAACTCATCAATTCATTCAATCCACCATATGTATTCATATCAAAACCCTAGCATGCTTTCTAATTAATGAAATACCACATAAAACACACATAAAACAAAACAAAACAAAACAAGTCACTCACCTTGTTGGAGAGATCAAACGAAGACAATTAGAAAATAGGAAAAAGCCTCTCCTTTGCAAGAAATACAAGATCTTCTCTTTAAATCTCCAAGAAAATAAAAACAATAAAACCTTTGTGTTGTGCAGTGCAAGACGGCTGCACTCACCTTTTTAAATAGGCCGGAATTAAGAGAATTAGGGTTTTGAACACATTTGCAAAATAATACTTTTAAAATATATCTTTACATAAATAGATCCATATACTTGGAAACTTGATAACACCAATTTAATTGAGATTTAAAAACAAAATAAACACTTTACTTTCAACCAGGCACTGTTTGAAAAGTCCACAAAAGTAAGTTTACACATTTACCCCTCAAAATGACAATTTTGCAAAAAGATCATCTTTTATCGAAACTTGAAAAATAAATCAAATTCATCAAAACAAAAAGTAAACTTTTTAACCCTGAGTTGACTAGGCATTATACCCAGTCCCAAAAATCTGAACATCTGGAGTTTTCACCCTCATTAGGTAATTTTGCACAAAAGTCCTTCTTTTAAAATATTTGCAAATAGGTCCAGTAGATATCAGAAAAATCTAGAAAATTCACAAATAATATCCAATAATAAATAATAATTTTCCACAAAATAGTTTTTGACTTTGAACTTCCAAGAAATTATTTGCATGCGTTTTGCACGTGTAAAAAGATAACTCTTCAGAAAAATATTTATTAAATCTCCAAAAAATCATTTTAATCTATATAATAAAACACAAAGAAAGCTATCAAGTGGCTCTCCTTCAGTCTCCCAAAAAATCAAAGGTTCAGATCTTACCTTACAAAACATATTTTCCCTCCAAAGTTTCCCCCAAAACTCAAATTCAAATCTCCCACCCAAAACAACTTCTATATTTATTTTAATTTTTATTTTCTCTCTCTCTCCCTCCCTCCCTCTTCTATTCAAAAAATTAAGAAAATAAAAATATTAAAATATTAAAAAAATTAAAATTTAAAATTTTAAAAACTTTAAAAATAATTCAAAAAAATTCAAAAAAGTCATATAATATGTTTTTTGCTCTATGTTTGCTACATCAATTAATTTGCTGGACCTCCGAAACTATTTTATATAATCAAATAAGGTGCACCGTTCCGAAGACGTGCTGTAGACACGTGATAACGGGCAAACCTAGTTCATTTATAACTCTTAAAAATAATATTTAAAAAATACGGGGTACTACATTCGGAGGGTCTGTCGCCGGGGCCACCCCCCTGTGTTTCAGGCTTTTTGCACGGTCCATCGGCCGCATAAGCAACCATCGGATTCAGATCACGGTGGCCAATCACTGATCCAGATTCATTCTCAGGAGCTCTAACCGTCTATAACGGTCAGGGTCACAGGTTTGACTTTTAGTAGTTTCCTTCAATTATCAACTCACTATCTGTTTGCTCCCACACCGAAATAAGCATCAACAGATTGGCACCATCTGTGGGAACTACACAAGTAAGACTTGCGCCATGCCATCAAGACTAAGAGGTAAAAGGGGTGGCCTCTAGCCGCCGCACTACCTCTCTTCGTCAACTAGCTCCTTCAATGGAAGTTCAGATTCCTCCTCAACGGTCACCCCAGCAACCTAATCACGCTCCTTCCAACGGAGAGGCACCGGGTGGCTCCCAACATGAACAACATCCTCAATACGATCGCATCTCAGTCCATAATGCCTCAACTGATTCACTAGCCTCGCGAGGCCCATGGGGGTCTAGAGATCTCTGGCAGATCATCAGAAACAGGCAACAAGAAACCGACCTGCGAATTATGTTGGACGAGAGGCACTCCCAATCTGAGGCCTCCTGCTAAGGTCATCAAGCAAGCTAGAGAATACATTTTCCTAGACAACGATCAAGGCAATCCTCCTCTCATAGGAGGCGCCCAATAATGAGAAGCCCAACTCATGAGATTCAAAGGCTTCCTGTGCAGAACAGAGGTCAAAACGCCCCAGTTACAAGGGCTGAATTGGATAAATTCAAACTTGACATCCTCCATACTCTCCAAGGGAGTCAAGATCTGGGCCTACCCCCTAACGAAGGATACGCCGACTCAATTGGATCCCAAAGGAAGGACGACCAAATCCTCCGTCGTATCCAAGAAGTAGAAGGTCACCTAGAACAAATGAAGAATGAGAGAAATCACTCTAATAGGGCCTACCGCCCTAATCGACCTCCTTTCAGCAGAGCCATCCTCGATTGCACCCATCCTAAGGGGCTTTAAGGCTCCTCAATTTGAATCCTATGACGGGGAATCAGACCCGACAGACCATATCGAGAGCTTTAAAATACTCATGATGGTCTATAATGCCACCGATGCACTCATGTGCGGACATTTTTCGCAACACTGAAAGGATCAGTAAGGAAATGGTATTCACGTCTGACTTCCGAATCCATATTTTTCTTCGATCAGCTCGAAGAACTCTTTATTGCACACTTCGTTATTAGTCGGGGAGCTGAAAGGACCAGTGTCTCCCTGTTAGAACTAAAGCAAAGAGATTGAGAATTGCTGAAAGACTTTGTCAAACTCTTTACAACTGAAGCAAGGTCGATTTCCTCCTTGAACACTTCAGTAGCGACTGTAGCTTTCCGCCACAACGTTACTAACAAAGACCTGAAAGCCTCCCTCGTCAAAAAGCAGCCCAAAATTTTTACTGAGCTCCTGGAAAGGAGTGACAAGTACACCAGGGTCGAGGAAGCGCTCTATCCTCAAGGCAAGAATGATTCATTTTCCGAGAACAAACGAAAGGATATAAGCGAGGAAGAACCTACGAAATTTCAGAAAAATGGTGCAAGTTCACGCAGTCCAATTCTAGCCCCACGCTTCGATAAGTTCACTCCTCTTAACGCAAGCGTATCAGCCATCCTCATGGAAGTTGAGAAGGGCGGAATAATCCCCCCCCAAAACGATGTCAACGTCTAGCAGGAGAGGAGACAAAAATAAGAGGTGCACATTTCACAGAGATCATGGACACACTACTGACAACTGTCCATGTAGCACCCCAATTTTTTATTTAATTAAAAATGCATTTTTTGATTTTTTGCACGTATGATGCACGTGCTAATTTTTTATTCTCATTTTGTTACTCTCATTATCCATTTTTTGCATGCATAAGTTTTTAATTAGCCTTCCTTGACCCATGGACCTAAAGAATAAATCCTAGCCCAATAGATTAATTTAAGGGAAAGCCCACTAGGATAATTAAACTAGTTAATTAAAGCCCATGGGACAAGCCCATTAATAAAATTCTAAATTAAGTTGAGCTTGGACTAATACATAACAAGTTACAGCTTTTGGTATACATTTAGAGCTACAGAAAATTGTAATTATTTTGTGTGCATGTGTACATTTGTACACACTAGTCTGGCCGGATTATGCATGGGGATTGACCGGTTTTGGGCTGGGGGAGGGAAAAAAGGTTGGGGTTATGGGAGTTGAGTTTTTGAAAGGTTGGGAGCATGAAGAGTTAGGAGTTTAGGAGTTAAGAAAATGAAGGGTTGGAAGAATTAAAAGAGAGAATTATTAGGTGGAGATTTATGCAATTTAAACCCTAACAATATTCTATAAATAACACCCCATTTCTCCTTCTCTTTTGCACCAAAATGAAATCAAATTAAGTGAAAGAAAAAGAAAGAGAGTAAGAGAGTTCTTGTGCTTGGAGGAATTCTTGCTAGAAGAGGAGAAATTGCCAGGAGGAGAAGCTCTTGCTAGGAGGAGGAGTTCTTGCTAGGAGCTAGGAGTTGTGCTTCCACTTTGTTCAATCTTCAATTGAGGTGGGTGATTTCTTTACTTTCTAGTGGTAGAATATGCATGCTAAACATTATAAATGAGTAGTATTAGTTAATGTTGATATGAAAAATATAAATAAAATTCATGTTAATGTAATATGCTATGAATGAGGATAGTTTTGTTGTGATTGAGTAAAAAATAGATACCATGCTAATTAAAAAGAAGAATTCTTTCATGCTATGAATCATGTTATCATGTTTGCAAAATTTTGTACTTGTTGAGTATGTGAAATTTGTTGAAGAAAGTTATATTCAAATCATGCTTTGATAACTAAGAAGCGGAAAGTAAACAAAATGAATTTAGTTAGTATCATGAGATGTGTTGACATATGTGTATTTTGCCATGTTATAATTAAAAATATAAACTATTGCATGAAAGAGTCTTTTGTGAAATTCTCATGAATAAGTGGCATGCTAGTTTGGTTATAAATTGACATTTGTAAAAGTAGGAACATAAACTAGTTTATGAACACTACTCAAGTCTTATACAGGTTTAGGTGAAAAAATGAGAAAAAAGAACTGTTTAAAGAAGTGGAAACAGAGTTTTAATGAATTTAAAATTTGTTGTTTTACTGTTTTTAATTTCAATCTCAGTCAAGAAAATTTTATTTCAACTTCTTAGAAAGATTTGATCTTTGGGATAAACGAGTTGCATGAAAAAGAACCACTTTCAGAATAGTTTAAACAAAAGTACATTAGTACATTTTCTAAACAGAAAATACACTTGGACTTATTGGTTAGCTAGTGCAAAACAGAGCACTGTTGTGAGAGATCTTGGGTTCAAAACTTGATAGTCACATTTTATTTTGGTTTCATTCAATAAAATTTGGACTGTACTGAATGTATAAGGGTTTTTTTTAGTCTCAGATTAAGACAAAAAGTCCAAATGGACTTAGCGGCTAGTGGGTTCGGGGTCTGGGCGCTGAATGTGTGTTGCCGCAGGTCCTGGGTTCGAAACCCAGACGTTTTTTTTTTGGGTTTTACTCATGAATGTTTTTTGAATTGGAATAAAACTTTAGTATTAATATAAAATAAAATGGAAATATTAAGGGATAGTTTTCTTGTATATTTTTGAAGTATAAAAAGAAATGAAATTTTTAGAATAGAATTTTGTGGTGAAGAAAAGAAAAGTAGTATTTGTGAAGTGATCTTTTAAAGAGATTACAATTGTAGTTTGTTTAAGAAATATTTTATAGTGATTTGAGACATTGTGATAACTTAGATTTGTTATAAAATTTCATGTGATGAAATTGTATCCTTGAAAGGAATGTTTTGTTTATAAAGAATATGAATAAATAACTAGATCATGAATAGTGTCAAGACTAAGAAATGATTACTATAACACCCCGAATTCCAAAACATTCTGAATTCGAAGTTCCACAGGATCTTTACACTTCCTTCGTACAATTTACAAGGAAATTGAAACATTTCTTACATCAGAGTTACATTATACCTTTACATTATTACAGCGGAAGCAATTTTACAGTAATTACAAGAAACAATATTTAAATCAATCTTTGAGCAACATGTATACTTCAATTTGTCAAGTATCTTTACCCTGCATGTAAAACTGTGGATGCGTCAGTTCATTCACTGACGAAATATTATACACGACCATCCTCTCTATGCCGGAAACAGTATAATGATTTTCAACACTTAACAAACCACAAATTTGTTCACAAACAAAGCTAAGCGGACTATCATATTGATGTTGTGTTGTGAAAGTGTACTTAGTCCTTAATGCAATTATTTATGTTATATGACACTAATGTTCACTTGTTCAGAGTCTATGCAGCCCATACTATATAGGTTCGAGGGAAAGCCCTTAACCGTTCTTCATCTTGTAGGGTTCAATCTCTCGCCATGACTTAATCTACTACTGTAACTACGATAAGTATCCTAAATGTTCTATGACCTACGAACTCATGTCTAGGCGCCTTGGAGAGAATCCCAATGCACTGACACATGACTCATCATGCAAGGATCCTGTGGTAATTCACCTCCTACCAAAGACATGACACCACCCGTAGTCACCAAACACCCCATGAGCATCGCACCGGGACAGTACTCTGGAGCAGTATCCACATCCTACTCATGACTCATCATGGGACATCCTGTGAATACTCTCACTCTGCCAATCCATTGACCCTCATACTCATATTTTTCTCTTACTTTCGTCACATCTTCACTATGTATCTAATCCTTATTTTAATTGAATCATGAACAAAATCAATCTCCTAGAGTTAGCACTCCCATTATACCGGTCTCATTCATTCATTTCACATGACCCAACCTTGGTCTTTTCATTTCAAATTTCATCTCAACATTTCTTCTATTGTCGGTATAAGGCTTAGCTACACTATAGTTCTTAATTTCAACTCATAATTACAACATTGAGTTTTCATACTCATAAAGTCTTTTTATGTTTAATCACAATTCACATTTCATATTCATAGTATTCATGTATCCATATTTATAATGCTCTTCATAACTCATCATGTCATCTAATTTCAATTTTCAAGTACAATATTATGCGCAAATAACAAAAATTCAATTCTTCTAATATGTCATATTCACTAGTTCATATTTTCACTAATTTCACAATTCACAATCTCACTTAGTTTTACAATTCACACTTTTCAAATTTCTAATTACAAAATCTCATTTTAAAATTCCTTAAAACAATCCATTTAATTTTCTTTATCTAAAGGACAATTTAAGTTAATAATTAAAATAAGTTCTTTCTTGCAAAAGTAGTCTCAAATTCTCATTGATACTAGGCCACAGGTCATAGAAAATTATCTCCCGAAAATCCATATATTATTTGAAACTTCAGGGCAATCGACTGTTAAAACATGGCCAGTCGGCTGTTCCGTAAAGATTTAAATCTCGAAAGACAAATGATCAGGGCAGTCGACTGTTACACAATGATCGATCGACTATTCCGCAAAGATTAAAAACTCGAAAATAAAATGATCCGGGCAGTCGACTGTTACACTATAATTGGTCGACTGTTCTGTAGAGATTTAAAACTCGAAAATAAAATGATCAGGACAGTCGACTGTTACAATATTATCGGTCGACTGTTCTGTAACTAAAATCCGAAATTTATTACCTGACAGTCGACTGTCGACTCGAATTTGATCGACTGTCGACTCGAATTCGGTCGACTGTCGATTGCACCAGGTTGCAAATTAGAGTAGATCATGGATATATTTTGGCATTGAAAATAAGATCACAAATTTCATATTATTTAAAATCGAGGTTTCCACGAAATAATATTTTTAGAACACAAGTTTTCATCTTTCTACAATAATGAAATTTTATTTTAGACAATCAACTACACATGATGCAGTTAATCAATTTGTGTCTCATAAGCACAACTTTCTTCACATAGCATGATTTATACACATAAAACATGACAATAAGATAGATTCTAGCATTTCAATTTCACACATTTATCAATTAGCAATCATCTTCACAATCATTCTCCAAATTATCATTCCATCTTTAATTTATTGAACATGAGGCTAGAATTTCTTGATTTCTCTATAACCATTTTATCAAATCATTCCTAACATGGCATCTAAAATTTAGAAGCATGAGAAACACCCACCTATTTGAAGATAATACTACTAAGCTCCTACGATCTCCTTGAACACGATTGGTCCTTCTCCTCCTAGAATGGGCCACCACAATGTTCCTTCTCCTTGCACTTGGTGAAACCCGAGCCCTCTCTCTTGCCGTGGGTTGAAGTAGCCGACCTCCACAATAGAGAACACACATACATGCTAATGCACTCAATCTTTTACTCTCTCTCAATCTTTTACTCTCCTATAGTTTCTTTCTTTCAATTATTTTTCCTAGTGTTGTATGCATGAAGGGAGGGGGTATTTATACTAGTTTTAGGATAGAATGGAGGGCTTGGATTACACTAGATGGTTGTTGATAAATGGCTAAGATAAGATGGAAAGTTGTAGCAACCACTCATGAACACAAAAACCACCACTCCACTAATCCACACCCCCACTCTCTCTCTTCTACAATCTGGCCAAAAAAAAGAGTGTGCATAGCACACACACGTGCAAACACGTGTCCCAACTAGTGTCCCCCTAATTAAAGTTGTACATTAAGAATTAATTAATTGTCTACAAAAATTTGTGTCTACATGTCAAGTTAATTAAAAAGTAGTTAATTCATGGGCTTTTAAAATAATGGGTTTTTAGAGAAAAAAAAAACTTAATTTATTAAGTTTGGCTTAGTTTACAAAAACGAATTTAGGCTCCTTAAAAGAAAAAAATGGGCTTAAAGAAATAAGAGAAGAAAAGAGAGAAAATAGTTATTTGTTCATGTTATAAAAAATTATTTCATAAGAGAATATTTATACAAAATTCTACACGTACAAAACACGTAAAATCTACAATTTCACATTCATAAAATTCAGGGTATTAAAACACTCCCTCCTTAGAATAGTTCCGTCCTCGGAACTACAGTAAAAAAGCGAGAAAGCAAAACACAATATGAAGAAAGAAACGTAAAATACAAATCAAACAAAGAGCTCAGGATGATCATTCATCATCCTCTCCTCAGATTCCTAAGTAGCCTCTTCAACCAACTGGTTTTTCCAGACTACCTTGACCGTCGGTATCGTTTTATTCCTCAAGACTTTCTCCTATTGATCAACAATCTCAACCGGAAGCTCAATGTAATTCAGATCCAACTGCAAACCCTCTGGCACTTCGGGCAAATGATGACTTGGATCTGGAATGTAACCTCTCAGCAAGACACATGAAAGACATTGTGTACCTGAGACAACTCTTCCGATAACTCAAGCCGGTAAGCAGTTTTTCCAATCCGCTTCAATATCTTATACGGGCCTATGAATCTTGGGGCCAACTTCCTACCTTTGCCAAATTGGATCACACCTTTACTGGGTGATACCTTCAGAAAGACAAAGTCACCAACCTCAAACTCAATGTCCCTCCTCTGGTTGTCTGCATAGCTCTTCTGCCTACTCTGAGCATCTACCAACCTCTTCCTGATCAGATCAATCTTTTCAGAGGTCTGCTACACAATCTCAGGCCCAAACATCTGCCGGTCCCTAACTTTGAACCAATAAACAGGCGTCCTGTACTTCCTGCCATACAAAGCTTCGTACAACGCCATCCCAATACTAGTCTAAAAATTGTTGTTGTAGGCAAAATTCACCAAAGCTAGATGCCTTTTTCAACTGCCTCCAAAGTTTAGTACACAACACCGAAGCATTTCCTCAAGAATACGGTTGACTCTCTCGGTCTACCCATCGGTCTGTCGATAAAAAACAGTGCTGAAATCCGTCTTGGTACCCAAAGCTGTCTGAAGACTCCTCCAAAAATGTGAAGTAAACCGCGCATCTCGATCAGACACAATAGTCGGAACACCATGAAGCCTGATGATCTCACGAACATACATCTCAGCCAACTTGTCCATCGAAGTAGTGAGTTTCATTGCCAAGAAGTGAGCGGACTTGGTCATTCGATCGACTATAACCCAAATCGCATCATTGCCCTTGGAATTCTTGGGCAAGACCGTGATGAAATCCATACTGATGTTATCCGACTTCCATTCCGAAATAGGTAATGGTTGCAATAGACCTCCGGGTTTCTGATTTTCAGCTTTGACTTGTTGAAAAATCTCACACCTCCACACAAATTCAGCCACATCCCGCTTCAAACCTGTCCACTAGAAATGCTGTTTAATATCCTTATACATCTTGGTACTCCCAGGATGTACAGACAAAAGAGTAGCATGTGCCTCCCGAAGAATACTCTATTTCAAGTCACACAACCTCTCTCCAAACCACAGCACTTCATCCCTGATCTGAAACTCCAACAATTTGCCAGCACCGACCTGCTCCTTCATCTTCTGAATCTCTGCATCTTCCTTCTGACATGCGATAATCCTTTCATTCAGCGTTGGTTGAAGTCTCAACTGAGCTAAAGATGATCCTAAACCTTGCAGAACGACTTCAATACCAGCTCGATCCAACTCCTCTGCCAGATGCCTCTGAGTTGTAATCAAACTAGCCAGACTACTCTTGTGGCTAAGTGCATCAACAACAACATTAGCCTTCCCAGGATGATACTTAATCTCCGGACGAATGTCCTCAAGTACCTCCAGCCATCTCCTTTGCCTCAGGTTCAGATCCTTCTGCTGATAGATGTACTTCAAGCTCTTATGGTCCGTGTACATGTTCAGCTTCTTACCATACACGTAATGCCTCCATTGCTTCAAGGCAAAGATAATCGCAGCCAACTCCAGATCATGAGTCGGATAATTTTTCTCATGCGGTCTTAGTTGCCTAGATCATATGCGATCACTTTCCCCTCTTGCATTAAGACACAACCAAGCCCACGATGTGAAGCATCGCTGGAGACATCGTACACAACACCTGCTCTAGGCAAAGCTAAAATTGGTGCAGTAGTCAGCCTCTTTTTCAACTCCTGAAAGCTTGCCTCGCACTGTTCAGTCCACTTGAAGTTTACATTCTTCTTGGTTAGACCAGTGAGCAGCACGGCTATCTGAGCGTAGCCCTAGATGAATCTCCTGTAGTATCTAGTCAACCCTAGAAAACTCCTGATTTCCTTCACTGTAGTCCTTGTCCAATCTTTCACCACCTCTATTTTTTGCGAGTCAGTTGCTACTCCCTCCTTAGAAAGGATGTGACCTAGGAATGCCACCTCAGAATTCCAGAAATCGCACTTGGATAACTTGGCATACAACTCCTGCTCTTCTAGCTTCTTCAAAACTGCTGCCAGATGCTCCTTGTGCTCCTCCTCTGACTTGGAGTACACAAGAATATCGTCGATAAACACCACGACAAAAGAATCAATGAACGGCCTTAGAACTCTGTTCATCATATTCATGAAAATTGCAGGTGCATTCGTCACTCCAAACGGCATAACTAAGAATTCGTAATGCCTGTGTCGAGTTCTGAACGCAGTCTTATGCACATCTTCAGCTTTCACTCGAACTTGATGGTATCCTGATCGAAGATCTATTTTGGAGAAAACAAAAACTCCTTGTAGATGATCGAACAAGTCACCAATTCTTGGAATCGGATATTTGTTCTGAACAGTGACCTTAATTATTCAGCTCTCGGTAATCGATGCACATCCTCATCAAACCATCCTTCTTCTTTACCAAAAGCACCGGCGCTCCCCAAGGCGACACACTCGGTTGAATAAAGCCCTTCTCCAACAGTTCTTCAATCTGCCGTTTGATCTCATCCTGCTTCACTGGCACCATCCTATACGGTGCCTTTGAAAATAGGTGCACTCCCTGGCTGAATGTTGATGTTGAACTCCACATCACGATACGGGGGTAACCTAGGTAAATCCTCTAAGAATACCGTTGGATAATCCCGAACCATCGAAATTTGCTGCACCTCTACAGGAATTCCTTTCTTCTGGCTGATAGCAGCAACCAAATCTGAACATCTCCTCTTTCCTTGGAAAGTAACTTCAGGTCCACCTGGAGTCTTCACTGTTACTGTCTTGGTCTTGATTCGATGCTCACACTGTACACCGATATCCAATCAATGCCAATGATAACATCGACTCCCAAGACATACAGCTTGATCAGATCTACCCAAAAATTCGATCTCCAATCACGATCTCACAGTCCGCATAGTACCGATCAGTGGTTAAAGTCTCCCCTGACGGAGTAGCTACTGCTAAAACCTTGCCTAAAAATATTTTTGGTTCAACTCCCAGAACTTTAGCAAATTTAGGTGATATAAAGGTATGAGAGGACCCAGTATCGAACAAAACAACAGCTTTCTTTCCATTCAAATAAAGTTCTCCTGTTACAGAACACACACTCGTTACATAACAGTGTACTAAATAAATAGGAAGAGGGACAACAGAAAAAAAGAAAGGACACTCCTACACTCCCCCACTCGTACCAGTGATGACGTGATCCACCTCATCAGCATCAACTTCGGTCAAGACAAATACTCGCACCTGCTGGTACGGCTTCTTCCCAGTCTGCTGAGTTGGTCCATTGCGAATGACATCCTGCAGTTTGGGGCAATGAGACTTGTAGTGGCCAGTCTCTCTACAGTTGAAACAAGTCACATGAGGTCTCACCTAAGTATTTCCGGGTCTTCCCACCACCTGAACAGCATTTGCACCCATAGGCTTGAACCTTTGAGCCGGCGGCTGTCCCCTGACATTTCCGGCAACTGTAGGCCTCTTCCCCACATTCCAATTGTTTCTCTGATTCTGAACAGCGTAGAACTGCTCCATGTCTGCCTCCATAGCTGCAGCTCGTTTGACCAGCTTGTCAAACCTCCTAATACTGAGGGGTATCATCTTGGATCTCAGACTTGGCCTCAAACCATGCTTGAACTTTCGAGCCTTCTTCGCCTCGTCCATCACCAATTCGAGAGCATATCTCGACAGCTGATTGAATCTCGTCTCATACTCCCTAACCGACATGCCGCCCTGCCACAGCGCTAGAAACTCCATGGCCTTCTTCTCCTGGACGCCTGATGGAAAGTAATGACTGCGGAATTCCTCCAAGAATTCCTCCTAGCCAAGAACAATGTCCCCCATCGTCTACTTCATCGACTGCCACCATACAGCCGCATCCTTCTCGAACTGAAGTGTCGCCAACTTCACCTTGCTGCCCTCCGGAGTCTCTAAGACTTCAAAGATAGTCTCTACCTGTCGGATCCAATTATCAGCCGCGTCAAGGTCTGACTTCCCCTCAAACACCGGTGGTTTCATCTGCTTGAATGATTCCACGAGTTTGATTGCTTCGGGTACTGGATTCGCAGGCACCCTTCCTTGATTATGATTCATGGCAACGGCATTGAGTGTCTGATAGACCCTCGCTAACTCCGTTTCCATATCCATTTCGAGCTCCTCTTCTAGCCATGTTCTGATGCAAAAGATCCATTAAATTCAAAGTATAAAACATGAACTTTTAAGTCAACTTTTCATTTCATTGAATTTTAAACATTATACATTCAAATTTAAAACATTTTTGACATCAAATAAAAGCAGTAAGAAGATACAACAGTACTATCCTACGGTTTCTCTTGGCTTCTCGAAGCTCTTCCCGTAGTTCATCCACTTCGTCCTTCAGTACAGCGTACATGTTTTTCCTCTTCTCGAGTTCCCAAAAACGATGACTGAGAATTGCAATGCTCTTCTTGCTCTTCGCACACTGTGCCTGTAATAGCTCCGCTCTCTCCCTCTAAGTCTCTACCTAGCCATTGAAGAGACACAATGAGATTGCTCGGAACTGGTTCTTCCTCGTCAGAGGAATCATCAGATGAATCCGGAGGTGGAGTGATCTCTCGAGACTCAGGTCATTCCTCTTCAAATTCTTCAGGATCCTCTTCGTCTGAATCAGCTTGCCTGGGATAGTAATCCTCCTCAACAATGTGCCATTCGTCATCTCCAGTTGGGTCGAAGTTGTCCACCATCTTAAAGAAAGGAGGAGAAGAATCATAAATCATAGAGCAACACAAATGTAAGTGACTTACATTTAAATCTCTAGACTCAACACACTCTCTAATGTCCACTTCTATGGTGTCGTTCCTTATAAATTTGTACTACTTAGAAGTGTGGCTCTGATACCACTCTGTAACACCCCGAATTCCAAAACAGTCTGAATTCGAAGTTCCACAGGATCTTTACACTTCTTTCGTATAATTTTACAAGGAAATTGAAACATTTCATACATCAGAGTTACATTATACCTTTACATTATTACAGAGAAAACAATTTTACAGTAATTACATGAAACAACATTTAAATTAATCTTTGAGCTGCATGTATACTTCAATTTGTCAAGCATCTTTAACCTGCATGTAAAATTGTGGGCACGTCAGTTCATTCACTAACGAAATATTATACACGACCATCCTCTCTATGTCGGAAACAGTATAACGATTCTCAACACTTAATAAACCACAAACTTGTTTACAAACAAAGCTAAGGGGACTATCATATTGATGTCGTATTGTGAATGTGCACTTAGTCCTTAATGCAATTATATGTGTTATATGACACTAATGCGCACTTATTCAGAGTCTATGCAGCCCATACTACATAGGTCCGAGGGCAAGCCCTTAACTGTTCTTCATCTTGTAGGGTTCAATTCCTCGCCATGACTTAATCTACTACTGTAACTACGGTAAGTATCCTAGATATTATACGACCTACGAACTCATGTCTAGGCACCCTGGAGAGAATCCCAACGCACTGACTCATGACTCATCATGCAGGCATCCTGTGGTAATCACCTCCTACCATAGACATGACACCACCCGCAGTCACCAAACATCCCATGAGCATCGTCACCGGGACGGTACTCTGGAGCAGTATCCACGTCCTACTCATGACTCATCATGGGACATTCTGTGAATACTCTCACACCGCCAATCCAATGGCCCACATACTCATGTTTTTCTCTTACTTTTGTCACATCTTCACTATGTATCTAATCCTTATTTTAATTGAATCATGAATAAAATCAATCTCCTAGGGTTAGCACTCCCACTATACCGGTCTTATTCATTCATTTCACATGACCCAACCTTGGTCTTTTCATTTCAAATTTCATCTCAACATTTATTCTATTACCGATATAAGGCTTAGCTACACCCTAGTTCTTAATTTTAACTCATAATTACAATATTGAGTTTTCATACTCATAAAGTCTTTTTCATGTTTAATCACAATTCATATTTCATATTCATAGTATTCATGTATTCATATACATAATGCTCTTCATAACTCATCATGTCATCTAATTTCAATTTTCAAGTACAATATCATGCGCAAATAATAAAAATTCAATTCTTCTAACATGTCACATTCACTAGTTCATATTTCCACTAATTTCACAATTCACTATTTCACTTAGTTTCACAATTCACACTTTTCAAATTTCTAATTACAAAATCTCTTTTTTAAATTCCTTAAAACAATCCATTTAATTTTCTTTATCTAAAAGACAATTTAAGTTAATAATTAAAATAAGTTCTTTCTTGCAAAAGTAGTCTCAAATTCTCATTTATACTAGGCCACAGGTCATAGAAAATTATCACACGAAAATTCAGATATTATTTCAAACTTCAGGGCAAGCGACTGTTAAAACATGGCCAGTCGGCTGTTCCGTAAAGATTTAAATCTCGAAAGACAAATGATCAGGGCAGTCAACTATTACACTATGATCGGTCGACTATTTCGCAAAGATTAAAAACTCGAAAATAAAATAATCAGAGCAGTCGACTGTTACACTATAATTGGTCGACTGTTCTGTTGAGATTTAAAACTCAAAAATAAAATGACCAGGGCAGTCGACTGTTACAATATAGTCGGTCGACTGTTCTGTAACTAAAATCCGAAATTTATTACCTGACAGTCGACTGTCGACTCGAATTCGGTCGACTGTCGATTGCACCAGGTTGCAAATTAGAGTAGATCATGGATATATTTTGGCATTGAAAATAAGATCACAAATTTCATATTATTTTAAATCGAGGTTTCCACGAAATAATATTTTTAGAACACAAGTTTTCATCTTTCTACAATAATGAAATTTTATTTTAGACAATCAACTACACATGATGCAGTTAATCAATTTGTGTCTCATAAGCACAACTTTCTTCACATAGCATGATTTATACACATAAAACATGACAATAAGATAGATTCTAGCATTTCAATTTCACACATTTATCAATTAGCAATCATCTTCACAATCATTCTCCAAATTATCATTCCATCTTTAATTTATCAAACATGAGGCTAGAATTTCTTAATTTCTCTATAACCATTTTATCAAATCATTCCTAACATGGAATCTAAAATTTAGAAGCATGGGAAACACCCACCTATTTGAAGATAATACTACTAAGCTCCTACGATCTCCTTGAACACGATTGGTCATTCTCCTCCTAGAATGGGCCACCACAATGTTCCTCCTCCTTGCACTTGGTGAAACCCGAGCCCTCTCTCTTGCCGTGGGTTGAAGTAGCCGACCTCCACAATAGAGAACACACATACACACTAATGCACTCAATCTTTTACTCTCTCTCAATCTTTTACTCTCCTATAGTTTCTTTCTTTCAATTATTTTCCCTATTGTTGTATGCATGAAGGGAGGGGGTATTTATACTAGTTTTAGGATAGAATGGAGGACTTGGATTACACTAGATGGTTGTTGATGAATGGCTAAGATAAGATGGGAAGTTGTAGCAACCACTCATGAACACAAAAACCACCACTCCACTAATCCACACCCCCACTCTCTCTCTCTCCTACAATCTGGCAAAAAAAAAAGAGTGTGCATAGCACACACACGTGCAAACACGTGTCCCAACTAGTGTCCCCTTAATTAAAGTTGTACATTAAGAATTAATTAATTGTCTACAAAAATTTGTGTCTACATCTCTACTACTATAATGGGAAAAGGCCTTAGTGTAATTTGTCCTTCTACCAACCCGTACAACACGCGTGCCTGAATTTTTACTTTTAAAAAAATATGTATTTATTAAGCCATGCAACGCACGTGTAAATTACTAGTGTCAAGTTAATTAAAAAGTAGTTAATTCATAGGCTTTTAAAATAATGGGCTTTTAGAGGAAAAAAAAACTTAATTTATTAAGTTTGGCTTAGTTTAGAAAAACGAATTTAGGCTTCTTAAAAGAAAAAAATGGGCTTAAAGAAATAAGAGAAGAAAAGAGAGAAAATAATTATTTGTTCATGTTATAAAAAATTATTTCATAAGAGAATAATTATACAAAATTCTGCACGTACAAAACACGTAAAATCTATAATTTCACATTCATAAAATTCAGGGTATTACAATTACTTTGTGAATAAGTGCTAATACAAGATATTGATCATTTGTGAATAAGTTGAAGATGAAATTATCTAGGTTTAAGACATGTTTATTAAAGGGTATGTGTACCCATGATTTCTTGTATATGAAAAAATTGTGATTTAGAGTTAGTGAGACCTCGGGTATCGGCACTATTTGATTTTGAAAAGAGTTAAGATATATTCTGAGATATAAAGTCCGGTAGGAGGTAAAACTAATTCTAGGTTTGAAAATTTATTCATGACTTGAACTAAATAATTAGGCACATAAGTGAAGATGTAGTAAACCTGGGCAAACGTAAGTGGGTTGCTTCTATATAGTCGGCGGTGGATCTCCGTGGCTATAGACAAAGTTGGCGGACTGTGGTTTCTCCGTGGGAGATGAACTTTTATTTTTAAATCCGGGACTTAGCGTAGTTAGACGGATAATTTGCCATACTCCAATGTATATACGTATACCGGGGCTAGGGGCACTTGCGGGATGATTGGCACGATGAGGGATCTGTTATAACAGCCAGCGAGGCTAGGATCCATATTCATGGAATGATCTAAACCTTGCTTTATTACTGGGTAGTTTCATCACAAGGGATCGAACCCTTTATTGTAGAGAAAGTAGGTGCTTGCCCTCGGACCTATGTAGTATGGGATGCGTAGAATTCGAACAAGTATGCATTAGTGTCATTCTAGTATAAATGTGTGCATTAGGCATTAAGGCATGGCATACACTTACATGTTTTAGCGTAGTCACGATTTAACACTTTATTGTTCATTCAACTTTTGTAATTTGTTAAAGTAATGAGATCGTTGTATGTACGACATAGAGATGATAACCGAGTATAACATTTTCGTCAGTTGTAAGTGACTGACGTGCCCACAGCTTAATATGCACGTAATGGACTTTTATGAAGAAGTAAAGATGTCATGATGCAGTTGATAATTTACATTGTTGTATAAGTTGTATTTTATTTCATTGTTATATTCTTTCGCTGTATAAACAAAATATAAAGAACTCTGATGTTGTTGAAAAAGTTTTAATTCCCTTGTAAAATTGTACGAAGTGAAGTAAAGATCCTGTGAAATCTCGAATTCGGTCTTATTTGGAATTCGGGGCATTGCAGACGAGCCCTTAAAGAAGAACTGGAAGCCCTAATTCGCAGGGGCTATCTCTCCAACTTCGTTCAGAAAGACAACGACGCCGAAAACCCTCCGTCCCGGGGGGCTAATAAGCGTTAGGAGAGGCCATACGAGCTGCAAGACTCTCAATATATGGCTGTCCTCCACTCCATTCATGGAGGCCCGATGGGGGGAGATTTCAACTCCTCCCGCAAAGCTTTTATCAGGGAATTCAACTCCGTAGATAACATTCTGCTTGCCAAAAACATTGAGGTCCCGACATCTTTCTCTGACAAGGACTTAGAAGGCATCCGAACACCTCATTACGATGCATTGGTCATAAACCTTTGCATGGTGAATCATGAGGTACACCGCATCCTGGTGGACAATGGAAGCTCAGTAAACATCCTCTTCATGGCTACATTCGAGGTTCTCAAGCCCTCTCGAGACCAAATTTAGCCAGCCGGTTACACACTTCATGGATTCTCCAGTGTTCTTGTTCAAGTAGAAGGAGTCGTCACACTAGATGTGACAGCAGGAAAAACCCCTACTATTCGAACGGAAGCACTGGACTTTATGGTAGTCGATGTCAAAGCTACATACAATGCTATATTCGGCCGTTCCGGCCTAGTGGCATTCCATGCAGTTGCCTCCGCATTTCACATGAACATGAAGTTCCCAACAACAGCTGGAGTAGGCCAAGCTGTAGAAAGCCGACATGCAGCACGAACATACTACACCGCTACAATGCGGGGCTCGGTTCTCCCCCTCGACGCCATAGAACTACCGCCAGAAAGCAGTCAGGATAATTCAAAAACTGTAAATGATCTTGAAGCAACTTCCATAAACAACTCTACCAAGAACTTCCAAACCTGCCACATCAGGGTTGATCCAAACCAAGTTAGGGGCTTTGGAGGGCGAAATTTTGGCGGAGGGGAAGAAAGCAGCACTCTTGCGCTGAAAAGGAACGTGCTTTCTGGGGAACGACTTCTGGCTGCCCTTGCGCTTGACCGAGGAGGACGGTAGGATAGAAGAAACGCCTGCAACGAAGGACAAAGTAGGAGCTCCAACAGAAACAGAGGGCAAAGGAGTGCTATCCTGGGGGAAAGAATGACTCGCAGACCCAGAAGGAGGATCATGGTAGCTGATGGTGATGGCGAAGAGAGACTGACCAATGCGAAGATTATAAGCTGAAATTCTTTTAGATGCAGGAGGGCAGAGGAAATCAGCATCCACAAGAAGACATCCAGAGGCTAGTAACGAAGTTGTAGAAGTGCGAGTCAGATCTCCGACGTAACTGGCCATGTCTGCCACAATGCGGGGGGAATCGCAGAACGGCGGCAACCCAAGAAGAGTCACCTTAGTGGGAGTAGAGTGGAGAGTTGGAGGAGAGACTCACTGATGAATCTACTTGCGGATAAAAAGGGTAACCGAGCCTATGGAGAATGAGTTGATGGCCACCAGCTCATCAAGAACCTCAAGCAGACGGACAAATGATCACAATATCTCCATTAGAGCAAGAATTAACGGCCCAACGAAATAACAGCCCAAGGAATAAACGGCCACCAGCCCAAGGAACAAGGAAATAAAAAAATTTCCTTGTTCCTTCAAAAACTTAGTCCGGAAACAGATCCGCACCGCACCGTTTTTAAATCCCGAGTCGTGCGGGTCGCCGATACCGACACTCCTATAAAACCAAAACAAATCCAATCTCATCTCCATTGAATCGTCTCCAATTTTTCAACTACCAAAAAAAAAAATAATAAAGAAAAATGTACGGATTCAGCCGCATAGATGGCGGGAAGGGTGAGGTGGATCTGGAAGCGGGCGGGTCGTCCGCGCTGTACCCGGGCATCAGCATCGGCGAGAACGCGCTCCGATGGGGATTCGTCCGCAAGGTGTACGGCATCCTCACCGCTCAGGTGGTCCTCACCACCCTTGTCTCCGCCCTCACAGTCATGTACACTCCCATGAGCGATCTCTTGACCGAGAGCTCTGGCCTCGCTCTCTTCCTCGCTGTCCTCCCTCTCATCTGTAAGCATAACCCTAGATGCATACAATTCTTTATTTTTTTTTATTTTTTATGTTGTTGACTATTTTGTGGCTTAGATCTAGGGTTCATGAATTTGGTGAAATTGAAAAAATGGAGGAATTGGATAATTTCATTTGTTGAATGTTTTGAGATCTTGGAATTTGGGGGAACTGAAAATGCTTGGATGTAGATATAAGATTAAGATTGGGACGGCATTTGATTTTACGGTAGATAATCTAGGAGTTGGGAATAGTAGATTGATTTTTTTTCCGTCCAAGTAATTAAGCAAACAAGTAGAAATGTTATTGAATGCGATCTCGATATATTTGTTATGATTGTTTTAGAAGTGAAATGTCGAAAGTAATTAGAACCAGTTACCATATACTTGATGTAGCAAATCATTAGTTAAGCGGATTGGTAATGATTCTACAATTTTGTGTATTGAGTTGTTTCAGATTAGAGAGATAGGTACATAGTGGAGAAGATGTTATGTAATACAAAATAATAGAGAAAGATGAGGACTTCTTAGATCAGTGTCTCCTTTATTCCAGATGAGAAGAATATGATCTCAATATTTGAGAGCTAGTTTACAAAGATTATTACTTGGAGATATTACTTTGTTCAGATCAATTATTTCATAATTTGGCTATAGGGTGGAGATAATTTAGGAAGCAAGAGAGATCTAGAGTTTCTACTGTCGTGTCGAGAGAGTAGAGAGAAGATGAAATGCTCGTACCTTATGTGTACGAGAGAAGGTTAAAACCTTACATTATAGGTTTCTCAAACCCGAATAGTCACTAAAGATCAATCTTGACATCCAAGTGGTATTTGCGGGCAATTTTGATAAAATCAAATCTTCACAAAAATAACCGTAAAGAATTGAATATTTTGTGTCTAGTTGATTGGCTTTATGTTAGACAGGGAGCTTTTGGCCCAACATCTCGTTCATTGATCTTCTCCTATTGTTGGTGTATATAGTGTTCTCTGATGTGTTGGTTTGGAAGGGTTTCCTCTAATAGTATGCCATTTTATAAAGTGTAGGTGGGGAAATAGTTTAGTCGTGTTGGCCTGAGGCTGACCTTTTACCTTACATGTTACTTGGCTATCTTGAGATATGGTGATTCAATATGGGTTATTTTAAAGATAGGTTTGGACATTGATCCAATAATGTAGTACACCACTTACACTCTTTCAGTTCTCTAGGCAGACAATACTAGGTTCCCTATTTACCCAAACTACTGTATTTTTTGTCTTCATTTACTTCCCTTTTATTTATCAACCACTTCCTCTTTTCAATTGCAAAGAAAGAAAGGGAAGAAGGAGGGTAGTAAGAGAAAAGGGTCATCCACTCATCCTCTCTTAGTTGCCTAATTCATTACCTTGTATTATTTTAATTCCCTTTCCCACTCTTCAATGTTAAGTATTCTACTTCTATATTATGATGGTGCAGTGGCGGCGTGGAAGTCATATCGAGGATGTTGCTATCAAAAAAAAAAATATACTACTATATTGAAATATTTATATTAGTTGACTAAGTAATTTATTCTATAAACTTCTTATTCTAGAGTAATTGATCATCTTTGTTGTTTAGATCGTACTACTAAAAGCGTAAATTGCGTTAATGCGATTTTATGGACGTCTAAATTGCGGTTATAAATAATATTGTTTGAATTATGTAGATCCAGTGTGTGGTATTTTATGAATGTAAAATGTCAAGCACATTTAGGACGTATATTTTCATCTGACATGGCGCCCAATATTTATCGGTTCTTCCCTTTTGTCTCCAATATCTGCCCTCTGCTATGAATTTTTTCTGGCCGATATAACTCCATCATCCAACATTAGGACCTTGCATGTAATTTTAGGATTTGTGGATGTTTGACTATATACCAACCTGAGGTATCTTTCATCTGCTATATTGTAAATCTCATAATCTTCAAGCACTCCCTTGTATTAAAATTTCCTTTTGCAAGAGATGTATAACTAGTGTTTCTAGCTCTTTATATTTGATGGCTCTAGTGCACCATGGAACCGATTGTCTATCTACTTTAATGGTTCCACTTACAAATGCATGGCATATGCGGATAGTCGAGCTTTGCCTGTAGGTGATACTTAGTAGCATCAGCTTCTGGCATGCTCTTTTCTATCTTGAATTGTTGATGCTCCACATGATCATGATGGTAATCAGTGCGCACAAATTTGAGATTCTTTGTCGACACTGATGTAGTTAAACTTCCAAAAAAAATAAGTTGAGATGTTTTGTAGATCACTCCACCTCGAGCCAAAAGTAGCAATATTTTTGCGGTATTGCACTATGAGATCTTATGTTGCGTTGTAGAGAAAGGAAGACATTGGAGACAGTATGGATACCTCCATTAGGCATTTTCATATGGATGTGTTCTTTCTCAATTTTGATACCGATCTTCCAATTTTACACAGTATCCAAGCTGCCAAGTACATAGAGCTATCCCTCGATTCCCTCAAGGTTCTATTGAACCACCTAAAGCTGAATTATATACATTATAAGTAAGTAACCCCCATCTGCCAAAAATAAAAATAAAAATAACAAGATTATCCACATTTGTATACTTTAGAGAGCAAGGGCAGAGCCAGAAATCTAATTTAGCTTAGGCACTAAATTCATTCAAGTGTATTTCAAAGATCGTTGATAAACAAAGATATATTTGAAAGGTATAAAATGTATCACATCATATATCTATATAACTAGTAACTCTTTATCCTCAAGAGTATTTTGTTTGTTGGTTCAGTACACAATTATCCGGTTATCTATCAATGCACTTAAATTTGTGTTAATTTCATCAATATATGAAGGATGGTCAAAAAAGTCTACTAGATCCCCTAGTAATAAAATCTAATGAATTATTCCTCAAGGCTATATTACATCTTTATTATTTTACCAATAAACATATTCCTCATTATTTAAGAAGACAAATCAACTATTTATGAGTGAGAGTGCTACGTAATCAAGAGTTGCAGGCATGAAATTTTCTTTATCTTAGACACACTTCATAATGAGTAAACAATATATGGAGGTTTTTAAATTTTGAGGTTGGGCATACCCATCCTCATGTCTACTTGGCTCTGCCCATGTTTCAGAGTAGCTCTGTTATATATAATGGAGCATCTAAATTAAAAAAACCAAGTAAATTTATTAGGTGACTACAAGTCTACAAATCAAGCAAATTTAGGATTCTATAAAAAATTTAATTATCTGGTTACAATTATGGATTGGTAAATCTTGTTGATTTTTTTTTTTTGTAATTTTGTTATTTAGCTCTTAAGTACTGTGTTTTTGTTGATATCCTCGGCATAATATTAGTGGGTCTGTACATATATCAAAATAGTACGTTTGTCCCGATGGCACTAAAAAACACAATGTGATCAAAATAGATTTATCCAAGTGGTACTAAAACACAATTTATGGATGCTGTTGAAAGCCTTTCCTGGGGCACCATTTCATCAAAAGCATGTCATTAAGTATAGGGTTGCATTATCTTTGTTGACTGCACGCATGACCATTAATATTTATGTGTTTCCACAATTTTTTTTCTTTGCAATCCTGCAGTTTGTTTGTTTGTTTTTTTTAAAAATTTACTCCACTTACGTCTGGTGGGGTTTATGTGGCATGCTGGACCAGAATGCGAGGGTTCACATTCCACTTCTGTAACTTTTGTTGCCCTGATTACTGATTAAATTACTTATTTAACAGTATTGATCCCATTGCATCACTATCAACAAAGGCATCCCTACAATTTTGTCTTCCTCGGGCTGTTCACTGTGTGCCTGAGCCTTAGCGTTGGTGTGGCTTGTGCAAATACTGAAGGTTACTTTTTAACTTTGATTATATTAACTTGCAAAAAATCTGTATGAAACTTAATATGGCTGTTTCTATTACTTTTGTAAGATCAACTGTTTCCATTATATTTATATTGCAGGCAAAATTGTTCTGGAGGCACTAATTTTAACTTCTGCTGTTGTTGCGTCTTTAACTGGATACACTTTCTGGGCTTCAAAGAAAGGACAGGACTTCAGCTATCTTGGACCAATCCTATTTGCCGGACTTGTTATTCTCCTTGTGACAAGTCTTATCCAGGTAATCATCAAATTCCTTTCACTTTTATTATATTTTTAGACGTGAATTATGTGCAGAGAATCAATGTATGTATGTGTGTTATATATATGCCGGACCATTGTTACCAAAATGCACCACCCTTTATAAAAATGTTATCAGATAACTTGTGACTTATATTGCATTTATTTTTTATCATTTAATTCACAGTAGATTCAGTATTGTGGAATACACCAGTCATAATGAAAATGTTTTAATTATTATCAAAGAGGCTTATTGATTACATTATAGATGATCAAACTACTGAGTCATTCATGTTTAAGTCGGTTCCATTTAAGCCATCTTTGTCCTGGTAACCTTGGATACAACTAATCAAATTTGTATATTTTCCCCGCCTCTATGTTAAATTGTTAAATCTATTTCCCAACATTTGGAAGCCGCAAGTTATCTTTTCGCATGTTAATTTTTATTTAGTGTTTGGTTCTTAAGATTATTCAAGTAACAATAGCACCTTAAAAGAATTAGGCGGTGTTTGGAAATCTAGGTGAGGGGAGACATATGGAGGTACTGGTTGCCCTACCTGTGGTCCATTTGGAAACTTGTTGGTAGGTGAGATATCTATGACTATTTTAACTTTTCGGGCCCCAAAAGATAAGGTACCTAGAGGTATTACAAGTACACGAACACCTAAGTTATTATAGAGGTATCTAAATATTGCTTTCAAACATGGCCATTGGCATCCCACTATATCTTCACTTAAACTGTCATTATCAGTGCGGGTTATCGGGTTAACAGCTAATAGTCGATTGGCTATTATTGGTACCAGTAATGACTATTAGGATTGACTACAGAGGATCAGAGTATCATTTTTCAGTATATAAGATGTATACATGTTTTGTAGAAATAAAGTACAGCTGAATGGGTAAAATAATCAGTATATTCATCTTCAATCTATACACCAACTATAACATGCCAGCTCCCAAAACTTTTCTAATACTTGCATAAACCTTGGATTATGTTCACAATCATAGTTTGTTCTAAAACGTCTGGCTCAACAGTGTCTCATAGAGTCATACTTTGTGGAGTATTGATTAGAATCAAGCCAATATTCATGAATATTTAATCGTCTCATGGCTCATGCTTCTTTCGTTTCATCTTACCCTAGTTCTGTTCCCTGCTCAAATAAGTAGGCAAAAGTTCAAGATTAAACTAAACGGCTGAGATATCCAGGTCTCGGTAGACAAATTGAACCTCAATTGAAATTTTTAGAGACAAATTTCCATAGAGAATTTGAATTTTTGTTAAACTACCATTATAGTTATACTGATCAATTAATGAGGTCGAAAACTGAAATAAAAGTTAAATGGAGAGGAGTTCACTACTAGTGATCTTCTTGGATCCCATCTTCCTTCTTCGATTCCATATTTTCTTGGTGTTTCGTTAAAATAATATCCAAAATACAGTTTTGAGAGCTTGGTCTAGTTGGGCTTGAAAGTAGAGGTTTGTTCAATAAATTTTGTTAGTTTTGAAAGGTTTTGTTTCATGTTTCAGTTATATACAATATTTATATATATAGGGTTATGATCGGGTGAGAAGTGAGAACTCCTTTAGTGAGAACCATATGAGAACCTTTTTTGGAGACATTAATTGAAAAAAGAAAACATGTCTAAATTAGTCAAAGGATGGGAGATTAAGTCAATTGAGATTTGTTTGCCCTTGCATTAAAGTGTTGGAAATTTTATGGCTGAATATTGTTATTTTTTATAATGACATGATGCATGGACAAATGAATTTGAAATGACTTAGATTTCATATTTAATTTAGTCATTCTAATATATATTGGTAGGTTTTGTTTCTAGTTTCTTTTAGCTGCAGACACTTTGAATTTTTTAATTCGTCATATATCTAGCATGGATTAGGTTAATGAGTATAGTATATGTATGTTATTATGTTTACATATCTGTAGTACTATGAATTTTTTTGGGGTTTCAACAGAGCATGGGTGCATGCACACTGAATTTTACTTTTGAACTCCAGTCAGTTTCTGCCTCCTATTGATACATTTCGGTCTTTCACGGGCCTGTTTGAATTTGTATAGTAATGTTTTGGCTTTGGTATTTATTGTATAAATGAAAGTTAAGAAGATCGGTTTAGTTATTTTTTTTTGTGTGGTGACTGGTGACATCACTTCCTACAACTCATTGACTAAAGGTTTCTCACAACAAATCTACTCAATATGGATTAGGAGTAAATGAAAAACCTTTGACCAAAAATTCTTTACAAAAACTTCCAACTAGTATCTACAGGACATTGTATTAAGTTTGTTAATAGAACATGCACTCTTGTATATAAGTTGCAACTTTGAGGGGTTTAATATAGATTAACCATTTTGTTTTGTCCTCTTCACCTGTTATAAGATCTATATCATTGGGTGTGTATATATTTGTGCAGATGTTCTTCCCTCTCGGACCTACTTCTGTTGCAGTCTTTGGGGGAATTGGTGCTCTTCTATTCTCTGCTTTCCTCGTCTATGATACCGACAACTTGATTAAGCGCTACAACTACGACGAATACATTTGGGCATCGGTCGTTCTCTACCTCGATGTCCTCAACCTCTTCCTCTCCATTCTCAACATGCTCAGGGGTATGCAGTCCGAAGGATAGATGAAAGAGAGAGGAGGTTGATCTTAGAAACTTTTATTATCTTTGTTTTGCTCATTGGCAGAGATTTAAACTTCAAATTCACGCTTCAAATTTGATGTTGTGGTTTAGTATTACTATATGGAAATACTTAAGAAAAGGTATAGTATTGTGACCATTCTGTAATGTTTCTGTACAGGGCCATATCAGAACTCTTCCAAGTGTCAACATTGTCGGTCTTCTTGTAAAGAAGACATGTTGTTTTGGTTCTTGGAAAACCGTGATTACTTACGAATATCTGGGCCAAAAAGATTTGCAAACTGTTAAGCCGTAAGAGTTGTATGTATATGATAGGGCTTTTGCTAACTTGCTATTATGAGTTTGTGGGGGGTATTTTGCGCTTTAACCTGGGGTTCCATGTTATATGGGCTTAGAGACCGACAAGGCATGTGGCCCATTAGGTCTGCTATTTATACAGGTTTAGATTTATTACTCTATATTTCATCCATGCATGAATTATGTACACAAATATACAACAGAGATTTAGGCAACATGTTGACTGGTATGGCTGATCTGTTTGATTCCAGGTTTCTAACCGTGATTAGTTATTAGTAGTTTTTGATTGCTAGCTAATGCTAGCTTGATAGTCGCCATAGTTGGGCCTTTCTCTGTCGAGTGTTGAACAGTGAAAGAACACACTTGAGATTACGGGTCAACATATATCAGCCATCAAATTCCTAAGTTGATTATCAAAAAGAAATATACAAGGCTTTGATTTCCTACCTTTGTTTTGTTAGAGTCCCTACTTTCACCTGATTTCTTTTCCGTGTTCAGTCAAACTTGAGAAATTTCAAAATGAGACTGAAATAATAAATTTACACTAAATTAGTATTATTAGCATTCAGGTAAAAACATGTTCCAAAATCAAGTTACTGTCTACAGCACTAATTTCAGAGGCTTATCAAACAAACAAGCCACTCCACTCTTCCTCCTCTCCACTCTTCGATCAGATCCGGCGTCTGTGATCTCCCGATCCCATCTTCCCCTTCTTTAAAGTCACTCATCGTTCGTTCCTCTCCAAACCCTTTTCTTTTTAGCTCAGTTCCGCTGTGGTGGAAGTGCCCTCTCCTCCTTCCCCCCTCTTCCCCTTTGCTTCTTTGAGCGGTCTCCCTGGGCTGTCTGCTCTCCCCCCTTCCTCAGCGCGGCGCCTCTTTCCTGTCAGCGCTCCTCCTCCTCCAGGTCTGGTTTGGCGCCTTCTCGGTGGGTCCCGGTGCTCGAGTCTTCTCCTCCCCTCTCGCTGTTCTACTCTCTCCTCAGAGTGAGCGTTTGTTCCCTCGCCTATCCAGTAGTGCGTTTCTCCCCCTGCACTGTAAGTATCTTTAATTTTTCTGTATTAATTCTTTAGTATTAATTCTTTAGTTCTTCGGTGTTTGATTGAGTGCCTCTGGGCTCTCTCTATTGTGAGCAACTGGTATTCGTTGCGTTTGTTTGAGGGTTTGCTTTTTGGCTGTGATTGAGTTGTGCGGTATTGTTTTCGCTCTGGCCTTGAGCCTCATCTTGTACTGTCGTGAGGTTCTGTTGTGCGGTTCTTGGGTGTTTGCCCCTAGTTCCGTCGACGATTGGTTTTTACTGGCTTCTGGCCATTAACATCACCTTGTTCTCCCTTCTCCCCCTCTTCCCTCTCCGTTTCTGCGATCTTGTTCTGGTGTGGGCCTTTTCTTTTCTTGGCCCATGGCTCTATCTTGGGTTGAGGTTGTAAAAAAAAAAAAAAAAAAAATCAATTTATTGCTGTTGATTTCCCCCCTTTCTATTCTGAGCCCACTAAGCTTTTTGGTTTGGGCCCTTCCCTCTCTTCGAGTAGCCTCCTCGCGAAGCTTCCTCGTACCCCTTCCACTTCTAAATCCCGCCCTCCTTTTACCACCTGTTCATCTTCCTCTTCCTTACCCTCTCCCCATCACCGATTCTGGCCTTCCTGTTTCCGCTGCCTTGAGCGTGGGCACATCAAAGCCTTTTGTCCCAACAAAATGAAGTGTCTCTTCTGCCTCAAAGATGGGCATGCGCAACAGCAGTGTTTTGCTCTTCAGAAAATCTTGGGGCTTGCTATTGGAGCTCCGATCTCCGATCAAGTTCTCAGTGCTGTGGATCTCCCCTCTCTTAGGAACAAGATTCCTCCTTCCGCTCCTCCTAAACCTCGTAAACAGTCTGTTTCCTCTAAACCACCTCTACTTCCCACTCCTTCTTCAACTCTCCGCATCTCCGAGCATTCTCAGGTTCAGCAGAATTCCCCTGCTGTTTCTCCTCTCCCTCACCCCTCTCAGCAGATCACTAGTGTGTTTGTTCCCAAATCAGTGCTTTCGGATCGTCTGAAGTCTTTCAGCCTGTATGGAGCGATTTCTTTCTCTGGAGGGGCGGTACCTTTCTTTACTCTTAACACCTTTCTTAGCAACTTCTGTAATATCAAGGATTGGGACTGGGTTCTTTACAATTGCTCCAATGGCGACATGGTTATCCGCTACCCCTCCCCTAAATTATTGGAAGAACTGATCGCGTCTCCTTCTCTATCTATCGGTTCTATCAACCTCTCTGTTCGCCGTTGGGTGAATTTGCCTTCTCGATCTCTGGATTCTGATTGGGTGGATTCCAAAGTCTCTTTGGTGGGCTTGCCCCCGTTCTGTGACTCGCCTCACTTGGTTGCCGAGTTGGCCAATTGCATTGGAGATTTGGTCAGCATTTCGTCCAAAGCTTGGTTAGCCTCAGGCTCTGTCCAAATTGAAGCGATTTTCCGTTGTAACAAATCTCGTCCCCGTATTGAGGCATTTTGTTTATCAGATGGTGTTTCTTCCTACTCAGTGTCAGCTCACTACCATGAGTCTGCACTCTGCACTACTGTTCTTCCTTCTTCTTCAACTGTGGTCACGGCTCCGAGTTTCGAAGCTGACCCTAAAGCCGCTTTTCATCCGGGTCATGACTCTCCTGCTATTTCTTCTTCTCCGTCTTTGAAAGCTCCCCGCGGGGGCTCTTCGCGCAGCAAATTCCCCCCCCTCCACAGGCCTACTCTAACTCCTCCAGCCACTAAGATTTCTCCTTCCAAAGCTCCGAATCTGGTATGGATCAACCCTGACATTCTTCCCGCGAAGGGATCCTCTTCCACCAATCTTACAACTCCGATTATACCTACTACTACTTCTTCTCCTCCGAAAATCTTCCAGTCGCCCGCCCCCTCAGCGGCGATTCACCCGGCCACCTCTTCTAATATTTCTAAAGGCAAATCTCCCTCCTCTCCTTGGCCTGCGTGGGAAGTCAACCCCAATTTTGCCTCGGATTGGGAGCAATTCATTCGGATTGCCCATTTTCCCACCCCTAAGCGAGCCGAGCCAGCTTTCGAGAAAGCCATTCTTAATGCTTCAAAGTCATCCAAAGCTCCATCCTGGATTGACAAAGATCCACTGCTTCTGGAGGAGGAAGAGGATCTTAATAGAGCATCGAAAGCCAAACAGGTATGTTCCCCTCTGTTCTCTGTTCGTTCTGATTGCTGCGTTCTATTCTTCGGCTTTTGCGTTTTTAGATTACTTCATCTGGCTGTGTTTATTCATTTAGTGAACAAGCATCATCAGGTCATTGACATTAGTATTCCTGCTAATCTTGGATCTTTGTATCGATTGTGGTTCTCTCCGTCCACCGATACAAAGACCCATTGCTGCACTGAGTCTCAGACTCATTTCTCTCCTCTCTCTCTACCCCCTCGCAGTGCTGCACATGCAGCATCAGTTTCTTCCCCTGTTTCATCTAGCCTCTCCAATTCGATTTCTTCACCCTTTCTCTCCTCGCATTCTTTTCTCTCCAGCAGATCTGTTGGTGAGATTAGCCCCCCTTCTCAGTCTTCCCATCGTTTCATTCGAGCCAGTGCTCGGCTGCTGGCTTTAAAAAAGAAGAAATTGCAGCCCGCCGTTGACCCTTGTGCTAGTGAGTCTTTCCCGTCTGGGACTCTCCCCTCCCCTTTGCCATCTTCTTCATGCCTAGGCTCTTACCCCAATAACCAGTTTGGATCCCTTTATATCCCCATTTTCGACTCTCTCTCGGACTGTAATATAGCCTCCCTAGCTCGTGATATGGGCTTTCGCCTCTCCTCTGCCGATACTCATAGTATCTGCTCCATTAGGAAACTGGAACGTCGCCGTGTTTTGGAGCATAGTCGATCCGATGATTAGCATTTCCTGGAATATTCGCGGTTTGAATTGCCCGTCTAAACAACGGGCAATTTTCGACCTTATTTCTAGCTCCCGTTGGGATTTAATCGCCATTCAAGAATCTAAATTAGATTCTCCCTCCTCTCCTATCTTTCGGAACCTAGGCGGTTCCATTATCTCTAAGTGGATTTCCCTAGATGCCATTGGTTCGAGAGGAGGTATCCTCGTCGGTTTCAAAGAATCATCTTTCTCCCTTATAGCTACTCATCGTCTAAACTTTTTTCTTATAGTTCAACTTCACTGGCCCCAATTCAATTGTCCTCTCAATGTTATTTCGGTGTACGGTCCTTCTTCTGCGGAGAGAAGGCCTTTATTCTGGGATGAATTCCTATCCTTACACCCATTCTTATCTGATCTCTGTTTCCTTTGTGGGGATTTTAACGTCACCCGTTTCGCTTCCGAACGATCCTCCCAGGGATCCTCTTTTCATCAATCTTTCCTTTTTAACGATTGTATTCGCACTCTGCAATTAGCCGATCTGCCAATTTCTGGTAGATCTTTTACCTGGTCCAACCAGCGTGAATCCCCATCCCTAGCCAAACTCGATCGTTTTCTTGTATCCCTGTCTTGGTTGAACCGTTTCCCCCAGACTTCATTTCAGGCTCTCCCTAACCCTGCTTCTGACCATTGTCCGATATCTCTATCGTCTCACTTACCTTTCCGTCATCAGCACAAATTTCGGTTCGAAAAACTTTGGTTGCAAGACCAGGTTTTTGTGAATCTGGTGAGGGAATGTCTTGCCTCGATCACTGGCTCCTCGGGGTTGGGTAACATTCTTCTCAAACTCCACGCTATCAAGCACGGATGCAAAATCTGGCGCTCTGAGAGGCATCACAATACTGTCTTCCTCAAAAATTTTCTTCTCCATTCTATTGATTCCTTCGACAAAATGGAAGAATCTCATCCTTTATCCGAATCAGCCCGTGCCGAGCGTCTTTCCTGCAAACAGGACTATTTTCACATCCTCCAGCAAGACCACGCTAAATGGGCTCAAAGAGCTCATATTAGATGGCTGCAAGAGGGCGATGCTAACACTTCTTTCTTCCATAACTTTGCATCCCATCAGCAACGGAATAATCGCATTTCATCTCTCTCGATTCCTGGGAGAGAGGTGTCTACTGATGGAGAAATCCACATGGCATTCCTTAACTTCTATAAGAATCTTATTGGTTCTAATAAACCTCGTTCTATTGAGCTTGATTGGCTCCATCTTTATGGCCATCAAGCTCACGATCTTTCTTCCCTCGAAGCCCCTTTCACTATAGAAGAGATTCATTCCGCGGTTTTCGCCTTAAAAAGCGATGCCGCTCCTGGACCTGATGGTTTCCCTGCCTTCTTCTATCAAAAATTTTGGCATTGGCTTAAGGATGACCTTCTCAAATTATTCCAGGATCTCCATCAGGGTCTCTTCTCTTTTGACCATATTAATTACGCTCATATCGTCGTTATCCCTAAAATAGCGGGAGCTCATTTGTTGTCCAGTTTTAGGCCGATCAGTCTCATCAACACCTCCTTTAAAATCATTATGAAAGTTCTTTCTTCTAGGCTTAGTGCCATCATCTCTCCCCTCATTGACTCCGCTCAATCGGGTTTCATCAAGGATCGCTTCATCCTTGATAGCGTGGCCTCAGCTTAAGAAATCATCTCCCGTTGTCACAGATCTCGTGAGGAAGGTATTCTTCTGAAGCTCGATTTTCAAAAAGCTTATGACAATGTTAATTGGGACTTCCTATTTGATATTCTTTCCTTCCGGGGATTTGGTCCCAAATGGATCGCCTGGATCAAATCCAGCCTTTACTCTGGCACATCTGCCATCTTTGTCAACGGCACCGAAGGCCATCAATTCAAAGTTAAATGCGGTCTCCGCCAAGGAGACCCCCTCTCATCCCTCCTTTTTTCCCTTGTTGCGGATGTTTTTAGCAAGCTTCTTAGGAATGCTTGGAACTCGCATATGATTGAGGGATTGGGTTCCTCGCCCCTCTTCGAGGGCGTTCTAAACCTTCAATACGCTGATGACACCATTATTTTCTCCAAGCCTAACCTTCATTCTCTTCGAAATCTGAAATTACTTCTTTATTGTTTTGAACTGGCAGCAGGTTTATCTATCAATTTCCAAAAATCTTCGGTGATTTGGTTAAGCGGATCCCCCAATCGCCAAAATGAGGTATCAAATGTCTTTAATTGTCCCATTGCCAACTTCCCTATCTCGTACTTGGGCATCCCCCTCAGATGGGGTAAGCTTCTTAGATCTGACTGGATTCCTTTGATTGACAAAGTCGAGTCTAGACTTTCTGTCTGGTCAGGCAAAACCCTCTCTCGAGGTGGTAGATTAATTCTCATCAATTCTGTTCTGTCAGCTATGCCCCAATATTTGATGTCTTTCTATTTCCTCCCCTCATGGGTGATCAAAAGGATTGATCAGATTAGGAGTAATTTCCTCTGGTCGGGATCCGCTTCTTACAATCCCGGTTCGCACCTGGCCAATTGGAAGCTCATTTGCTCTCCTAGAGAGGAAGGAGGGCTCGGTGTTATGAACCTTAGAGATCATAATATCGCCCTTCTCGGTAAGTGGCTTTGGAGACTCCACAATCTCAATCACCTTCCTTGGATTCAATGCATCAAAAATTACCGATCCTCCTCTAATTGGTGGGAGTTCCCTCCCTCGACTCCCCGCCACGCCTCTCCCTTTTGGAAAGGTGTTTGGAAAGCATCTGAGGCTTTCCTTTGTAGCATATCCCGTTTATGCTCCGAAGGTTTCTCGGCACACCTATGGTCTGATTTGTGGATCGGTAACATTAAACTGTCGTCGGCTTTCCCTTCCTTATTCCGCTTAGCGGCGGCCCCAGAGGCTACTGTAGCAGAATCCTTTACTATTATTGATAATGTGAGACACTGGTCGATTCCTTTGATTTCTGAGATCCCCATCCATCTCATTGAACAATTCAATCATCTCATTAGTCTCCTCAATGGCTACGTTTGGTTCCCTTTTGAAGGGATTTCCTGGCGTTGGACTGCGTCAGGAATTTTCACGGTTCGTTCCTTTTATAGTTTCCTCAATTCTAGAGGAATGCGCTCGTCTTTCTCACAGTTCATCTGGGCATCTAGTGCTCCCTTGAAAGTCAAAATTAACTCTTGGTTAGCATTAAACAACAAACTTCTCACTGTCGAGATCCTCAACAAAAGAAATATCGCCTGGGGCCAACTCTGCCCACTATGCGAGCATTCCCCAGAAAACATCCATCATCTTTTCACTCAGTGCTCTTTTATTATCCCTCTTTGGAAGATTGTCACTTTAGCTTGGAATTTGCGTATGATTCCTCCCTCTTTATTTTCGGTTTGGGAGTTCTCGCCTTCGAACAGTACGTTTCGAAGTGCGTGGATTTTGTCGATTCATATCATTATTTGGATTACTTGGAAAGAAAGAAATAGTAGGCTCTTCCGACTTCATCGCAAACCTGTAGTTGCTATTATCGACGAATTCTTATTTCTTTTTAATCTCTGGGCTTCTAACCCATCTTTCAAAGAGGACGCCGCGTCAGCTTCGGACAAATTACTCCAATCTTTTACTGTTCTTAAAAATCTTCAGGCTTTATAGTTCCTATTTTAGCTTATTTCACTCTTATTACTTTACTTCTTTCACTCCTATCTTATATTCTCCTGTTTCTAATTATGCAGGGTTGATTCCTTTTATGATCTATGGTGGCCCTAGCTGTTTTTTGTGACTGGCTGTTCACTAGCTCAGTTTTTTTGGTCCTCCGCTGGACTTTTCGCTCCTGTCTGG
Source organism: Hemerocallis citrina (assembly GCA_017893485.1). NCBI lineage: Eukaryota > Viridiplantae > Streptophyta > Magnoliopsida > Asparagales > Asphodelaceae > Hemerocallis > Hemerocallis citrina. Next base: position 106,929,619 of record CM030367.1, read on the forward strand.
GTTGGTTTTTGCTCTTATCGGGAGGCGGTGATGGGTGCCTTTGGTTTACTCTTCTTTTATTCTAGTTCTTGTTGTATTAGCGACTTGGGCTTTATTTATATCCTTCTACTACCCCTTTTGTTGCTTAATCTAGTGTTCACCAGTTCTCTTCTCTTCTATATTATTGTGCTAGTTGCTGGTCGCTGCGATTATTGTTCTGTTTTGCTTTATTTTCTGTCTGTGCTGTTTATTTCTGTTTGTTGTGCTGATTGCCTTCGATTGAGTGTGGTTGTGTGGGCATCATCTCTTTGTTAGGCCTTTGGCCTTGGCGTTCTAGGTGACGCCCTGGTATTGATTGGTTTGGTTGCTTGAGAGTGGGCTTCGTGCCCTGCTTTGGCTATGGGTTTGGGTGTTTCGCGTTGTGTGTTATTGCATTGCTCTCGTGGAGGAACTCTTCTTCCTCGTCACCCAGCTCCTTTCCCTTTTGCGCTCAGCTGTTAGCACCTGGGTATTATTCTGCTTTTCATTTAGCTTTGGTGCTTTCTTGCTCTGGCGTCGTTGTCGTTATGATCCCTGCTTCTCTGCGGTTTGGGAGGCTGGGCTCTAGTTGGCATTGCTTCTCTTTTGCTCAGTGCGAGTTTGCTCCCAGCTCGAGTCCGCCTCCGGCTTGCCGTCCTTATCAGCAGCTTCGGGGGAGTTTTGGAGGAGTGTTGATCTCGCGGCTTCGCTCCGGCGGGCATCTTTTTTGAATGTTTGGTTGTCCTTCTTGTATTCTCTGTTTGTAGTGTTCATATGTCTAACTGTACATTTTCCTTCCTTACTGTATCCTTTGTTTTACCGCTGGTAAAACCTTGCTTGTAAACTATTATTTATTTATTTGATCTGTTGGCTGGAGTCCCTGGACTCTATCCGTTACATCAAAAAGTTACTGTCTACAGTCTACTACCATTTCCTTTAGTAAGGAGTAGTCCTCAAATTTTACGAAGAAGTCAATGGAAGCGAGGATTTGCAATTTGCACATGCAATCTTAGAGGCAGAGGCAGAGAACTCCAGGACGAGTTGAAGAGAGGATTCGTGCACTAGATATCGAGGAGCTAGCCGGTAGTAGAGGGTTTTTTTTTTGGTTACATAAAGTTTTATCTCCTTCAGTTAAAAAAAATAAAAATTAAAAATAAAAATTAATAGATGATAACAAATTTCCACCATCTGATCATCATCAATACAGTCAATTACTCTATGGGAAAGACAAAAACACAAGCTTAACACAACTGTCTATTGGATGAATGAAGCTCACGAGGCAATCTGTTTTGGTACTACCGACACTCATGTAGGGTTTGAGGAAAAAGTTATAAATTAAAGCTGTATAAGGGCATCCACTATTCCTTGGTGCTAAATTATAGGTATTTGACAATGTGTTGCGCTGCTTCCGTTAAAGCTAAAATTTGGATAAAAAAATAATAAAATATAAAGATGGAATACCATCCTCCGTCTGATAAAAAAATAATTTTTTTAATATCCAAAATTGGATAGATGGAAGATCATGTTCCGTTTCACAGTATTTATTAAATAAAAAAAAAAAAAATTTGGAGCCAGATAGAAGAAGATCTTCTGTCTCTGGTCGCAAGATTTCAGAAAAAAATAAAAAAAATCAACCCAACGGTGGTGGTTGATCTTCTATCTGGGGAGAATTTTTAAAAAAATATATATAATTCACCCATTTCCCTTTCCCTTTCCCTTCCCATTTCCCTTTACGAAAAAAATTTAAAAACCAAAATTTTTTATTTTAAAAGAAAGGTAAAATGGAAATTCTAGAGACGGACGGAAGAACCAAAAACCTTAAAAAAATTTTAAAATAAAATAAATTCGAGCTCTTTCTTTTTTTCCTTTTTTTAAAAAAAATTAAAATGAAAAGACGGAAGATCTTTTCCCATCTCTCTAATTTTGACCATTCAGCTCTTCAGACGGAAGAAGATCTTTTATCTGTCTTAATTTAATATTTAGAAGAATTGAAAATTTTTGAGAGACAGAAGATCATCTTCTGTCTTCTATATTTGGCAATTGCTATTTCACGCTGCTATATGTAACAATCGACTGTTCACGATATGGAAAAAAACAGGTATTTGGTAAACGATAGTGGAAGATTTTTGATTAAAATTTTCAATTTTTAGGTTTTTAGCAATAGTGGATGCTCTAAATGGTGATGGTTTTAAGTTCGCTTGCATATGGTATGCACTTTACATGTATCCTGTTAGGAAAAATGGGTTAAACCTGAGTGCAGCAAATGAACTTCTGAGAATGGCTCTGGAGTTGATCTACAACAGGAAGAAAGTAAAAAATGGCTCGAGGCGTGGGTCACTTTCTTTAAGAAGCTATTTGGCCAATTCTGGAGATGAATCGTTGATCACCAAACACTTCTCTCAGGATACAACGAGCTTCTGTCTACAGTGTTGCCAATGCTCTAATAGCAGCACGTACCAATTTGCACCACCCAAACCAAGGCAGAAACCGCTCAAAATAGATTAGATGAAGAGAATGACTGATTGTTCTTCTGTCCACTTTTTCCCAAAAAATGATTCCTTTTTATAACTTGTAACTAGGGAGAAATAAATCTGTATATTATTAATTCAATTTAATCAAAAACGGCTACATCATAAAGATCCTTTAATTCTTGAAACGGCTATAACATAAAGCACATTTATTTCTTGAAACAGTTATGTTATTAATTGGAAAAAAAAACATTTTTTTTATCTGTTTGAAATTCAAAAGTTCAAAAAATTAAAAATTTCTTTTATTGTTTTTTTTCTTTCAAGAGATCCCAAAACCCCCAAGATCCGGCCCGGTCATATATATATATATATATATATATATATATATATATATATATATATATATATATATATATTATGTGGAATGTAGGAATTAAACCACCAACCTCATGTGAACTCAAAATTTTAACTCTTGGGTCATAAGACAATGTTGTCAACAAGAGAAATGTGAGAAATATTTTAAATGTATACTCAGTTCCAACATATCCCAACCTTGTATACGCTTGCAAGTTTAAAATTATTCTAATTGGTGAGATAGATGCCGATCATGTGTTATAATCATTGATCATGACCATTTATCTAGTTTTGGATATGTCTATGCCCTCAAATCCGAGGTCTCAAATGAAGGAGCATCTTAAACTTGTTATAATTAATTAAGATGGAATAAATTTCAGTACTTATTATAATAGTACTCCTTCTCCGAACAACCTACTTCTGATATAAATGCATTGCATGCCCTATAGCTTAGTATAAGAAAGCAGCATGAAATTGCACTTTCTGAAGTACTCTTGACTATGCAGTTGAGAATTGAAGGCTGAAATGCTTGGAATTTCAATCACATGCATTTTGTGTACTTTGCCTTGGCCCTTTGATCCGTTTGTTCTAAAGCGCATTTATACTTCAACAAATAATTCTCGCATCTATAAAATTATAATATGAAGAAAATTAATTTGAGCATTAAGATGAATTTGTTTTGTGGTTCTGATGTGGGTCATACATAATTGACCCGCAAGACAGGAACCTTTTTTATTACCATGTGGAAATGTAGGAACTGATAGGGTTTTGGCCTCAAATATACGTAGACACTAAGTACTTGAAATTAAACAAGAAAATGAGGAGACAAAGAAGCAAGATAAGACAAACAATGAATAGAAGAATGCAGTCTGGAGAGTTGCGGTTGACCGCGCGGTCGCCCGACCGGGGGTGCGGTCGACCGATCGAATATGCTGAGAGTTCTTCGAGTGTACAGATCCAACAGAGGAGGGGATGGTCGACCGTATAGTTGACCGGCCAGGTCTCGAGTTTGGCTCTACACGTTGCGGTCGACCGAGTGTGGGGGTGCGGTCGACCGACTTCGGCGCTGAGCATTTTTGGGCTTACGAGTTTAAGGCCCAATTGCTGGATTTGTGTTTATCTTTTAGGGTTTACATGGGGGCTATGTATATGGCTGTAGACTCTAGGGTTAGAATCAATTTGTGTGATTAAGAGGTGAGCCATTATCATTGTTCAACTTCAAGAGGGGATTGTGCCGAGTATTTCAAATATGTGTGAGAGAGACTGAGAGTTGTAATCTCTTTTGTAATCTTTATATTTCTTGGGGAATAAGAAATATTGGTTATCTCTGCATATTGATTGTGTTCTTGTGAGATCTTGCATATATTGTGGTGGCTTGTTCTTGGTTCATCTAAGTCATGAGAGTTTTTATTGCTTGTGGTGTGTTTTTGCTATTAACATTACGAGCTGTGGTAGATTCTTCAACAAGTGGTATCAGAGCATGGTTGGTTCGGGATGGCCGATAACAAATTGAAGATTGAGAGATTCGATGGGAGTGACTTTGCGATGTGGAAAATTCAAATGATAGCGTATTTTCATCAGAAAGATCTTGATGGTCCGTTATTTGATGAGAAACCGGTAGGTGCAGATAAGGATGCGAAGGTCTTGACGGATTGGAATCGTTTGGATCAGAAGGCGCTGGGGGCAGATTCAGTTAGGGCTGAGTAGGAAGGCATTATTTCATATCTCGAAGGCAAAAACCACAAAGGAGGCTACGAAGAATCTCACGGATATGTATGAGAAACCGTCGACATCTAATCAAATTCTTCATCTGAAGAAATTGGTTAATATGAAGTTGAGGGAATGAGGTTCAGTAGCAAGGCATGTGGACAATTACTGTATGGTTTACCACCAGATGGAAGCTACACGTTTAAAGTTTTCAGAGAGGGGAGAGTCATTGTTACTTCTATCTACTTTACCCGATAGTTATGGTACGGTGGAACAGACTATTACATGCACTATGACAGATTCGACGACTCTATAAGATGTGGTGAGTAGCATTCTGAACGAGGAGGTGAGAAGGGTGAGAAACGGGGAATATCCATCATCGTCTTCTAAAGATTCTGCAATGTACGTTGAGAAGAGACGTGGGAGATCTAAGAGCAGTCGAAGAAGAAAGGATCAGATTAGTTCATCTAAGAGTGGGTCTGATGAGAACGATGGGAGACATGAGCCTAAGTGTTGGTATTTTCACAAGAAGGGTCACATGATGCGCAGTTGCAAGGCTTATATGAAGAAGAAGTAGGAGGAACTGAAGAGAGATATCCCAAAGGAAGCTCAAGTGGGGCTTGTTGAGGATCTATGCTTATCAGCACGGGAGGAGTTGGGCACTCAAGATTGGCGTATTGATTCAGGAGCTTCTTTTTATTGCACTCCGAGAATAGAGGTGTTTGGTGACTACGAGGAGGGTTCTTTTGGAGATGTGATCGTGGGGAATGGTCACCGATGTCCTGTACGTGGGGTTGGTACTGTTCGCGTGAAATCCAATGATGATCAAAGTGTTGTCTTGCGGGAGACAAGACATGTTTCAGACTTGAAGGAAGTTTTTTATCTCGATTGGAATGCTAGACAAAGAGGGGTTGTCTACTACAGTTGGTAGTGGGGAGTGGTGTATAGCTGCAGGTTCAAGGATGATTGCAAAAGGGAAGCGTACAGGAACATTGTATTTTCTTAGATACGTGAGGGGCGTTTCTCTTGTAGTTGACTCTCAACCGGAATCAGGTAGTAGGTTGTGTGGGGTGCAACCGAGTTCTTTCAGTTGTGGATGGAGGTTACAAATTTAGTGAGAGCTGCTGGCCATAGAAGTGATCTTAGAGGGCAAGATGTTGCTGCGGTGAGGGTACTTTGCGAAGTGGCAGTCGAAGCTTCAAGTCGCTCTTGTGTGATAGAGAGCACTGGTATCGATATGCAAGGTGATGTCGATGAGGGTAACCGAATTGGGACTGTAGGGATTGAACAGTCTGCAAATTTTGTGGATGTGTCATTCACAGAGACTTCTAATGCAGAGGGTGCATTGAGAGGTTTTGAACCATGTCCAGTGTTGATAAAGATTCTGTTGTTGGGTAGTCTTGTAAGTTGTAACACGAAATCCTACACGGGAGGTTGTTTCTTCGGTATTCGTGCTCTATGCGATTGGTGGAGCACATCCTTCATGAGGCGATGAGGGGTGGTTGGTGCACTCCATGTGGTGGAGTGATGGAGGTGATTTTCATGAGAGTGAGGAGTACTTGGGTCTTCCATAAAAGTGGGAGATTGGCAGAGATAATGCGAGGTAAAAATTACAATAACTTTGAAGCATTGTGTATTTGATCCAAGTGAAAGATTGTTAGGTTTTGGCCTCAAATACACATAGGCACCGAGTACTTGAAGTTGGAGAAGAAGATGAGGTAAAGAAGCAAGAGAAGACAAATAGCGAGTAGAAGAATGCAGTCTGGAGAGTTGCGGTCGACCGACCCAATCTGCTGAGAGTTCTTCGAGTGTACAGGTCCAACAGAGGAGGGGACGGTCGACCGTGCAATCGACCAGTCAGGTCTCGAGTTTGGCTCTATACGTTGCGATCGACCAACCTTGAGGGTGCGGTCGACTGACTTCGGCGCTGTGCATTTTTGGGCTTACAAGTTTAAGGCCCAATTGATGGATTTATGTTTATCTTTTAAGGTTTACTTGGGGCTATATATATGGTTGTAGACCCTAGGGTTAGAATCAATTTGTGTGATCAAGAGGTGAGCCGTTATCATTGTTCAACTTCAAGAGGGGATTGTGTCAAGTGTTTCAAAGGTGAGAGAGAGATTGAGAATTGTAATCTCTTTTGTAATCTTTGTATTTCTTGGGGAATAAGAAGTCTTGGTTATCTCTACATATTGATTGTGTTCTTGTGAGATCTTGCATATATTGTGGTGGCTTGTTCTTGGTTCATCTAAGTCTTGGGAGTTTCTATTGCTTGTGGAGTGTTTCTGCTATTAGCACTACGAGTTGTGGTAGATTCTTCAACAGAAACCCCTACCTCATTAATATATATAGATATAAAGAAATTAGCTAACTATTACTTCATACTAGTTGGTATGGGGAAGAATTAGCAATACAAGAAAACTAAATTGTGAGAAAAGAGATGATGCACTTCACTTTAAGACATAGTAATGATAGAGGACTGCTATCGTACAACTCTACTAGCCATAACGAGAATTCATACAAGGATACCCACATTATAAGCTGATACTGCAAGCAATACAAGAAAACAAAATTGTGGGAAAAGAGACGATGCACTCCACTTTAAGACATAGAGATGATAGAGGACTACTGTCGTACACCTCTACTATCCATAACGAGGAATTCATAGCCATAACGAGAAATTCATACAAGGTTTACCCACATTATAAGCTGATATTGCAAACAAAACACATTCTCTCCCCCCTGCAACCAAAAAATACATGAGTCTCTCATCATAGTATCAGTTAAAAGCCTATTACATCAAAACGCCCTACTTATAGATTTCAAGCGCAAAAACATCTAGTAGCTTGCTTATAACATACATTAACTTAACCAAATATGAAGTCTCCATGGTGGATGTTAATAAGGATAATCAGGATTGATGTTGTACCCCTCAATCCTTGTTGTATCACCTCTCTAGCCCCTGATCCCTTCAGTTCATGCTCCATCTTGGTCTTATTCTTACTTGGTTAAGTTGCATTAAACTAAAGAGAGAACCAAAACATTACATCTCTTATAATAGAGGAAGAAACATTTAGTATAAAATTGAAAGCTCTAGCATTCCTTTCCAACCAAAGACTCTAACATACTGATATCGTGCACAGACACCAAACGTGTGCCAAATGTGGATGTGTTGGTGCAAAACAGCTGAAGCATTCATGCAGTGATGCTGGTAAGGTGGGTATGTGCAAGAGGTTTTGGAAGTTAGACCACACCTCTAAAGCTATGGGCATTCGAAGAAGATGTGAAAAGCACTTTTGGGGAAGTAATTGCAGAAATTGCATGTAGTATCCCATGTCCATCCTTTCATAGCAAGTATCTTCTTCGTATTTAATCTGTTCCAGGCTAGCATCCAGATGAAACATTTGCATTTCAAGGATGCAAATGTCTTCCATGTAACTTTTTAGAATAGAGATTTCAACACTCCATCAATAAGAAAGCTATATGTGGACTTTATAGTGAAATATTTCTATCCGGGTTAGCTTCCAGGCTGCTGCACTCTGCCTTGTGTTGCAGTGAATGCTGCTATCATCTCCATCAGGCTCTCTTTCTCTGACCGCTGGCTTTCATTTGTCAATTTTCTTAGAATTGGTCTCCATAGCCATACTCCTTCTTGTTAGGAATGTGTCTTGAATACTCGTAGTTCAGATTAGAAGAAGGTAAGATGAAGCACAGAGGTTGAAGCGTCAAAAAGAGTAGAAGAAAACAGAGCAGCAATAGTGCAAGCATAGTTGCAGTCGACCGTCCCCAGTTGCGGTCGACCGCACCCCCGACCGCACACCCGACCGCAGTTGCACTGGGTTTGGCCGAGAGGTGGACGGTCGACCGGTCTTTTTGGATGGTCGACCGACCTCAGCGCTGTTTTCGTTGTGGGCCTCGATTTGTTAGTTCGTTTCAGCCCAATCTTCAACTCCATGTTAGATAGTACGACTCATATTCAGTTACTTATTTTCCAGGGTATATCGGACGACTGAGAATCAAGATTAGACCTAAGTTTCTCTCTACTTTTCTATATATATTGTAAACTCCTCCAATATGAGAGAAGAGTACTTCATAGATTATTTTCTCTATTGCAAAGAGAGCCTCGTGAGAGAGATAGTTCTTGGTGAGTAAGTTTAATTCCTTGTATTAAGTGAACCAGTAACTCCTTGCAATCTTTTCTAGTTGAATATCAGATTTCCCTATATTTCTCCCCAGATTAAGCAAAAACTAACCTCGATAAGTCATCGTTATGTTTGTGTTAGATTGGTGGATCTACTTGCTTTCTCAATTGATTTGTCTCATCTACTTCGACTTCCTTATTGCTCTATTTAGTTCCGCTGCGACAACGGACGTTGGTTGATGCCACAATCCCAACAACTGGTATCAGAGCTTCAGGTTGTCGAGTTCCTTGGTTAAGATGACAGGCCACAGTATTTTGAAGATCAAGCAGTTCGATGGAAAAGTCAATTTCAATCTTTGGGAGACTGACATGTATGATGTCCTTATTCAAGAACATTTATAGTTAGCCGTTAAGAAGAAAGAAAAGCCAATTGATATGAAGGATGACGGTCGGGAAGATATTCGTGAAATAGCTATAAGTCTGATCTGACTATCATTGACGGACGAGGTCAAGTGCAGATTTCTTGAAGAAACTGATGCGGCGAGTTTGTGGGAAAAACTCATAGCTGACTACTCTAGTTCGTCATTATTAGATCGTATGCATTGAAAAAGGAAGTTATTCCATTTATCTATGAAGGAAGGTACCGATCTCCAAGACCACATTACAGAGTTCAATAAGGTATTATCTGAACTTAAGGCGATCAGCGCGGATGTGTGTGAGGAAGATAAAGCTTTCAATCTGATATATTTACTGCCGAATTCGTACGAGCCTTTGATCACTACCATGCTACATGGTAGATCTATCAAGGAGAGTATTTTCGGTAGATGGTGTAATCAAAGTGTTGAAGGAAAATCAACTTAGGAAGGGGACTCAGAAATCATCGCCTTTCCCAAGTTTTCTAGCAGTGGATGGTCCTTCAGGGGAAAGACAAAGTGCTTTGCAAAAAGATTCGATCCGTTGCCGATATTGCAAGAGGCCAGGGCATATCAAGAAAGACTGTTGAAAATTACAGAATCAGGAGAACGCAAAGAATGAGAATTTAGCCACTAATGTGGTTAATTCCTTTGATTCAGGTGATTCGTGTCTCCTTGTTTTAAATTCTTTAGAAGTAGATTCTAGTTGGTTTCTTGACTCAGAGAATTCTTCTCGTATTTGCTCCGAGAGAGAGTTGTTTTTTACTTATAAGTCTACTACAGGGCGTTGGGTGACAACGGGAACTGGAGAGATTTGTGAAGTAGTAGGTGAGGGGGCAGTTGAGTGGAAGATATCAGGTCTAAATATATTCAAATTAAGGGATGTTCTACATATTCCTCTGCTGAAACGAATCTGATTTTCTTGGGAACTCTTGATGCACAGGGTTGTAGGTACACAACTCGAGGTGTCTGTTTTTCAAGGTCGTCGTAAGGTGATTAGAGATATGAGAGTGGTTGGACCAAGCCAAAAAAAATTTCTACAAGCTTTGGGGAATCTGAAATACTTGTGCAAGTGTTGCTCATTTTTCCGCTATTCGCGCAAGCTCAGCTAGTTTGCCGCAACTAGATTCATCAAGACGAGACCACGATATTCGAATATTGTTGAGATGTGGAGAATGCCTAAGGGTAGGTGGGGTTTGTGCGGAGTTTGGCAAATCAGTGAGTACATCTACGGAGATGTACCCTTGAAGGGGTATACTAGAATTGGTGAGATTGGGTAGAGATCAGTTTAACTAGAAGAAGAAGCTATTGTTCTAAGTTTTTTTTGCAAGTGGAGTTCATTGGAGTTTGGAGATGAATAACACATTATGTGATAGCACTCGTATGCAATCCAAGGTGGAGTTATTAGGAATGTGTCTTGAATACTTGTGGTTCAGATTAGAAGAAGGTAAGATGAAACACGGAGGTCGAAGCATCGAAGAGAGTAGAAGAAAACAGAGCAGCAATAGTGCAGGCATAATTGTGGTCAACTGTCCCAAGTTGTGGTCGACCGCACACCCGACCGCAGTTGCACTGGGTTTGGTCGAGAAGTGGACGGTCGACCGATCTTGTTGGACGGTCGACCGATCTTGTTGGACGGTCGACCGACCTCGGCACTGTGTTCATTTTGGGCATCGATTTGTTAGGTCGTTTCAGCCCAATCTTCAAACTCCACGTTAGATCGTACAACTCCTATTTAGTTACTTTTTTTCCAGGTTATATCGGACGACTGAGGATAGTTTTTGGTAAATGAGTTTAATTCCTTGCATTGAGTGAATCACTAACTCATTGTAATATCTTATAATTGAATATCAGACCTCCCTATATTTCTCCCAGAATTAAGCAAAAGCTAACTAGGATAAGTCATCGTTGTGTTTGTATTAGATTGGTGGATCTACTTGCTTGCTCAATTGATTTGTCTCATCTACTTCGACTTCCTCATTGCTCTATTTAGTTCCGCTGCAACAACGGGCGTTGGTTGATGCCCCAATCCCAACACTTCTTCCCATTAACCTTGATATGGTAATGTTGCATTGGGATTTCAAGCATTGTCATGAAGAGCAGGAAAGTTGTGTCTGATACTCTATGAAGCACAGATATGGATACGGGGTGCGGGTACGACACGACACGGGTACGAGGATACATGATTTTACAAAAAAGTAGGACACGGGTGTGTTGGTAGGTATGTTAAATATGATATATATTATATTATATATATAAATAAACAAATACTTATTTTGTTAAAAATGCAAATATTTGAACCATTTCATAGAATTGTAAGAACACATTATGATTATGAGTATTTTTGGAGAAAAAAATTTGATAATCTAACTATTAAAACGTTGGATATACTTATTTTGTGTTTGAACAGAACATAAAACATCAAGTTTTATAAATTACACTAGGACTCCGAACATCTATCTAAACATATTTGTGCCCAAAAGTTTCGAAAATGTATTAAAAAATTGGACTCCTTGGCTACGCACCCAAAAGTATCCAAGGAGTATCGGTACTCGATACGCACCCAACACGGGTACGTTAGCCGTTTGGAAGTATCCATGCTTCTTAGCTGATACTACTTCTATGTACCCAATTATCCTTCTAAAATAATATTAAAGATATTTTCTTTAAAGTCCAGCTTATACTTTTAATATACGTAAATTTGTACGATCTCAGTCTTATATATATGAGAGGATATAAGTTCACAACGTATAGGAAATTCTAATACTTGATCAACGATATTCATACCACACAAACTATAGAATGATGGAAACTAATCCGATTAAAAGATTCTTTCTTGTTTTTTTTTCTTTTCATACACAAGCAGTCTTTTTCTCCTTTTTTCCACTATAATTAACAGGTCCTTTTCTCTTATTATTGTTGAAAGATTACAACTTACAGAATCTCTTATTAGCAAAAAATTCGTGTTTTTCACATTCATCACACATTCACCTATTTAAAGACATTTAACTTTAAACCATTTTGATCATGAACTCAAGACAAGACAATAAAGGTTAATTTTCAACACAGATTATTATTTATTGGCTTTGTCTTTGTTTTTCAACAAGGTCGTAACCGGATATTTATATTACACTTTTTTTCATAAAGAAATTGATGCAAGTAGAATTCAAATACAAATTCAGTAAGAGTACCCATTTATGTGATTATACAAATTCTGTAAAAATACATATTTATGTTAAAACTGAAGTTTCCAATATATAGTAATAATATTTTTAATCTATTATAGGTAATCGAGCCATTTTTTGTCCATTTTGATTGGAACCTACAACATTTCGATACTATATTGTTATGATCTTCATTTCAAGATATTATTTATGCATGTAAACCACTAACACTCCAATTTTACTTGCAATAATTGATTTAGTATAAACTATGTACTATTTTTTTCATCTTAGAAACAATTATTTGTATTATTTGAATATCGAGATGAAAAATTACCAATTGATAATTATATATCAATTTATTGTTGATACTATTTATACGTGTATTACACGTGCAAAACATGCTACTGGCTAATAAAACACTGAGACTTCAACATCTACAACCCCTTAAATGCTCATAAAAAAGAGTAACATCCATTTTTGTTGAATTAGGTATGTCAAAATCCAAAGGTGAGTTAATTTAGTAAACAATAAATTTGTCATAATCAATCAAAAGCAAGAGGAGTAAAAATATGCCAGGTAATTATGTGCCAAAATCGATTAGGGATGGCAACTCAGCCAGCTTGGTTAGGCCGATTCACGGTCCGTCAGGCTCGGTGTATGTTCGGACCAGTCTGATTCCAATGGAGAAGAAGACGAGCCCAAACCGGCCAACTAGTATGGTCCCATTGGTTTCGAGCTAAGGAGGGTCGGTCGGGCCGGGCCGAGCCGATTTTTATAAAATTCTTTTTTATTATGTGAGAAGAGAAGATTTTAGTAGCCGTTTATAGCCGTTAAGAAGGTTATTTTAATAATCTAGTATTAAAAGAAATAAAATAAAAAAGGAATCCAATGGCCGGCCTGCCAAGGCCGGTCAGGTTCACAACCCGGCTGGTACGAGTCGTCAGTGGTCAGGTTCAAACTGGGCTGCTGTCCCATTTATCTAAAACCGGACTAGCCCGTCTAATTTATGTCAGCCAGCCCGGTTCAGAGACCAAACTGGCTGGGCAGGCTTTGGGCCGAACAGTGCCAGACCAGTCGAGCTTTGGGTTGAACAGGCCCGATTGCTATCCCTACCAAAACTGTATAGTTAGGGTTTGTCCTTACTATCAGGCCAAACCCTCAACATCCAAATTCCTGGCCACGTTCACTTTATGAACTTTTTTATTCATCATTAATCATACAGTAATTGAGAGCATCTGATTCCAATTTCCCCTTCTCTACTTTATTTATTTCTAATTTATATATAGGTCAATTTGTTCCTAGTCCCTTAATTAATTAGACCGACAAGAATATATGTCTGTATACTTCTCAATTCCATCGATAATATATAGGGCAAAAAACAAAGTACCCCCCTAACGTTTGGGCTTAATACAATATGCCCATATAACGTTTGAAAAAGTACATTTAACCCATTCCACCGTTAACTTAACCCCATCCGTTAAGTTAGAATTATTGAATTACCTTTTTACCCTTACCCTTTCATAATCAAATCTCTTCTTCTTTTTCCTCTTTCTTCATTATTTTTCTTTTTCCTCTTTCTTCTTTCTTTTTCAGATTATGCAATTCATTTCAGACTATGCAAACAACTTATATCTTATTCATATTTTTGAAATTTAGTCAAGTTGCAATTTTTTCCCCAAATCAAATGCATTTGTTTAATTCCTAGTTTTCTAGCAAAAAGAAAATGGTTTTCTTTCTTAGTTGGTAAATTATGAAAGATATATACACCAATGGTGAGGAACATGGATCAAAGTGGGGTTTAGTCTAGAATGACTAAAAGATATACACATATATATATAATGTTTGGTGGCCAGACGAATGAGGTGTAATGAGACTTTTCAGTAAAAAATTATGAAACATCTGATAGGTTGGTATGGGTTAGATGTAAATTCCGACTGCTCACCAGAAGAATGAGATAATGGTGTCCAGATTTGACTGAATTAAACAAATGCATTTGATTTGGGAAAAAAATTACAACTTGACTAAATTTCAAAAATATGAATAAGATATAAGTTGTTTACATAATCTGAAATGAATTGCATAATCTGAAAAAGAATGAAGAAAGAGGAAAAAGAAAAAGAATGAAGAAAGAAGAAAAAGAAGAAGAGATTTGATTATGAAAGGATAAGGGTAAAAAGGTAATTCAATAATTCTAACTTAACGGATGGGGTTAAGTCAACGGTGGAATGGGTTAAATGTACTTTTTCAAACGTTATATGGACATATTGTATTAAGCCCAAACGTTAGGGGGGTATTTTGTTTTTTGCCCTAATATATATATATACTAGTATTATACACGTGCTGTACACGTGGAGAAAATTGGGGGAATGAAAAGGAAAAAAAAATCTACCAGCACGTGCATTGCACCGGTTGGGTTAAGGACAAATTACACTAAGGCCTTCTCCCATTATAGTGGTAGAGATATATCGGTAAATTTCAGATAACCCTACTGAGTTTTTTTTCTTTGGAAAAAAACCATATCCAGTTTTTTTATTTTTTTGGCTGGCATATAACCCTACAAAACTTTGTTCCATTAGGCAGTAAGGCCAACTCCGTTAATTTTGAGCTGTTATATAAAAAAAATTGCTGACATGTCAATTTTTTAATGACAAAAATACCCTTATGCAGTTTCTAGAAATACCCGTATACCATTTTTCGGGTGATTTTTTTTGGAAAATTGGGAGATTAGGCGGGGTGTTTTTTGGAAAGTTGGGAAATTATGCGGAAAATTTGGGGGTGTTTCATCAGTTGTTATTATTATTTCTTCTTTTCATAATTCCTTAATAATTTCTTAAATATTCCCTTTAAAATTCCTTAAAAATTCCTTCAATTACTTAAAAAATTAAACAAAAATCCTTCAAAATTCTTCAATATTGTGAAATTACTTTATAAACAGAGCTTATAATGCTCATAAACATATTAAATGGAGCTTAAGATGCTTGGAAACAACATAAACAAATGTCATAATGCTCATAATCAACATAAACAGAGCTCAAAATGTTTGGGAACAATATAAACAGAGCTCAAATATACCTAGGGGTGGGCATCGGTCAGCATCCGACCTAATATGGAACATCCACCACTGATCTAAAGAAGATCGGTTTTTTAATTTTCTCATCCGCAACCAATCCGAACCTTAATTGGATCGGTTTCCATCTAAGCCGACTAAGCTCGGTTTGGATTGGATTGGATGGTCGGTTTGGTGTGCTACTTTTCACTTTCAACATTATTCATAATTTTGTTGAAATTTAAAAGATCAACTTCAATCAAACTTAAGAAACAACCTGTTATTTGTTATTCAGAAATGAATTTAAAATGAAGATTCATAAAACCACAAGTTGTTAATAAATTTTGCACTAATTGTTTGAGATTATGACGTTTAAATGGGTGAGATAAACAACTACTTTTCACTTGGATACTTTTGTAATCTTAATTTATTATCATAAAAGAAACATCAAATAACCATAGCTAATTGAATTTCAGGTACAATAAAAAAATAATTTAGATTACAATTTCTACTTGACTTGATTAAAGTAACTACTAAATGTTACATCAATTTCATGATTCTTTTAAGTTGGGCCACACTGTAAATCAAGAATTTCTCAACAACATAACACACAGGATTATGGAGAATCAAAACATTGGTAGAACAATTGCTCGGTTTGTATTAAAGAAATTAAAGAAGACTGTTTGTATCTCCAAGAAAATGAGAAATGACTATTTTTATATTCAAGAAATTAAAGGAGAACTATATTTTTTATGGACTTATGCATAGAGGTACGGTCGGTTCGGTTTCATCGGTTATTTGAAAGCCTCATCTAACAACCGAACCGATCCAGTTAGTTATTGAAGATCCGAGCCAATCCAAACTCCCAATTGGTTCAGTTAAAAACCGGTCGGTTCGGATTGGATTGGTTCAGATAATAGTTGTCCACCCCTACTAAAAATAACATAAACAGAGCTCATAACGCTCTCAAACAACATAAACAGAGCTCAAGATGCCTGAAAATAATATAAACAAAGCTCATAATGCTCACAAACAACATAAACAGAGCACAAGATGCCTGGAAATAAGATAAACAAAGCTCATAATGCTCACAAACAATATTAAAAAGCTCAAGATGTCTGGAACAACATAAACAAATCCCACAAACAACATAAACAGAGCTCAAGATACTTGGAAATAATATAAACATAGCTCATAATGCTGACAAAATCCCAATTTCCACTCTCTCACTCAAACCCAAAATCTCAACGCTTCTTCTTCTTCTTCCAGTAGCTGTTGTTGCTTCTTCCAACCCAGTCTTTATGTGCATGGACTACAAATGCATAAATAAGAATTCTACAGTCTAAAGAGTACTAAAGTTCTGTTGTGATTGCTTAACAAATCCAAGGGAAAAAAACTGTTCTGCAAGATGCAAACATTTATCAGAATCAAAACAATACTGAGACTTGCTCAACAAACATGAAAGGGAAAGTAAATTCTTGCACCATTTTTGTAGGCACAAAATACATCATATATGTTTCTGTTTATCTATACATTTTTTGTTTATATTGACACTTTAGAAATAACTGAAAATTCTAGTTTCATATAAGTTGCTTTTGTTTGACTAAATTATAAGTAATCATTGTGAACATAAATGATTAGGGAGAAGTATAAGTGTATCATTTTGAAGCGAGTGGTGATGGAAATATATATATGTGATTTGCACAAAAGAAGAGCTTTAGACAAGATATTTATAAGTTCCAAAGAATAAACTAAGATCTTAGAAATATATTTAGTAGTAATATCCTAAAAGATCATCAGAAGATTGTGCTTTGCTGGCAAAAAAGTGTGAGGTTTCTCTATTTCATCAGATAAACAATTAGAGATACATATACATTGCAGCAAAATCATATAAACAATAACTATGTCTGAAGTGATCAGTGAAAGATAGAAACTCAACTGGATACTTACTTACTGGACAACTTTTCATTCATATGTGGATTGTTAAATTTGCGGTGGTTTTGAAAGCATATATTTTCAAGTCACCATCAAAATAAAAATCATGAAGATCTTTATTTCATGGCTAAGAAAATATCAGTAAAAGAATGATACTAAGTAAGTAATCAATTAGAAACATAGAATAGTAAAAGCTGTGGGGAGCTAGAGCTAGCAGACAAATACAAAACTTGAAAGTTCAATGACGATAAAAGTACAAAATGGATTTGAATTCTATGCTCTCGCAAAGAGTGCCAATTTAGATTTTTAAACTTCACTTTACAATATAAAATGGTACAAATTTAGATTTTTAGGTCCAGAGAATCAAAATTGAAAATAAATATCGCGAGAGTATAATCTCTCTTAAACCTCGTAACAAAATATCCTATAAAAAAACTCTATCAAAACAGTACCAACATATAAGTATCCTCTCAAACTCAATTCTCAGTTTACATTCTCTATCTCTCACTAATCATTCTATAATTTCTTACTTAAAAGCGTACAATTTTAGATTCTTAAACTTCACTATTCCAACATACAAGAACACTACTAAAGCTCAGTATGGTATTTATGTTAAGAGTCTTAATCTTTTTAAAAGATGAGAGTAGTTATGTTTTACTAATTCTACTGAGATCAATGTAGCAACAATACAACACATAGTTTAAAACTCGATCAGTTAAGGTTCAAATAGTGTTCCAAACGTAGCAGTTGGTAGGATATGAAGTGGTCAAAAAAAGAGTTCAACTAGTCTAAATATAAATGCGAGCTGAGCACTAATTCAACCTATATATATGTACGACAAGTTTTAGACTCCAACTTCTTTGTTTGAACTACACTAAACGTGGTCGATAATTCTAAAAATGTGTCTCGAAAGAGTAAAATTAGTATATCTCAAAATTGACCTATAACGGTGTACGACATAGCCTACAAAATATGGTAATAACAGTGTAATTTAGAAATCCTAGAAGTTACAAAAAAATAGTGGACTATAGCCCACTAATTCTCGTGAAAATAGTGAGATAATAAAATTTCTCAAAGCAAACAAAAAACAATTAACCTAATAAGTGTTTAGAAATTCTCCAAATCAATGAAGAACAGATTAACTATACACAAATAATCGGTTTAAAATGATAAATTCTAAGTTCATTGAAATTGGAAAAAAATGGTGAACAATAACCCTAAAATTGCCTTAAAAGAAATTTTTAGAATTCACTCAATAGAGTGTTACGGTAATCCAAAAAAAAAATAGCTACAAAGTTAAAATATATAATTTCTCAAAATTGGCAAAAAACAGCAAACTATAACCCTTCAAAGTTGGCTTAAAAATTGGAAGTTCGTAATTTTTCGAAATCCATCAAAAACACTAGATTATAGTCCACCATTTTTTTTTCAAAAGTTAGCTAAAAACAAGAAATCCAAAATTTTTCAAAATAGATTATAAAAAAAATGATGAACTATATAACCCAAAAAGTTGTTTAGAAAAGTGAAGTTCAAAATTTTCTGAAATGGGCCTGAAACAGTAGAGTATAACCCACAAAGTTAGCTAAAAATATGAAATTCAAAAGTTCTCGCAACCAGTTAAAAACCAGTGGACTTTTACTTTTTTCTATACACTGAAACCCCTTACCATAATAGAACTTAGAGCAATCCCAATGGATCGCCAAAACATCTCCCCATCGGCAATTTTTCAAAAAAAAAAAAAAAACCCCTCCAACCGATCGCCAAAACATGGGACCCAATCGCCAAAATATTTGGCGATGTGGCTCCATTTATCTTCCCACAAAAGTGCCCCCCCCATGGTTATTTTTGCAAAAAAACCCCTCTCCCCTCATTTATACTATTTGGTTGTTTGTTTGTTTGTTTGTTTGAATTTTTTTTTTTTGGATTTGTTTCTTTAAACTTCATTTAAGTTTTTTATTTATAGACAATAATTATACTAATGTTAATTTTTTACCGAGATCTTTAATATGAGACCAATATTGGATATCTTCTTGATTCGTTTTAAGTGTAGAAATTAATAATATGATTCAAGAATTGTATAATTTATTTTCTCAGTAAGTGTATTATCTATTTCTAAATAATTGTATTATTAATTTTTAATTATTTGTATTATATTTTTGCATTCAAAAAAATTGTTTTGTGCAAAAAATAATTACAAACAAAAATATTTGAAACTCCAAAATGAGGTACCATTGGAGCACCCCATTTGAAACCTCAAACCAAAATGACATATTCCAATGAATATGCCAAAATGGAACTCCGAAATGGGGTAACATTGGAACACCCCATTTAAAACCTCAATCCAAAAAATGGCATATTCTAAGAAATATGCCAAAACAGAACCCCAAAATGGGATACCATTGGAATACCCCATTTGAAATCGCAAACTAAAATGGCATATTCCATGAAATATGCCAAAATGAAACCCCAAAATGGGGATGAGGATGGGGTTACATTGGGGATGCTCTTAAAAGTGAATTTATATGAATATGCTTTAATTTAGACAAATTGTTGAATTCAGTAGGCCTGCATATTAGAACTTAGAAGTGATGTTTAAAAGAGACGACTGAGAATGAAATGGATTTACGGAATATAGTCTACTTAGTACCCTAGTCTACTTAGTACCCTGGCTTTAATTTATATTTGTTAATATAGAATTCAGTGCCTAGAATTACAACAAATTGTACTTAATAATAGAGCTAACCACCAAATTACAATTAATTTGAAAAGCCTGTTTATCATTTATATGCAAATGCAGTAAATATGAACTCAACAACATCAAATCCATAATATTTCTCCCATAGGCATAAAATAAAACACCTAATAGATAATCAACACAACACTAACAAAAGCCCAACCAAAAACTAAAGGGTTCTAACAAAAGATATAGATGATAGCCATACTTGCTCTCTTTACGTTGCAGAACCATCAGATCTTCGTTCTTAATGTTGTAAGGATACCACTCTGTGACCTTGCCTCTACCTCAACCATGGGACTTTGGTTTAGGGTGGTGAAGGTCCCGTCATCTTCGTTGATGGTGGAGAGGATGGCGAAGACAATCTTGAAGAGTTTGGAGGCAATGGAGGACATTTGGAGGAGGAGGAGGAGGGATTGGACGCGGGGGAGGGGAGGGAGGAAGGAGGAGAAGTTAGTGGAGCTGGGGTTTGGTAGTGGTGGCGGACCATTTTGGGGGAGTTTTTTTTTCAATTTAGGGTTTGAGATATTGGAATTTGGAGGAGGATGAAGAAGAAGAAGATCGGATTTGGTTTTGATTTTGATTTTACTGGAAGAAGAGGAAAGAAGTGCGGTAGTTTTGTTAAATAGTTAAGAAATTATGGTTATTTTAGTCATTCCATGCTAAAGTTAACAGTGTTAGGGGCTCCTAACGGAAAACAAAGTTTAGTAGGGTTATATGCCAAGAAAAACTGGGTATGGTTTTCTATGGTTTTCTGCTAAAGGAACAAAACTCGGTAGGATTATATATATATATATATATATATATATGAGATAAGTGATTTTCATATTTGTATGAGGAAATTTGCCTCGTACAAAGCGATTATACACACTTGGTGGGACTCTCATGAAAGATCCACTCCGTCTATCATATTTATTATGCCAATGGATATATGTGTGGAAAAAATCAAGTGGTCGGGAGGTGATTCACCCATACATCATGTGGTCCAATTTGTGGACTATTTGTAATACTATTGAAATCATTCATTTTTCAACCACATGATGCATGAGTGAATAACCTCCAAATCACTTTACTTTTTCTACACATAAATTCATTGACATGTTAAACATAATGGAGGGAATGACTCTTCCATGAGGGCACCACCAAGTGAATATAACCACTTTGTACGGAGAAAATTTTGTCATACAAATATAATGCTCACTTCTATATGGGGGCTCTTCGGTTGAGCACTACTTTCGTGAGCACTCATTGAGCACTCGCCCTTCCGGCCATTGCATGGATGATCCAAACCGTTCACATTCATCTACACGTTTAAATTAGTCTAAATATGTAAAATCAAGTCATTTGAAATTCAATTGCCCATCCATCATGTCATTTAAAAAAAACGATATTTAGCCATACAATTTTTGTAACACTTCAATGAATGAGCAAATGAATTTCAAATGAACTGATTTTACATATTTAGACTAATTTAAACGTCTAGATCAATGTGAACTATTTGGATCATCCATACGATAGCTAGAAGGGCGAATGCTCACGGAGTGCTCACGGAAAGGAGTGCTCAATGGAAGATTTTCCAATATATATATATATATATATATATATATATATATATATATATATATATATATGGTACGTTTTCTCATTTTCTCTCCTATTAGCATAATATTTAGATATAATGAGCTAGTAGCTCATATCCCTTTACTTTTATATATAATACTAGCTCATTATGTCTAAATATTATGAGCTACTAGCTCATTATGTCTAAATATTATATATAAAAGTAAAGGGATATGAGCTACTAGCTCATTAGATCTAAATATTATGTTAATAGGAGAGAAAATGTACCATATATATATATATATATATATATGGTAAATGCTCCATTGAAAACGAGTCTAGTTTTCACGGGTTGGAAAACACTATTATGAGCCGTTGGATTGCTCATGATCATGATCAACGACTCAGATCGAGTTCCCCACAACCCGTTTCAATTGATCAGCACAGAGTTATTTTGAGAATTTCGTCCCAAATAACTCTTCGATGAACAGATTCTAAAAAAATTAATATAACCTAGGCCGTTGTTGGGAACAACGGCCTAGGTTATAAAAAATTGAAATATAGGCCGTTGTTTGGAACAACGGCCTAGGTTGTAAAAATTTATAACCTAGACCGTTGTTCCAAACAACGGCCTATATTTTAATTTTTTATAACCTAGGCCGTTGTTCCCAACAACGGCCTAGGTTATATTCAGTTTTTCAGAGCGAATCAGGTGAAGAGTTATTTGGGACAAAATTCTCAAAATAACCCTCCGCCACTTAAGTGATATTGGGAGATGGGCGGAGGCGATCTGAGCCGCTGATCACGATCAAAAGTGATCCAACGGCTCAGATTGGTGTTTTCCAACCCGTGAAAACAAACCCGTTTTCAATGGAGCATTTCCCTATATATATATATATATATATATGTATCATGCATGCCACATATCAATTGCTATTTACTAATGTGCAAGTATATATCCTTTACCCTATATGGAAAAAAGGGGTATGAGCAACTTGCTCATTTAGTAAATAAGCAATTGATGATGTGGCATGCATGTGATTGAAAAATCATTAAAAGGGTTAGTTGTCCAATGTATCACATGCATGCCACATAATCAATTGCTCATTTACTAAATGTGCAAGTTGCTCATATCCCTTTTACCCTATATATATATATATATATATATATATATATATAGGGAAAGCTTCGGTTGTGCACTCTTCTAGTGCACACGGCGTGTGCACTAGGCCTTTGGGCATTCATATCGACGATCCGAACTGTTCACATTGATCTACACATCTAAATTAGTCTAAATATGTAAAATCAAATCATTTGAAATTCATTTGCCCATCCATCATGTGACTATAAAAAACAATAATTTTCAGCCATACAATTTTGTAACACTTCAATGGATGGGTAAATGAATTTCAAATGATTTGATTTTCCATATTTAGACTAATTTAGATGTGTAGATCAATGTGAACGGTTCGGATCGTCGATATGAATGCCCGAAGGCCTAATGCGCTGTGTGCACTAGAGGTAGTGCACAACCGAAGCTTTCCCTATATATATATATTATATATATATAAAAGTAAAGGGATATGAGCTACTAGCTCATTATATCTAAATATTATGCTAATAGGAAAGAAAATGTACCCCCTCTCTCCTTTCTCCATTTTAAAATAGAGAAAGGAGAGCAAAAGTAGGAATTCACACATACCATAACACGTGCACACACACAGCCACCACCTCCGCTCAATTTTCGACCGTCCGATCGTCCAGATGCGCGAAGATGTGCATAATCGAGGCTCCCAATCGTGCCACATCGCTACCCAATCACGCAAGTCCAATTCACTTAGCTGGCAAGCCCATCAAGTGATCAATGTCCAAGGTCGTGCCACGTCATCACATCATCCTCGCACATTATTCCACTTAGCGGGCGAGCACAGGCTCGATGGACGATCCAGATCACTCCAAAAATTGCGCCAGCTCAATAAATCAATAAAAAATCACAGAAAATAATATAAAATTAGGAAATTAAATTAAAATTTCAAAAATTATTATTAAATTAGAAATTTAATTAGAAGTTCTTAAAAATAATTAAAATTTTGGAATCTATATTACGTTAAATCACTTTTGTCTACGATTTTTCTCATTTTTCTTTTTTAAAATAACAAAAGAAGAGCAAATATAGGAGATAACTCCCCACTCTTACTCCATCAAAATTGAAATTGAAATCTTCATTATTATATAGATGTTATTAGATGTTTTTTTTCAAAAAAAGTTTTATTATTTTCTTATTTTAAAAAAAAGTGTAGTATTACACAGATTATACTACATATTATATTATATTATATCAGTTTATGCAATATCGCATAAGGATACACCAGTATCTTGGTATGGAAACTTGGTATCAGTCTGGTTTTTCTTTTATGGGATCTGATGTATACTGATACCAATGTCAATATTTTCTCACAATCTGTTATCACTAATCATCACCTAACCCAGTTTCATAATTTACAAGTTCTTTAGATGTATTTATTGTTTAACAAAAACAATTTGTTAGAGCATCCACAGTCGTGTTTCGCTAAAATATGCATAAATGCATATTATACATATAGCAAAGCAAGTTTGTTGCAATGGTAAAATGCTATAATATAGCAAACAATTTTTTTTATGATCGGACGGATCTCGAAGATCCGTCCCACGAATTTTAAATATTTTTTCGATTTTTTTAATAATTAAAAATAATTAAAAAAAAGGAAGTAGGCCCACTTCTCGGACGGATCTTCATGATCCGTCCAAGGGGTTTCTTTACTTTTTGGGCATTTTTTTGTTTCGGAAATTCAATAAAAAAGGTGGGACGGATCTTCAAGATCCGTCCGACAAATAAAAATAAAAATTCAAGATCCGTCCTGTATAATATGCATATTCTCATACCCGCTCTCATATATAGCAATCTACTGTTGCGAAATACTCAAAATATGCACAAATAGCAAACGACTGCAATGCTTCATTTGCTAAAAAATGCATAAAATGAATAAATAGCAAACGATTGTGGATGCTCTTACCTTAGTTATTCTCTGCATGTTGATTGTTTATTCCTCAATTTCCTTGCCACATTAGAGTCCAGTGCATAGTTGGGATGCGGATGACGGCGGACCTAGGGGGCCCCCGCCGCCAACGCCCCCCCTCCCCCCCCCCCCCCCCCCACACACACACAAAACAGATGTTGGGAATGCATTATAATTTTTTATTATTATTTTTGGAATATTAGTGGGTTCTTATGTTTCAGTCGAGGCTCTCAATCGTGCCACATTGCTACCCCTACGTCACCACATCATCCCGATACCTTATTCACTTAGTGGGCGAGCACAGGCTCGATGGACGATCCAAATCGCTTCAAAAATTGCAGCTCGATAAATCAATAAAAAATCACAAAAAATAATTTAAAATTAGAAAATTAAATTAAAATTCCAAAAATTATTATTACTTACATAAATTTAATTAGAAATTCAGAAAAAATAATTAAAATTTTGGAATCTATATTATGCTAAACCACATTTGTCTAGGATTTTTCTAATTTTTCTTTTCAAAATAAAAAAAGAAGGGCAAATGTATGAGATATCTCCACACTCTTAGAGCATCCACAATGGTTTCTTATAAATGGCAAATTGCCATTTTATAAGAAACGGAGCGCTGCAATGGTTTCTCATTTGGCCATTTTATAGCAAATCTGCTATATTCGTTTCTCATATATGAGAAACAGAATAGCGATTCTCAAATTTTAAAAGACGGTACAACATATACCGTCCGGTATATGTTATACCGTCTCATTATTATTATTATTATTGTAAAGTGGGTCGGACGGTATAACATATACCGTCCGGTATATGTTATACCGGCCCACGTATATTATTTTTTTTTTTAAATTTTTTTTCTAATCCAACGGTCAGATTTATTCTTAAAAATAAAATAAAATAAAATAAAAATAAAAAAAGTCAGACGGTATAACATATCCCGGCCGGGATATGTTATACCGGCTGACCATAGTGGTGGAGTTAATATACTTTAATAGGTTTTAGTGGGTAGGTTAGGTGGATATAAATAGGTTTAGTTAGTTTTTCGGATAGGTTTAGTTATTATTATATTATTTAATTTATTTAATTAATATTGTTTACTAATTAATAAGTAATTAACTTTTTTAAATTTATTTTTAAACGATGAGACGGTATAACATATACCGTCGCTCGCTTATTTTCTAAAAAATGAGAAACATATAGCAAACGACCACTACAGCAAACATGTTTATTTGCTATTACTGTAGCTGCCATTTTTTAGCATATGAGAAAAACGACTGTGGATGCTCTTACTCCATCCAAATTGAAATTAAAATCTTCATTATTATATAGATGTTAGATGAATTTTTCAAAAAAAGTTTTATTATATTCTTATTTTAAAAAAATATGTGCAGTATTACACGAATTATACTACATATTATATTATATTATATAAGTTTATGCAATATTGCATAAGGGTACACTAGTTTAGTAAATGAGCAATTGATGATGTGACATTTATGTGATACATTGGACATAACTATTTATAGGATTTTCCAATCACATGCATACCATCTCATAAATTGCTCATATACTGAATGAACTAGTAGCTCCTACTCATTTCCCCATAATATTATAATGTGAGAGTTGTCATTTGTAGACAACATGTTATTTGTATGCGTTCAGCCTCAATTAAATCTACACCACACAATTAGAAACCTGTGATTTGTATGCATTCAACCTCAATTAAATCTACACCATACAATTAGATTAGATCTAACCCTAATCTAACTAAATCTCTCAATTAAATCTACACCACACAATTAGATCTAACCCTAACCTAACCAATTCTAAACCACACATTCTAATCCCACCCCAACCTAATTAAAATCCAATTAATTATTTACATAAATAAAAAACCCACCCTCCTCCCCATCTCTCCCGAAACTCCCTTTCTCTCCCCAAAAAAAAAACTTAGATCGATTGCGCCTCCTATCTATCTGATGATGGTAAAAATTGCAGCAGATCAAAGCCGTACGATTCCTGCACAGATCTCAAAGCATCTACAGGCAGATTAGCCATCACAGGTCTTTTTTACAGGTTTGGGCCCACTCCAAGACATGGGCTTCTCCCAAGCCCATAAAAAATGACAGACTAGGCCCACTAGGAGAGACACCCAGCTCATGCAGGTTAGGAGTCAAATCTCTTATCCCCTAACAAGGATATCTTATCTCTTGAGGGGGGAGACATGAAAGAGATAAGGTAGTTAGATCGATCCAACGGACACAAATCAATCACTTGAAATGTCTCTCAGGTCTATAAATATCTCTCCCCTTCTTCAGTCAGAAGGTAATCAACAATTTGCCAGTTTTCACTCTCTTACTCTCTCTCTCTCTTTCTTATTCTGACTTGAGCGTCGGAGGGTCTATCGCCGGGGACCCCCCCCGGTGTTTCAGGCTTTTTGCAGGTCCATAGGCCGCATCAGCAACCGTCGAATTCATATAACAGGAGGTCAATCAACGAGCCAGATTTATTCATAGGAGCGTTAACGGTCTTTAACGGCTAGGGTCATAGGTTTGACTTTTAGTAGTTTCCTTCAATTATTAACTCACTATCTGTTTGCTCCCACACTGAAATAAGCAGCAACAGATTGGCGCCATCTGTGGGAACTACTACACAAGTCGAGCTTGTCTCTATGCCACCAAGACTAAGAGGTAAAGGGGCGACCTCCAGCCGTCGCACTACCTTTCTTTGTCAACCAGCTCCTCCTATGGATGATCAGGTTCCTCCTCACAGTCACCCTGGCGGCCTAATCACGCTCCTTTCAACGGAGAGGCACCGGGGGGCTCCCAGCATGAACAACATCCTCAGTACGAGCGCATCTCAGTCCATAATGCCTCAACTGATTCAATGGCTTCGTGAGGCCCACGGGGGTCTAGAGATCTCTGCCAAATCATCAATAATAAGCAGCAAGAAACCGACATGTGAATTAGGTTGGACGAGAGGCGTGCCCAATCTGAGGCCTCCCGCTTAGGTCATCAAGCAAGCCAGAGAATACATTTTCCTAGACAGCGATCAAGGCAATACTCCTCTCACAGGGTGCGCCCAAGAATGAGAAGCCCAACTCCTGAGAGTCAAAGGCTTCCTGTGCAGAACAGAGGGCAAAATGCCCCAGTCACTAGGGCAGAATTGGATAAGTTCAAGCTCCACATCCTCCATGCTATCCAAGGGAGTCAAGATCTAGGCCTGCTCCCTAACAAAGGATCTACCAACTCAACCAGATCTTAAAAGAAGGACGATCAAGTCCTTCGTCGAATCCAAGAAGTAGAGAAACATCTAGAACAGATGAAGAGTAAGAGAAGCTACTCCAAAAGGGCCTACCGCCTTAGCCGACCTCCTTTCAGAAGAGCTATCCTCAATGCACCTATCCCAAGGGGCTTCAAGGCTCTTCAATTCGAATCCTACAATGTGGAATCAGACCCGACAGATCACATAGAAAGCTTTAAAACACTCATAATGGTCTATAACGCCACTGATGCACTCATGTGTCGGACATTTCCCGCAACATTGAAAGGATCTGCAAGGGAATGATGTTCACGTCTGACCCCCGAATCCATATTCTCCTTCAACCAGCTCGAAGAACTCTTCATTGAACACTTCGTTACTAGCCGAAGAGCTGAAAAAACCAACGTCTCCCTGCTAGAACTGAAGCAAAGATATGGAAAACCGCTGAAAGACTTCGTCAAACGATTTACAACTGAAGCAATGTCGGTTTTCTCTTTGAACACTTCAGTAGTGGATGCAGTTTTCTACCACAACGTCACTAACAATGACCTGGAAGCTTCCCTCGCAAAAAAGCCACCCAAAAGTATCATTGAGCTCCTGAAAAGGACTGAAAAGTATATCAGGGTCGAGGAAGCCCTCTATCCTCAAGGTAAGAACGATTCATCTTTCAGGAACAAACGAAAGAATACAAGCGAGGAAGAATCCAGGAAGTTTCAGAAAAATGGTGCAAGTCAATGTCGTCCAACTCTAGCACCACGATTCGATAAGTTCACTCCTCTCAATGCAAGCGTATCATCCATTCTCATGGAAGTTGGGAAGGACGGAATAATTCACTCTCCCCCCACGATGTCAACGTCTAGCAGAAGAAGAGACAAAAATAAGTGATACACCTTTCACAGAGATCATGGACACACTACTGATAACTATCGAGCCCTTAAAGAAGAACTGGAAGCCCTGATTTGCAGGGGCTATCTCTCCAACTTCGTTTGGAAAGACAATGATGCCGAAAACCCTCTACATGGGGGGCTAATAAGCGTTAGGAGAGGCTATACAAGCTGCAAGACTCTCAACACATGGCCGTCCTCCACTCCATTCATGGAGGCCTGATTGGGGGAGATTCCAACTCCTCCCGCAAAGCTTTTGTCAAGGATGTCAACTCCATAGATAACATTCCGCCTGCCAAACGCACCGAGGGCCCGATATCTTTCTCTGACAAGGACTTAGAAGGCATCCGAACACCTCATTGCGATGAATTGGTCAAAAACCTTTGCATACTAAATATGAGGTACGCCGCATCCTGGTGGACAATGGCAGCTCACTAAACATCTACTTCTTGGCCAAATTCAAGGCTCTCAAGCTCTCTTGAGACCGACTTAAGCCAGCCGGTTACACACTTCACGGATTCTCTGGTATCCCTGTTGAAGTGAAGGAGTTGTCACATTGGATGTGACAGCAGGAAAAGCCTTCGCTATTCGAACGGAAGCACTGGACTTTATGGTAGTCGATGTCGAAGTTGCATACAACGCTATATTCGGCCGTCCCGGCCTAGCGGCCTTCCATGCAGTTGCCTCCGCATTTCATATGAAAATGAAGTTTCCAACAACAGCTGGAGTAGGCCAAGTTGTAGGAAGCCAACATGACGCACAGGCATGCTACCCCGCTACAATGGGGGGCTCGATTCTCCCCCTCGACGCCATAAAGCCACTGCCAAAAAGCGGTCACAATAATTCTAAAACTATAAACGAGCTTGAAGCCACTGCCATAAACAACTCTACCAAGAACTTCTAAAACCTCCACATCATCTTCACCAGGTCCAAACTAGTTCTTATCATGACACAGTAATAAACCTGAATCACTCGCCCGAAGCCACTCCGCTCATTTAATGGAGACAAACAGTCAAGCTTAAACACATTGGTGCATCAGAAGATCTCTCTTTCTCTATGGAAAACAATGAGGGGCTCCCTCCAAAACAGGCAAGCCCAGGCAAGGTCTACCAAGTTGTTCGCCTAACAGCTTATCAACTTGAAGACCCGGGGGGAAAGCAGATATCAGCAGAACTTGGAAGGTGGAACACCTTGAAGGTGAACAAGGGCGTCTCAAACGTCATCCCTTAATAGTAGTAGCAAATTCTCTCAATTTGTAATAACGGCCAGCTACTAGAGCATCCGCTTAGTTCTATCTCCAAGAATTTTTTTCCAATTTGTAATAACGGCCAGCCACTAGAGCAGCCGCTTAGTTTTATTTTTCAATAAAATATACTACGAATTTTTGCAAAATTCTTGTACAATTCTACAGATGCATAAAATGAGTTGAGTGCCAAACTTATACACGA
The DNA here is from genome assembly GCA_017893485.1 of Hemerocallis citrina. Classification (NCBI taxonomy): domain Eukaryota; kingdom Viridiplantae; phylum Streptophyta; class Magnoliopsida; order Asparagales; family Asphodelaceae; genus Hemerocallis; species Hemerocallis citrina. The sequence goes on from CM030367.1 coordinate 106,959,796, forward strand.
AACGGCACCCAAAACTCGTTAAAAGCTTTCTACACGACGGGTTCGGAGTCCACACCCATGGTTCGAAGTTACTCCAGCAATTTGCAATAAAACAAGTTCAGAGTGCGCTTCGCCATTCGATCTACTCCTACAACCTGTTAATTTATCAAAGCAAACAACGAGCTAAACGCCCAACTTACACTTAGAGTGATGCTAAACACTCGTTACAAGCTTTCCACAACACAAGTTCGAAATCCAGATCCACAACTCGGGGTTACTCTCGCAACATGCAATCCTGCACATTTAGAGCATAACTCACCGATCAATCTGTTCCTGCAACTAGTTAAACTTCCTTGAAGACTTATACAACGAGTTGAGTGCCACACTTATACATTTAAGCAGCACCAAACACTCGTTACAAGTCTTACCGTAAGACAGATCCGGATTCCATACCCATGGCTCGAAGAGACTATAACAATTTGCAATAAAGCAAGTTCACAGTGCACTTCGCCATTCGATCTGCTCTTGCAATCCGTTAGCGCCTCCACAACCAGTTCGGAGTCCATACCCATGGCTCGATAGAGACTCACAATTTGCAAAGAAGCAAGTTCAGAGTGCACTTCGCCATTTGATCTACTCCTGCAACCTATTAATACTAAAACTAACAAGTTCAGAATCCATACCTATGGCTCAGAGTTACTCTCGCAACCTACAATTACACACGTTCAGAGTTCAAGTCACCGATCTGTTCCTGCAACTAGTTAAATTCCCTCGATGAAAGATTAAAAGGTCCAAAATCATGGATCGCAGTTACTCTAGCAACACTTGTAAAAAGCAACACTTAGAATTCAACTCTCTACTCGATGTGACTCTCACAATTTGTTAGAGGACTCATACAGCAAGTTTGAAAAATAACTCTCCTTCAGAGTTGTCCCTACAACTAGCTGAATTCAAGACGGAGCAATGCCAAACTCCGTCATACACCGTCGGTAGTTTGTTAGCTATACACAACAGACTTGAGGCCCTATTATTTAGCTATACAGAACCCAGTCGATGGCACCTCAACCATGACAGCAAGGATCAAGCATATGAAAGGAATTCTTCAAATCACAGAACTATCGCAAACTCATGTGTCCTGATCCTGTACCACTACAGACATCTACAAATACAACATGGCAAGTCCAGAGCCTAACTCTCCCAAGAACAGCTCATACGACTATTCAACCCCCAAGACGATGTTTCACAAGACAAGACACCAACACGTAGAAGGCTTCTTATTCCACAAACTACAAGTCCCATTACAACAGCAAAGTTACAATGAGTCAACGTTTCATGTCTAGGAATCGTTACCAAAAGTCCTGCAAACACTATACAACAAACTTTCATGTAAGCTGTTCTTCAAGCGACACACTGGAGAGATACTCTACCTAAGAGACAAACCTATTCACCGGTCTCCTACCAGCTAATAGCTCCATAGGGCCACCTCAACTCTTGATGATGATATTCAAGATAAGTCTTCCTTGGATGAGAAAACTCCAGATTTATTCGACCACCTTCACCTGAGCTAGCTCTAACTCCGTCTCGCTTAAAGCACCGTGCAAACGGAAGAGTTCCAACTCCGTCAAGCATAGCGTATCACGAAGGAGATTAAGCTCAGTGTCTCGGGGGACCTCATTCGATGTACGCAACCACTTGTCAGTAAAGAGAAGAATGGAATCACCTCAACACTGAATAATCACGAGTGACTTCACTGCAATATTGAGAAGATTCAGAATACCCACAACTTATTCGCTCTAAAAATGATTTCGGCGCTACGCACGCCACTTGAGTTCCTCGACCAGCTACTTGTCAACATCGAGCAACGGGTTCAATGCTCTGCTCTCCACATGAGCCCTGTTTATAGGTCGTTGGCCCCAAACAACGAGTTCAACGCTATGCTCTTCGCTCGAGCTCTATCAACAACTCGTTAGATCCAAAAAATGAGTTCAATGCCTTGGCTTTTGCTCGAGCTCCATCAAAACAACTCGTTCACTCCGAACGACGAGTTCTGTGCTTTGATTTCCACTTGAGCTCTGTCAACTACTCGTTGGCTCTGCACAACGAGTTCGGCATCTTGGTCTTCGCTCAAGTTCTCCCAAACAACTTGTTGGCTCCGAACAATGAGTTCAATGCCCCGCTATCTGCATGAGCTCTGTCAATAACTCGTTAACTCCGAACAACGAGTTCAACGCTATGCTCTTCGCTCGAGCTCCATCAATAACTTGTTGGCTCCAAACAACAAGCTCAGCACTCTGATTACTGCATAAGCTCTGCATACAAGCCGTTCGTTCCGAACAAAAAGCTTTACGCTCTGACTGCTGCATGAGCTCCGCCTATAACTTGTTGCCTCCGAACAACGGGTTTGACGCTCTGCCCTCTGCATGACTTTCGCCTACAACTCGTTGGCACCAATCAGTGAGTTCAATATTTTGGTAACTGCTTGAACTCCATAAATAACTTGTTAGTCCCAAACAATGAGTTCAATGCTCTGCTCCCTGCACGAGCTTCGTCAATAACTTATTGACTCCGAACAACGAGTTCAACGCCATGCTCACCGCATGAGCTCCGTCTACAACTCGTCAGGTCCAAACAAAGAGTCCAACGTCTTTTTCTTCTCTCAGGCTGCGTCTACAACTCATTGACTCCAAACAACGAGTTCGATGCTCTACTATTCGCATGAGCTGCTTCTACAACTCGTTGGTCCCAAACAACAAGTTCAACACTCTGCTCTTCGCATGAGCTCCATCAATGTCTTGTTGGCCCCAAACAACGAGTTCAACGCCTTGGTCCTTACCCAAGCATCGTCAACAACTCGTTGGCTCCAAACAACGAGTTCAACGTTCTGCCCTCTGCATGAGCTCCATCAACAACTCATTGACTCCAAACAATGGGTTCAATGTTCTGCTAATCGCTTGAGCTCCATCAATAACTTGTCGGATCCAAACAACAAGCTCAAATGACCAGCTCCACTATGAGTTGTCTCTCTAAACTCGCTGAGATCAAACGGCGGTTTCTAAATCAACTTGATCAAGGAGTAACCTTTATAAACTCGTTGGGGCCAAACAGCAAGTTCAAGCTCAAGTTTATCTTATACCTCTCCCTACAAACTCGCTGGGATCAAACGGTAGTTTCTGAACTAACTCCTACGAGTTGTCTCTGAACTTGCCGGGATCAAATGGTAGTTTCTTCATCAACTCTATCTCAAAGCTGTCGCTAAACTCGCCGAGATCAAACGACAGTTTCAACACTCAACTCCATCATAGGGTTCTCTCCAAGCTCACTTGGATCAAACAGCGAGCTCTACATCAACTCTGTCTTAGAGTTATCTCTTCCAAACTCGCTGGGTTTAAATAGCAACCTCTACGTCAACTCTGTCACAGGGTTCTCTCCAAGCTTGCTGGGTCAAACAGTAAGTTCAACACCCAATTTTGTCTCAGAGTTCCTCCACAAACTAGCTGGTCGCAAACAGCAAGTCCAAACATCTAACTTCGTCGCAGAGTTCTCTACTCGCTTGCTGGGTGCAAACAACAAGTCCAAACATCTAACTCCATCACAAGGTTCTCTCCAAACATGCTGGGAACAAACAACAACCTCTATGCCAACTCAGTCAAAGAGTTGCCTATCTGAACTTATTGGGATCAAACAGCAAGCTCCAACTCAGCTCTACCACGAGTTGCCTCCACTAACTTGCCGAGATCAAACGGCAGTTTCTGAATCAACTCGATCGAGGAGTGACCTCTATAAACTTGCAGGGTCCAAACAGCAAGTTCAAGATCAAGTGTATCTTATAGCTCTCCCTACAAACTCGCCAAGATCAAATGGAAGTTTCTGAACCAACTCCTTCTATGAGTTGTCTCTAAATTCGCCGGGATCAAACGGTAGTCTCTACACCAACTCGGTTGAAGATTTTTCGCTACTATCTTGTTGGGACGAGACAACAAGTTCAACGCTCAATTCCATCGTAGAGCTTTCTCCACAAACTCACTGGGATCAAACAACAAGTCTTCAACAGCTCTCACAGGACAGCTATATGTGTACAAGATCCACCAATCAAGGGTGATGGAGTAAAAAGCTGGGTATACACATATAAACAATTATATATATATATAGGTATATGCTCAGTTGAAAACGGGTTTGTTTTCACGGGTTGGAAAACAGCGATCTGAGCCATCGGATCGATCATGATCGCGATCAGCGGCTCAGATCGAGCCCGCCCATCACCCGTTTCAATTGTTGAGCGGAGGGTTATTTTGGGAATTTCGTCCCAAATAACTCTTCGCCTGATTCGTTTTGAAAAAAATGATATAACCTAGGCCGTTGTTGGGAACAATGGCCTAGGTTATAAAAAATTGAATCATAGGCCGTTGTTTGGAACAACGGCCTTGTTTTCAATATTTATAACCTAGGCCGTTGTTTGAAACAAAGGCCTAGGTTATAAAATTTCTATAAAAATTTATAGAAATTTTATAACCTAGGCCTTTGTTTCAAACAACGGCCTAGGTTATAAATATTGAAAACAAGGCCGTTGTTCCAAACAACGGCCTATGATTCAATTTTTTATAACCTAGGCCGTTGTTCCCAACAACGGCTTAGGTTGTATTATTTTTTTAGAATCTGTTCAGCGAAGAGTTATTTAGGACGAAATTCCCAAAATAACCCTCCGCTCAACAATTGAAACGGGTTATAGGGAGGCAGATCTGAGCCATCGATCACGATCATGATCGATCCGATGGCTCAGATCGCTGTTTTCCAAACCCGTGAAAACAAACCCGTTTTCAACTGAGCATATCCCATATATATATATATATATCATACAAACCCAAGCAAAAAAACCCTCCAAAAGTCTCCACAAAATTTCCACCGAAGCTCCAAAGAGTTGAAAAAATGAAAAAATTTCAAAGCGGATACACTTGCTGTTTCTTAAAAGGAGGTAGGGTAAAGAAACCTTCGGATCGAGTCGGATCCACGACCCAAACCCACATGGAGATTTCGAAAAGAGACAGGCGAAGGGGTACTAACGGGTCGGGTTCGAGCCTACAGACCCGCTAACCAACCACCCGCTCCGCTTCTCCTTTCTCTCCTTCTTCTTCTTCAGTTGAGCACCAAACCTCCTTCACCCCTTCTTTCAAAAACCCAAAAATAGAGGGTCGACTAGAAGCTCTCTCGCCACTTCGACTCCGAGCTCCACAACCCCAAGCACTGAGCCCTCGCCCCTGGCTAATCTTCTGCCCAAACTATTGGTCGACGAAGGGGCATTATAGCTCGACTACATCTGCCTTAGGTCGAGAGCTTCGGTCGACGAAGAACCCCACGCTTCGAGAGCTTTGCTCACTTCGCCAAAACCCCTCCATATCTCGGCCCAAGCGAGCTATTCCCATAGCTCTACCAAGAGCTCGTAGCACGGCGACGAAACTCCAGCTCGACGAGAGCAGAGCTCGACCAAAGTAGCTCGATCGAACGAGAACTCCATAGTTCGATGTGCCTTCAATGCTCCGTAGCTCGATGACTGCCAATCTCCATAGCTCGGCCATAGCAAGCTATCGCCATAGCTCAGTTGAAAAAGGAGCTCCGTAGCTCGGTGAAGCCTCGATAACCCATAGCTAGGTGAAACTGCGATAGCTCGGCGAAAGCTCGAGTTCATAACTCGGCAAATTCGAAACCTTCATGGCTCGGCGAGGCTTCCAAGCTTCGCAGCTCGACCAAGAGGAGGTAGTTCGACACTCCCATAGGTCGATGGAGTTGCGGAGTTGACGCTCGAGCGAAAAACAGAGCGTCTAAATCTCGAGAGAGGCTCAATCCTGTAGCTCGACCAAAATGGCGCGATGACGACCTCTCACCACAGCTCGATGGCGGCACTACGGCACAGTAGCACGACGAGATCCTCAAAAGTCGAAGAAATTGTCCATAGCTTGGCAAAATGATCGGATGAGCTAAGGGGTCGCTCACAGCCGCTGTCGACCGTTGGATCTCTCCAAAAATCGAGCTTGAGGGCGAGGGACGGCTCAGATGCATCCACATCGCTCCATCGTCTTCCCCAGCGCTCCTCTGGCTCCTCGATCGTTCGATCTCCCTCAGTGCGCGAGCTGGGCTCGATCTGCATCTCAGATCGCTCCACAATGCGTGCCAAATCAACAGAATCAGAGCGGGCGAATCTCCACCATTCGATCTCCTCAACACGTGAGATCTCCATAATCAGCGATCCAGATCGCACCAAGATCAGTGCAAATCCAGATCGCGCCAGGATCAGTGCAAGTCTGGGTTTTTTGCCAAAAAACCCATGTAATTCATTTTAATTCAAAAAAGTAATTAAAAAATTCAAAAGTAATTATTTAAATTAGGAAAATTAATGTAAAAATTCGAAAAAATAATTTAAATTGAATTTATTAATTATAAAATTCAAAAAAATGATTTTAAAATTCCAGAAAATTCTAAAAAATCCGAAGAAATATGGGAAAATTTCAGAAAATTCCAGAAAATTTGAAAAAATCCGAAGAACTATGAAAAAATCCAGGAAAATCTCCGAATGCTCCGACTGCTAAGATTATATGCCAGATTCCAAAATAAGATGTACTACTCCCCAAAAGCCAAGAAAATTGCTTTCCGGGAGTGGGGGGCTTATGATGATGGTAAAAATCGTAGCAGATTAGAGCCATATGATCCCTGCACAAGATTAGCCATCACAGGTCTCTTTTATAGGTCTGGGCCCACTCCATGACATGGGCTTCTCCCAAGCCCATAAAAAGTGACATACTAGGCCCACTAGGAGAGACACCCAGCCCATGCAGGCTAGGAGTCAAATCTCTTATCCCCTAACAAGGATATCTTATCTCTTGAGGGAGGGAGACATGAAAGAGATAAGGTAGTTAGATCGATCTAACGGACACAAATCAATCCCTTGAAATGTCTCTCATGCCTATAAATACCCCTCCCCCTCACCAGGTAGAAGGTAATCAATAATTTGCCAGTTTTCACTCTCTTACTCTCTCTTTCTCTTTCTGGTTCTGACTTGAGCGTCGGAGGGTCTATCACCGAGGCCACCTCCCCGGTGTTTCAGGCTTTTTGTAGGTCCATCGGTCGTATCAGCAACCATCGAATTCATATCACATGAGGTCAATCAACAATCCAGATTCATTAACAAGAGCTCTAACCGTCTTTAACAGTTAGGGTCACAGGTTTGACTTTTTGTAGTTTCCTTCAATTAATAACTCACTATCTGTTTGCTCCCACACCGAAATAAGTTGCAACACTATCTATATTTTTGTAAGCGTGCATCACACGTACATTTAGCATTGGTATTGGGTCGGGTCGGGTCGGGTCCTTCACTACCCGGACCCTGGACTCGGTCCCCTACGGTCCAAAAATTGGACCCGGACCCGGACCCATGAGGACTGGGTCCGGGTCTTATTAAAATATTCCTACTCGTTCGGGTAGGAGCGGGAGTGTGAGCGGCGAGCGGAGGCGGCGAATGGAGGATTTAGAATGGATTAGAGAAGAAAAAGGCATGAGTTTTGAGTATGGAAGAGGAAGATTTAGAATTGAGGAGGAAGGAGGAGAGGGATGAGGGTAGAATATTTATTTTTATGTTGATTTTGGAATTTTTTAACGGGTCCGGGTCGGGTCTCTTTTGAGTGGATCCGGGCCCGGACCCGAAAGTACAAGGGGTCTCATTTTAGGACACGGAATCGGACCCAAATAAGCCGGGTCAGTTCCGGTCCAATGCCGGGTCCGGATCGGGTCCGGGTCGGATCCGGATTTCGGGTATTTATACCAATGCTACGTACATTATACTAATATATATAAGGTGCTAATTGATGCACACCTAACTCGGCCGCTAGCCATCCAATCAAAGATTGGATCATGATCTTGATCATAATCTGATGCAAGATCAGACAGCTAGCGGTCGAGTTCGCACATGATCGGGCTATATTTATCGACATTGTGACGTCTACTACTTTTGAGTTAAAAAAACACATATCTTAACATAATTTAAGACATTTATCGAGCAATACATCCTACTTTTCATGCGAAAGAAATATTTGTTAAAATATTAATAGAAGTATTTTGAATACAGTGACATCTGTTATTTTTTAGTGAAAAAAGAATTAGGAGATTTTTTTTTAACTTCCTTTAATTATTATTAGATTTTTCTGAATATGGCCAAGCTTAGATTTTCCTTCTTATGTTCCAATAAATGAATATTGCTCAAATATTGACCACATGTTAAACTAATAAATATTGGTACGATAGAATCTCAAACCTTTTGGATAGTTTAATTTACTTACGTTATCTTATTGGTAATTATAGGACTCAAAAAGGGTTCGGAATTAAAGAGATTCTAATATAAGCTTTGTTTTGAAGTTGATGTGCGCTATTCTTTTTCTATCTGTTGTGAATATAATAATGCAAGTGTCTTGTACAGGTGTCCACTTTCTGCGGACTTTTGAGGTTAGGGTTTTGTTTGATGCCATAATTGATATTTGTGGAATAAGAGATTCTCATCATAATTGCTCTATTGGACTGTGACACTTGTTCCATGTAATTTGGAAGTAGGAGCATCTCAGTTACTTTATGGATATTGAAAGAAATGGAAGCCCGTGTCCATTTTTATTTCACTCATTAGCTTATATATAAGAATTGTCTTCGTAACCTGAGGCTACAATAATGGGATTACAATCAATTAGTTAGATTAGAAATTGTTAAAATAAAGGGATTGACAATGAAGCTACAATAGTGGGATTACAATCAGTTAGCTAGAATTATGAAATTGCTAAAGTAAAGGGATTGACAATTATCAATTAGCTAGATTAGGAAATTGCTAAATTAAAGGGATTGACAATTAATAGTTAGCTAGAATTGACAAATATTCTAACACTCCCCCGCAGTCGAAACAGGAGGTTCACGGACGCTTAGACTATCCCGAAAATCATTAAAAAGTACGCACGGAAGTCCTTTAGTGAAAATATCGGCTATTTGATAGCGAGAAGGAACATGTAGGATACGCACCTCACCACGTTTGACTTTCTTTCGTAGAAAGTGGATATCCATTTCTATGTGTTTAGTGCGTTGGTGTTGAACTGGATTTCATGGCACTAACATTATCACAATAAACAAGTGTTGCCTTGTGAATTGGACAATGTAGTTCAAGGAGGAGATTTCGAATCCAGCAGGACTCAGCGACAACATTTGCAACTCCCCTGTATTCAGCTTCGGCACTAGATCGAGACAGGGTGGGTTGGCGTTTTGAGGACCAAGAGATAAGGTTGTCTCCACCCCAATCTGCATCTGTATAGGATATAGTTGAGTGAACTGTAGATTTATACAAATGCAGACCATAATGAATTGTACCTTGGACATAGCGTAAAATACGCTTCAATCATCCATGTGTTCAACTTTTGGATCATGCATAAAGAGGCATACTTGTTGAACGGCATATGATATATCCGGCCTTGTGAGGGTGAGATACTGTAGTGCACCCGCCAACCAGTGGTAGTGGGTGGGATCATCATTTGAAGCTCCAGCTGAGAAGCTTAACTTGCCTTATGTGTCGATTGGTGTGGGGAAAGGCTTGCAATGTGACATTCCGGCCTCTTCAATTATCTCTGCGGCATATTTCTTTTGAGAAAGAAATAGTCCATATTGGTGTCGGGTCACAGCAATACCCAAGAAATAACTTAGAGGCTCCAAATCCTTCATATCGAATTCTGTGCTCAGAAGAACCATAATAGATCGACGAGGCGACTCTGATGAAGCAGTGAGAATTATATCATCAACATAAAGTAAGATATATGCAATGTCAGTGCCACGACAGTAAATGAATAGAGAATTATCAGATTTGCTATGAGTAAAACCAATAGTGGCAACATAGTCTGCAAATCGCTGATACCAAGCACGAGGGGCTTGCTTAAGGCCATAAAGAGACTTCTTGAGCAGACAGACATAATATGGATATGTGGGATCTCTGAACTACAAAGGTTGATGCATATAAACTGTTTCATTCAGATTGCCATGGAGAAAGGCATTTTTGACATCCAACTGATGAATTTGCTAAGACTTAGACAAGGTAATGCTGAGTACAGTCCGAATAGTAGCTAGTTTGACTACCGGGCTAAAAGTGTCATCACAGTCAATTCCAGCTTGTTGAGACCTGCCATCACCTACAAGACGAACTTTGTGTCGCTCAAAAGAACCGTGGGATTTCTTTTTATGCCGGAAAATCCACATGGAACGAATAATATTAACATTAGAAGGACGAGGTACTAACTCCCACATCTTATTTTTATTTAGAGCATTATATTCATCCAACATAGCATTTTTCCAATTCGGGTCATTAAGTGCACTCCCAGGGTTACGAGGTAAGGGTGAGATAGACATGGTAGTGGTGGCACTTAAGGCTTGGTATTTGAGGTTTGGCTTAAAAATTCCATGTTGGCTCTGTGTAGTCATTCTTTGGGCTGGCGGTGGAGCATGCGGACGTGTGGGCTGAGTAGTAGGTGGGCTGGAAATTTGTGAGCTGGGCTGGGATAATGCTGGAGTTGTGAGTGGTGGAGAATGGGCCGTGTGGACTGGACTTTGAGGGGCATTGTCTTGTTCATGTGTTTCATGCGGTGAAGGAGGCTGGACTGTGGGTTGTTGGGTTTGTGGAAGGGCTTGGTGATGCATATGATGAATGAGCCAAGGTGACATGCCGTCGTCTAGAAAATCATAACTTGTAGAATTTAGTGAGAATAACTTAGTAAAAGGAAATTGTGTTTTATCAAATTGTACATGTCGTGAAATTATGATTTTTCGACTTGAGAAATCATAGCATTTGTAGCCCCGATGGTTAGATGGATGCTCCAAGAAGACACACGGTGTGGAGCGTGCTTGAAGTTTGTGAATTGTGGTAGAAGGGAATAAAGGATAACATAAGCAGCCGGAAATTCTAAGATGAGAAAAAGATGGATTTTTCTGATAGAGAATTTGTGTTGGAGATGTGTGTCCTAAAACTTTTATGGGAAGGATATTGAGGAGGTATGTTGCCATTTCAAGAGCGTGATGCCAAAATGACGGTGGCATCGAAGAGTAAGCTAGTAATGTTCGAACAATATTATTAATGGATTTTATTTTCCGTTCAGATTTTCCATTTTGAGGAGAAGTGTGGGGACAAGAAAAACGGAAATGTATGCCATTAATGTCACAAAATTGATGGAATGGACCATTATCGAATTCCCGACCATTATCACATTGAAATTTTTTGATGTCCCTTTCAAATTGTGTTTTAATGAATGCTTTAAATTTAAGAAAGAGAGAAAATACTTGTGATTTCTTAGCAACTGGAAATGTCCAAAGAAAATTGGTGTAGTTGTCAAGAAAAAGAACATAATATCTATGGCCAGAAGAGCTAACAATTGGGGAGGTCCATAAATCACTGTGAACAATATCAAAAGGCATAGTGGTAAAAGAAATAGAATTATACAATGGCAACTTAACAGATTTTCCAAGTGGACAAGAACGGCAAAAAGAGTTTCGGGCATTATTACATGCAATTAAATTGTTATGACGAAGATAATTAAAAACTACATTTCCTGGATGGCCTAAACGGGAATGCCACACATTAGGAGAAATAACAGAAAATGCTGAAGGAAAAATAGTTGTTGGAATGGCCCGATTTGTGGTGAATGGGTAGAGATTTCCTGAGCTTTCACACCTCATGAGAGGACTCCCCGTCCGTAAATCCTTCACAGAGAAACCAAATGGATCAAATTCAACAGAAACCATATTATCAATAGTGAATATGCGAACTGAAATAAGGTTTTTGATGAGTTTTGGAGCATGCAACACATTTTTGAGATGTAATTGAGGGGTTGTTTTGGTTAGTGAGGTATTACCATAACCACAAATTGGAATTGTGCTACCATTACCAACAATGATGGCATTATTTTTGCTCAAATTAAAATAAGGTGAGAGTGTACCTTGATTTGCCGTCATGTGGGAGGTTGCCCCAGTATCCATATACTAATTATCATCCGTCTGGTTAAGCGAGAGAGTATGCATTGCTGCCTCAATGTCTGTTGGTGCCACTCTAGGAGGTGTTATGGCAGTATAGAATGACTGTGAGGGACGGGAATCGAGAACACCTTGCTTCCTTGCTGCAAGTGGATGCTGCCATGGAGTGGTGGGATACGGGCAAGGTGGAGTTGCTCATGGCTGCTGTGGGAACCACACACCCCATGACGAGTAGGTCCATTGAGGCTGCCCTTGTTGCGGCTGCTGGTTGCCGCCTCCGTGACCGGCGCCGCGGTAATGGTTGTTATTCCCTCCTCGACCTCTTCCACGGGTATTGGTCCTTTTTCCTCGATTATTATTATTGCTTGCATTGTTATTATTATTATTCTGCTGTCTATAAGAAACAAAATTATCAGTGGAAGAATGAACAAGCAAAGACGAGGTCAAACCTGAGTCACGTTGGGTACGTTGCTGCATGTTTTTCTCCTCCAAACAAAGCATGGAACGAGCCTTGGCAAAGGAAGGAAGAGGGTCACGTTGTTGAATAACAGCGACAAAGCCACTGTAGGCTTCGGTGAGGCCACCAATAAGTTTCAGCACCAGTCTTTGATCCGAGATTTTTGCATCGACGTTTGCCAATTGATCCGCCAAAACCTTCAATCGATTACAGTAGGCTGAAACATTAGGGAAGTCACTAAGATGAGTATTGGTGAATTCGGTTTCGAGAAAGACGGCACGGGAATTTTGATTGTCTTGGAATATGTCAGCCAAGTGATTCCAAGCATCTTTGGCCTTATCATCCGGATCAATGATGGAGTTAAGGAGATCAGAAGATATTGTACTATAAATCCATTGAAGGACTATAGCATCGAGCCTATCCCAATGAGCCTTTTCGGCTGCTTTTTCAGCATTAGTAGAGAAGACTGCCGGCGCCGTAGTTTCCGATGGTGAATGATGTGTTCGTACACCATATTAGCATGGCAATGAAGCTTGAACAGGGTAGACCAATTTATGTATTGGCCGTTTTCTATGTCAAGAACAACGGGGATGGCTGTTTTGATGTTGGTGACGATGGTAGCGAGGTGAATTTTGAATTCTGCCATTGAAAGGAAGAAAGTAGATAAAGAGGATAGTGGTGATGGTGGCTAAGGTGGCAGAAGAAATTTCCCTAAGTAACTGATACCATGAAAGAATTGGAAACCCGTGTCCATCTTCATTCCACTCATTAGCTTATATACAAGAATTGCCTTCGTAATCTGAGGCTACAATAGTGGGATTACAATCAATTAGTTAGATTAGGAAATTGCTAAAATAAAGGGATTGACAATGAAGCTACAATAGTGGGATTACAATAAGTTAGCTAGAATTAGGGAATTGCTAAAGTAAAGGGAATTGACAATTATCAATTAGCTAGATTAGGGAATTGCTAAATTAAAGGGATAGACAATTATTAGTTAGCTAGAATTGACAAATATTCTAACAGATATCATACTCTTTTCGGGGAAAAAATTCTGATAATCATAAATCATGTTATATACTAGTTGAGCTAGATTTTCAACCTTAAAATGTCTCATCAAAGATATTCACTAATCATTGTTAAAATTAAAAAAAAAATTAAGTAAAGTTGGAGTAGGGCCACTCCGTTTCATTAATAAGGAGTTAATAAAACAAACTTAGAGTACTGAGCCAAGTAGAAGGTCCTACAATACAACAAAAGTACATAAATCCATCTCAAGCATGGGGGTGGGACAATAGAGGGAGCTAATCAAACATGCACCCCATCAAAATACAACAAATCCCTCCAACAAACACTGGGGGTGGGGATCTATCAGACAGTAAATAGCCAGACGGACATCACATGTCCCTCAGTCTAGCGTTGGCCCAATATTGACATGATCATTATCATATTCCTCCACCTGGAAGATGCTCGTGATCCTCCCTCTCAGACCTGTTGCGGCAACATTTCCCCAAAAGGAAATAAGATACATAATGTGAGTCAAATCACCAGAGATAATATTATGTGACCCACGAAAGTAATAATTATTCCTATCTAGCCAAAGAACTCAGGTCGTGGCGGCTATAGAAATAAACCAAGCTTCTCTTATAGTACATATCTCAAAAGCGAATTTTGAGCCTACCTACAGATCCTCGTATACACTAGGGAACTGATTCGTCCCCAGGGCACTGAATACCTCAACTAGTACTGCTTTGCTCCTGGGGCAATCAAGAAAAAGATGGTCTCTACTCTCAGGGGCAGCATTGCAGAACCCACAGGAAGATTCCACATTCGGTTGGTGTTTAGTAAGGCTTTCTCTAGTCAGAATTGCATAGTTTAGCACCAGCCATAAGAAAATTTTAATTTTCAGTGGTGTCTTCGCTTTCCAGAGAACGCTCGACCAATTCGGTCTACAACCTCTAAAGTGAATGCAGTTATAAAGGGAGCGAACGGTGAACCTGCCATTCTTCTCCAGTCCCCACGATTTCTTATCAGGGCCCTGAGAGCATTTAATTCTGGCATTGGTGATATATGTCTGAAGCTCCATGAGTCTAGGCTAAGAGCTCGCGTCCAGGTGCTGCTTAAAGGCCGGTTTCCAGGAGTTTTTCTCGAGGCTGTGGCCACCGTGCAGTGCAGTTGTGATGTTAGATCATACAAATTTGGGAATAGAGCTCTAAGTGTGTCGTCACCACATCACTTATCCCACCAGAATCTGGTGAGTCTGCCATTACCGATAACTGAAGACACACAGCTAATGAAGGGTTCATACGCCATAGCGATACCTTTCCAGAACCATGAGACACGTGGGCCAACCTGAAACCCAAATTTCTCGTCCCATTCCCATGCATGTAGGCCTGGACGAAATCTTGCCACCCTTCTCTACTAGGGTAGAAAACTTTCCACCACCATTTGCCCAGGAGAGAAAGATTCATATCTCGAAGATCAATAATGCCTAGTCCTCCGTGAATCTTTTTCATGCATGCTTTTTTCCATCTAATGAGGTGATAGCCGCCTCTATCCGGACTTGCCCCTTTCCATAAAAATTGTTTTCGAGTCCTATCAATTCTCTGGATAACCCATCGAGGCATTTCAAAGAACGACATATAATATGTTGGAAGATTTGAGAGGATTGCATTAATAAGTGTGACTCTCCCTCCCAAGGATAAAACTTTACCTTTCCAACCTGCTAGGCAATTTCTACCCGGTCAATGATGGGTAGCCAATCAGCCTTCTTGAGTTTCCCTGGTCTGAACGGCAACCCTAGGTACTTAATGGGAAAACTCTCAATGGAGCAGTTGAGAATCATGGCATGTTCTTATGCCTCCTCTGTAGTAAGAGCAATGGGGATAAGAGTACTTTTGTGGAAATTGACCCTGAGTCCAGACCAAGCTTCAAAACTATAGAATTCCTTTGAAGATGGTAGTTTCCCCGTGGTTGCCAATTCTAAATAGGAGGGTATCGTCTGCATATTGGAGGATTGAGAAGCCTTGGCGATTGACAGCACTTGCCACTGGCAAAATCCAGCCTTTCCTACTGTAGTTTGCTATCATGGACCGCAATACGTCTGTCACAATGGTGAAGAGAATGGGGGGGGGATAAAGGGTCTCCTTGTTGAAGGCCCCGTTTGCATGAAAACGGATGGCCCGAGACTCCATTCTGTTCTACTAGAGGTAAGACACTTATGGATACATCTGACCCATCTATCTGCAAATCCTCTTCCCGCCAGCGCTTCGAGAAGACAATCTAATTTGACCGAGTCATAAGCTTTCTCGAAATCCAGCATCAGAAGAAAGCTCTAAGCATTCGACGTGTGACATTGGTGGATAGTTTCTTCAGCCGTGGCAATACTATCCTGAATACACCGACCTTTATTGAATCTCGTCTGATCGTGGCTAATGATTCCATCCATCACCTTTTCCAATCTATTAGCAAGATTCTTGGTAATGATCTTGACTGAATAGTTAAGGAGACTAATAGGGCGGAAGTCTCCCACCCGCAAGAAGTCCTCTTTCTTAAGGATTAACACAACCTCAGCGAAATTAAGTCTACCAAGTTTTAGCTTATGGTTGTAGAATTCGTCGAATAACTTTAATAAATCGTCTTTGATTTCCTCCCACAACACCTGGTAGAAAAGGATTGGAAAACCATATGGACCTGGGGCTTTGTCCTTTCCAAGTTGCTGCACCGCCTTCCAAATTTCCTTTTCCATAAAGGGGACTTCTAAGGATCGACACATAAGGTCGGGATTTCCCGTGGGGTGCCCCCAAAATTTGTGGTGAAAAGGCACTCTCAAATCTGCTTTATGACCAAAGAGGAGCTTGTAATGGGACTGGAATGCTACTCTGATATCCTCGTCCCCTTGTATCATTCCCGATCTGAGTGGATGGAGTGAATGAGGTTGGACCTAGGTCTGGCACTAGCGACACGATGAAAAAATGTTGTGTTCGCATCTCCCTCTTTGAGCCACGAAATTATGGATTGCTGTTGCCACTTGAGTTCCTCAAGTCTATAGAGAAGGTCAATTTCTTGTCAAAGCTGAAGCAGCCTATTCCACTCCTCCTGTGATAGGACTCTAGTTTCTTCAATCTTTTCAAGCTCTGCATTCCCCTCAAGTATGGAATATTTTGCTCTCCAAATCAATGCAAATCTAGGTCCGGTTCCATTCCCTAAGCTTGACCCATAGTCTTCTAATTTTTTCGCACCAGACTGCGGTTGCTTCAGTCCCTGTCATAGGGCGGGACCAATTCTCGCAAACCATGTGATGGAAGCCTTGGATTTCTAACCAAGCTCCCTCAAATCTAAACTTCGGGAATTTCTTGGGTTGTACCTCACCGGAAGACAAGATAATAGGGACACGATCTGAGGTGGATTTAGGGAGAAATTTAGCCGAAGACAGAGGGAATTTGGTCTCCCAGTCAACGGAGACCAAGATCCTATCAAGTTTAGCTAAGATGGGCGATGATTGCATGTTTGACCAGGTGAATAACCTATCAGAGATGGGAATGTCAACTAGCTCTAGATCCGCAATAACCTGGTCAAAAGCTAACCTATCAGCCTCACTGGAGCCTCTGCCTTTGTGCTCATAGGAAAACCTAGTGATGTTAAAGTCTCCCCTCACAACCCATGGGTGTGACCAGCGAGCGCGAATCGCTTGAAGTTCAGTCCAGAACGCCAGCCTAGGGGCGGCAGTGTGAGTGCCATACACTACCGTAATTGAATGAGTCAACAGGTCGGCTTTACGTTGGAGCATGATCGACAATGAGAATTGCCCATGGAATCGTCTAAGCCGAAAAACGTCTCGGGGTTATAACCTAAAGCAATACCCCAGAGGCTCCAACAGAAGGGCACATTTTCCATTCTGAAATTCCATTCCCCCCCAATCTACTGATTCTAGAAAGATGGACCAGTTTGGTCTCTTAAAGACCAACAATGTTAACTCTCAATTTAGAAATTACATCCTTAACCATTTCCCGCTTACCCCGCTTACCCAAGCCTCTAACGTTCCAGAAAAGAGGCTCCATCAACTACGGATAAGCGGTGGATCGTGACTCAATTTGGAGGTCGAGTTCGAAATAAGGTTCACTCTATTGTTCTCCCCCCTAATCTGATTAAGGAGAAAAGCATTCCGATCAGTATCGCCTACCGCCAGACCATAGGTTTTGGCTAGATTAAAAATCTCGGTATCAGACATGAAATTAAAAATTGAAGCTAGGAAGGAACGCATACCTCGATTGTAACCCCTGTTTATCATTTTGTGTATTTTTGAGTGTATTTTTCGTTTTGGTGTATTTTCTCTCTTGTATTTTTCTGAACCGTATATTGGATTTGTTTTCAATATATATTCGTTTTATTTCATTTTAAGCTCTTTGTGTTTGATTGGTTGTCTCTTTTGTTTCGTTGTTCTATTATTTGATCTTTCTTTCATTTGGTCTCGTTCTCTCTCTTTTTTTTTTGGTATTTCTGGTGGTGGTGATTGGTTGTTATCCTATTCTCAATCCTATTATTTGATCCCTAATAAGATTACCAAAGCCAAATTAAATTCTCAATCCTATTTGATATCCTATACAATTTGTATCATAATTAAAGCGCAATTAAACAAATCCTATTACTGCTCATAATTACCCACAACCCAATTACCCATTAACCCTAATCTCCTTATATATATATAACTGATCTCTCTCCCTAAACCCTAATCCTAAACCCTAGCCTCCATACAAACCCTCGACCCCTCCTTGCTTGCGCCACCCGCACTCTAGTCCGATGCCGCAACACCCCACACCCGAGCCCCCCATCATCCCCTTGGCCGATCTCTCCCTTGGCCGGTCATCTCCTACACCACCATAAAACAATCCCTAGTCTCTCTCATCCTCTCCGATGTTGATCTCTCTTGTGGCCGCAAGCCACTATTGTCATCATCCCTCTTAGATCATCTCTCTTTTGGTGGAATTTGTTCGTGTAGAGATTTTCGCTCAAATTTGCTTGGATTCATTAGTTCGTGGATTTTTGTTTGTTGGTTTTGCTCGTTGTCGAGAATCCATTCCCGTTACTCTTGTTTTTCATCGTTCTTCATCTTCGGTTAAGGCAAGTAACTTGTACTCAAATTCCTTTGTATGATACTAGTTAAAAATACCACCTATAGTATAGTTGGGTCTAGAGATGACTCTTGTTTGTGATATTCTTGATGAGTTTTGTCTCTATAGTGCTATTTGACTATAGATGACTCATGACATAAAACTTGACATGAAATAACTTAGGTTTTACCCGTTCTTGATTTGATCATGTATGTGAGACTTTTGTGAGAATTCGTGATTTTGTTGAGACCCATGTGATATACTTGGTGTGGACATGCCCAAATTCATGATGTTTGGACACTTGGTAGACTCGATTTCATGTTTGGTTGTGTTTTGAACAAGTTTTGTATTATATATGTTGAGTTGTTGTTAAAAGGAAAAATCTGTATTTTGTCGCTGATCTGTTTTGTTTGCTGTTTTGGACTGTCTTGAAGTCGGTATCTTAATTTCACTATAAAATATGAGTTTTATAGAAATTCGTCTATTTTCCAACCCCACTGACCTTGCTTGATTTCATTTTCGTATGTGTGAGTTATGACTGTTTTACTACAGAGGTGTCGATCTTTTCCAGATTTCGTTTCTTAGTGTTTTTGCTGACTAAATCATTTTAATAACTGAGCTACACATATTATTTTGATCCAAAACTTTGATCAGTCTTACTATATCTAGTTAGGGATTACCCAGAATTTTGGTGAATTTTATTGGTGAGTTTTATATGCCGTTTCATGCTCGTTTAGGAAAACTATACTTGCTGTATTTTACTCGCTGTGCTGTAAAGAATTGTATTTTCACCCTGATTTCTTTTACTGTATGAAAATGTTTGTGAAATACGAAAGTTAGCTTATTCTATCTATTTTTATCTCCCTTTGGCAGAATTGGATTTCGTTTCACTGGTTGCGAGATATCATAATTTTCGTACAACAGTGTTAGGAATTCTAGATTTGCCAAACTCTCGTTTATTGATGTTTTCTTATTTTTGATGACTGATCTAAGTTTACTGAAAAATTATAAAATTTTATATTTAGATACTGGACATATAGGGGAATACCCCAGATTTTTCGTGGATTTATTTATTGAGTTTTCATACTGTTTTCCTGCTCTTGAATTCGATTTTCTGATTTTTGGCTGAACCTATTTTCTGTATTCAAATCAGTTTTGAGCTATGTTTTTGTGAATTACTATATTACTTATTTATACTCGATGGATTCGGTTGGGAGTCTATTTTCTATACGTTTTGACGGATTCATATTTGCATGCTTGTAACACTGGGAATCACTATTTTACTACAGTATGGTCTTGCTGTCCTGAACTTGAGATTTGTCTATTTTATTTTTTTATGAGATATCTTGCACTCGTATATGTTAATCTTGCAACTTGCTCTTGTTACATGATCATGCCATGTTATTCTTTATATATTTTGCACATATATATGCTTGTTTGACATTAATAACAAATAACCAAGCCGGGATTTAAGGGACAGATCTAATAGTGGATAATTCAGAAACGTGTATTCGGAAGGGGATCCACTGATCCTACGTGATTACTTGAGACATGATACTTGACATGTGATTACTTGATACTTGCACGCAAGACACGATACTTGCCACTTGCACAACTTGACACGTGATTACATAATACTTGATACTTGGAGCTTGGAGCTCGATTACTTGACCTGTCCTCGAGTATACTGCCCTCTATGGTCCACTATGAAATCTAAAGCAAAACTGTTTGTTGTAGCAACCATGTAAGGTGGGCTGCATGAAGTGCTACTTAGATAGTAATCACTACAAAACTTGATACATAATACTTGAACATGATACTTGAACATGATACATGCTTACTTGATACTTGACTACATGATACATGAGACTTGAAACTTGACACTTGATACATGATTACATGATACTTGACACTTGATGTATGTTTACATGATACTTGATTACTTGACACTTGATTCATGCCATTTACACTTGTTCACATTACCATACTAGCTATTTATTTTGACATCATGCTTATTCCATATTATTAGTTAGTTTCTCCATGTACTTGTATCCTACATTATAAGTGGCCTGTAACTTGCAATTGACAGATACTTATTTTTTCTCTTTTCCTCTTTCCTGCATTCGTTGAATTGCAGACTTTGGAGAACAGGTTCCAGACGGTATCGGTGATATGAAGTATTAGTGCTGGATTTTATTACTATTAATTCTTGTAGCTTGTTTGAACAATATTGTATTTTGAGACTTGGATTTATTCTTGTATTTGGGCAATGTGACCAAAGATTTTATCTTATTCAGATCATGACTATTTGAGATTTATATATTTGGTTTCAAGTATTCTTGTTGGTATTTTGGTTCATATGTGCATGTGGTTGATTCTTTTGCTTCCGACTTTGATGATTCTTTTGAATGTGGTAAAGATTCTTGAATAGCTTATGGATGATGAAAATCATTCGCTGGGCTTTTGTCTCGTATTCATATTTTGTATTCTTTTTGGGAAGCGGGACGTGACATCCATCGCTGGTCTTAACGGATTTAGCAGCCGCAGCAATCTCAAGATAATCGTCCAAGGACTCCTCAATATCCCTCTTAGCCGTTCTCTGTACTCTAAAATCATTGTTCTATCGAGCAGGGACATGGGCAGTCAGTTGTGATGGAGGGAAGGTGGAGGGGACAATGTCAGGTGAAATATCCAGTGCCTCGTCGATAAACTCCTCTGACTCCATAGACTCCTCTTCTGAGTAGGTAAAATCATCTTCGAGGTTTAATCTAGCATCTTGATCATCCTCCTCAACGTGCTTCTCTAGCCTGTACTTGGGTGCCCCGGTAGTAACACAAGGTACTTGATTAATTACTATAGGTGTTTCTTGGGGTGCTTGTACACTTAGGCTTATACAAATTGTGCAAGGAGTTAATAGGCTTCTCTATAATTGCTTCTGACTCATTGGTGGGCCCCTCTTTAGGCCCAATGTTGACTTCCACCCGCTGTGCTATCCTCTCACGCGTATCGCACGTGAGAGGGACAGCTATCGCTTCCTCAATGGCGGGCGATGCAGTCGAGGCTTGCTCCGTTGCCGATGCGCTCTGCTGTCCTCCCTTACTCACGAAACCCCTTATCGAAGAGCCGCCTAAAACCAAGCGCCACTTCCGTTCTCTTTTCCCCCATCTCTTGTACATCTTCCCAAAATTTCCTCTTTAGTTCGAAAGGACCCTCAATAGCCCTCTTCGACGTTCTGGGGGGCGATGCATTCGAGGAACGCTCCGTTAACGAAGCGTTCCGCTATCCTCCATTACCCACACACTCCCTTATCAATGAAGCACCAAAGCAGAGTGCTTCTTCTGTGCTCTTTCCCCCCTTATCCTGTTCATCTTCCCAAAACTTTCCTTATTGCTCGATTGGAACATGCTCCTTGGTTTTGATTGCACCCCTTTTCGTCTTCTTCCCCAAAATAGGCTCCCTCTGTTCAAGTTCTTTGCCCAAAGTCACCACTTTTGAGGGTCTTTGTCCTGGACCCATTGAGGGTCTTTCTATTTTCAGCTATGGATCTTCCTCCCTCTGCCTCCTGATCCTCTCTTAGTGTCTCATCCTTATCATCTAGGGTTTGACTTCCAATTTGAGCTTTTAGATTGACGACATTTCCAAGGGAGGGACCTGAGTCTGCAAAACTTGCCATTTGTGGCTCTGTGTGTAGTTCCACCATGTGAAGGCCCTCTTGACCATTGGGTTTTTTGGTCAAGCCTCGATCTTGGCCGCCAATGAACGGTAGAGATTTTTGGGGTTCAAAGCTCGTCATCGCTTGGCCTTGGCACACCTCCTTTCCCCTTACAGCTTTGATGAGTTCACGGTGCGCTCGCTCCACTTCGTGGGCCTCATCCAAGGTGAGGTCCCACTCCTGCGCAACCATATGCAGGTAGGAGCGCCCATCTCTGAGAGCGGAGGAAGGGGGTGACTGGAGCTTTTTCGTCTCCTGCTCCGCTTGCTTGTCAAGGACGAATCTGATGAGGGATGACTCCTCGAACGAGAAGACCTTTGCGAAGCGGGCCATAAAGGTGATGTCGGGGCTTCGAATTAAGATCCTAGTGGAGACAATCTCCAACCGTCGAATCGTCTTGTCATCTATATCTTCTATGGTACCAAATTCTGATATGATCTCTTGCAATACTTCTTTCTTCCAAAAGTGCAAAGGCACATTATGGCCCCAGATCCAGAAACACTCCACTTGCAACAGCTCAGCTTCGAACCTTGGCGTCCAAGGGGAGAATTCCAACTTGAAGTGCCCAAAATCCACAATACCCATAGGCAAACACCTCACTCATCTTCGCCGGCGATGGGAAAAACACTAAGAATTGGAGGTGACACATATTTTTTGCTACCCAATCCCTGTGGGCTGCCATTGGCCATTTGTCGTTCAAAGCTTGAAGGAGGTGGTTCTCCGATGGGCACCATGCTCTTACTTTAGCAATGGCACACCATTGCCAGAGCTACTTCTCCTCGAGGTTGATAGTTTCTAGGCTGTTAGCGAGGCGGATGAAGGTTGGGTTATCTGGCAACCTGCCTCGTTTTACCGGTCGATCATCATCGTTGTTGGATGAAGTAACATTTGTGCAATTGTATGACATATGCCCAATTTCATGCATTCTAGACATCACACCTCCTTCATGCAATCCTGTCGAAAGTGGTCCAGATTGCCGCAATTGAAACACGGCACTAGCATGCATTTATCTTTCCTTTGCTTCTTTCTAAAGTCTGGTTGAGTTGGGGGGGAGATACTATTTGTTTTCTTTTTTTTATTTCTGTGAACCTCAATCCAAGGCTCAGCCTCGATACTTTCCTCAGTCGCCCCGGTGCACTCTCCATTTTGGCCTCGTTTTGTGGACCCTCCTCCTAGGGCCCGCTCAACAATGGATTTACGTGATGGCTGCGGAGGTGACTGAGGATGTTCGAGAGCGAGGAGTTGGGGGTTGTGGGATCTGGGAGGGGGTTGTTGGACCTGGGCAGCATGGGTGAAGTGAGATGGGCGTTGGGGTTTCTGGTTGTGTGTGGAGGTCGTGGTTATGGTGGAGTTAGATGGAGGGGGGTGGCCATTGTGCAATTCCAGGTGATGGGAGGAGTGGTAGTTTGAACTTTTTTGATGGAAATTTGTGTGCTTCTGAGATTCAAACCGAAAAGATTGAGGTTGTCTCCTAAAATGGCCATGGTGCCGCTGATCACTCCTCTCTCCGTAGTAATGGCGATGGTCTCTTTTGGGGTATCTGTTACGCTCGAAAGGGCCCGTAGGAGGACCCCCTCTGTGGGCCCGATCTCTCGGGGTAGACGACGAGGGGCGATGATGACTATGCTCTCTCCCAAACTGATGTTGATGCGCACTACTGTGTGCACGCATGGGGGAACGAGACCGTCTGAGCCTCCGGCTAGCCTCGTCGAGGGGGGCGATTGGCACAATAGGGTGAGCAGTAGGAGTGGTCATGTTATCAGTGACATTGGTTGGTGTTGGCACAAGGAGAAGGTGAATCGCTGGAGGCAGAGGGGGAGGGGGGGGGGAATGAAGGTGAGTTGACGGCATGAGGGAGGAGGGTGGGAGCTGGAAGGGGGCGGTTCTCTCAGGAGGCAGGTGGTGGGCCCTCTCGTTGGGCCTGCAGCCACTCATCTCCAACTCGGATAACACCATATGCTCTTGCTGTAGGACTATAGAAGAGGAGAAGAAGGGTGATGCAGTTGGGTGTTGGGAGAAGGGGGAAGGGGGGGGGGGGGGGGGGGGGGGAGAAAGGGGATGGGGAGAGGTGGAGGAGCCTTACTGTCATTTGTGTAGTGAAGTACAAAAGGGGATGGGGAGAGGTGGGGACGGGGTGATTTTTTATATTTTTTATACAAACATAAAAAATAAAAGTAAAGGCTGCACTTATTTTAGAAAACTTGTGTAGTGACAAGGTGAAAGTAAAACTTAATCTCTAATATTATAATGGGAGAAGGCCTTAGTGTCATTTGTAAATATTTTGTCAATCTACCAACCCGCGTAACGTACGTGTATGACTATTATAAAGGAGATACTAGGTTCAAATCAAGACTACTACTAAATTTTTATTTTAAAAAACTATATTTATTAAAACGTGCACCGCACGTGTAAATGACTAGTTATCAATAAGTGAAAGTGCTATTAAGATATGGAAAAGCAAAATGCTAGACATACATAAGTTTTTATCCCAAACATACATTATAAATGCATTGAAGTCCACTTCTCACTAAAAGATAAGGTTTTAACATTGTCTTTTAGTAAGAAATGAGCTCCAGTCCATTTATAATGTATGTTTAGAGTAAAAAATCATGTATTTGTAGTCATCATCTATGGAAAAAGATCAGTTAAAATAAACGGTGCAAAGTTAAAACTTCACTTTTTACTAATAAGTTAAAAAGTAGTTAATATTCCATTATTACAATATCTTTCCTGAAACATCTCCAAGGCAAAACGGTACCTGTTTGTGTTTATAAAACAAGTACAAGAATAAAGTGACCAAAATGAGGGTGCATCTGTTTGACACCTGACTTACACCTTTATTGTGTCTTCTTGCTTTTAATTTGCCAGAAATTCATTTATAAATTTCTTATTCCACATTACCTTTTCCTCCTTTGGAATTGAGATATTTATTTTTAAAATTCATTTCTATAATTTTTAAACAGAAGATCTTCTTTTCCAAAAATGGAAGGAGAACAAAATCTTCAATATATTGTATTTATATATTCAAGATCACAAGATCTGTGAACTCAGCAACAGAAGATAAGATAGTGGAAATAAATAGAACAGTAGAAAAGATAAAGTGGTAGATAATCTTGAACATCATTATGTTAAGTACTACTATTAATTAATGGATCGAATTGATTCCTCAAATGATGGGGAAAGGAAAATCTTATCACAAGTGGTTTATTAATAAGGATGGGGAAAGGAAAATCTCATCAGCCATAGCCATTGGATGCAAAAGAAGAGTACTTCGAGACGGGAGTGCGTAAAAGTTTTTTCTCATAATTTGAGAAGATTACATACATTTATGGATGTCGGTCCTCTAGCTTCTCAGAGAATCTAGAGATAAAGGCATTTTGCTTCAACGTACGTGTTTGGCAGATATGAGAATACACAAACATTATCATGATATACATCTAAAGAAGGCAACATCAAACTATAAGTCACTCATTCTAACATGTATTTTTAATGCTGAAATTAAGTGGTTGATGCCAACAACAAAAATGTTATGTCCCACTCAAACAACCCCTCTCCATATATGACAACAACAAAAATGTTATGTCCCACTCAAACAACCCCTCTCCATATATATATATATATATAGAAAAAGGAGTATGGGCAACTTGCTCATTTAGTAAATAAGCAATTAATGATGTGACATGCATGTAATTAGAAAATTTTTAAAATGGTTAGTTGTCCAATGTATCACATGCATGACACATAATTAGGGTTTCGTTTTTTGGACACTTGCTTCAGATCGAAAAGGTAGAGAGAAAGAGAGGGTAGAGTCTGAGGGTAGGGAGAAAAGACCAAAATACCCCTCCGTAGGTGTGAGAAGAGCGGGAGAGAATGCGAGCTATTAGATCTGCATCATGATCATGTGGTCGATCGGACGGCTGAGCACGAGTACACATTGGCTGGGTGCATTAGAGAAGTGCACAACCGAAGCTTTCCCTATGTTTTTATATAGGTGGAGCTCTATTTTTATATAGTTGGAGCTCTGTTTTTATATAGCTGGTGCACACAGCTGTGTGCTTCTCTGTTTTTATATATTTGGAGCTCTGTTTTTATATAGCTGGTGCACACAGCTGTGTGCTTCTCTATTTTTATACATCTGGAGCTCTGTTTTTATATAGCTGGTGCACATAGCTGTGTGCTTCTCTGTTTTTATATAGCTGAAGCTTTGTTTGATAGCTTCGGCTGAAATTGAGCTCTGTTAATATTTGTTTTTTGAATGAACTTAAAATTTGATATGGGTTTACATTTGTTTGGTTATTGAGCTCTTCAAATATTAGCAGTAGCACAATCTCATTTTGAGCAGTGTTTCACAGTGAGCTCTGTTTCGAAATGGGGCAGACGTGCAGCATGGCTGTGTTGTTTTTTTAGAGACTGCATATATTTGATTTTGGAAGAGGTGGGGGTTTGTGAAGGTTTCATCTATTAGGCGTGGCAATCTCATACAGCCGTAGTGCTAAACCTATACACTTTTTGAGAGAATGCTTGATACACTTATACACTTATGAAATAACATAGTGTTGTGAATTCATGTGACTTCTGAACCTACTTCATTTCATGTTATTATCATAAACATGCTCTCTGTTATCTAAATTTATGTTCTGACTTTTTCTTATGCCTGATTGATGATAAATTGTGGAGTATGCAAAAAAGATGAAGAACAAAATTGTGATGATTCACAAGTCAGCTGAAGAGAAAAGAGCAATCGCTGAGGCCAGAAAGGGTGAAGAGCTGCTGAAGGCAGAGGAAGCTGCTGTTAAGTATAGAGCCACATGAGTTGCACCTAAGAAACCCGGTTGCTGCAGCTGTTAAAGCTTTTTATTAGTCCAGTTTGGTATTTTGTTTGTATATCTCCGTTTTGGTATGAACTGAGTTGCTGAGTAGCTACTATTTGCAGTGTTTTCGGTAAAATTCATGTTTGTTTTCTGCGAGAAATAGTGGTAAAATGTTGGTGTGTTAATCTGGTTAATAATTTGTAAAGGGTCAAGATAATATTGTGATTGCAGTCACCGTTTATCTGTAAAAATTCTCAAGACTTCAATTCCATTCTACTGGGTGTTTTTCTTTAGTCCATGTCCATTTCTGACTGTCCAAATATATATATGCTTTAAACTTAGAGACGATGCATTTACCTGTTTTGACATTTTCCATTCATCTTCCATTTTGCAGCCGAGAAAAGTTTGGAGAGGTACATGCCAAGCTGTGGTGGGTAGAAAATAGGGAGAGGATACTAGCACAATATTTGTAGGTGACGATCAGATATGGCTTTGGAAAACAACTTAAAACAAACCGATGGGGAAGACTAAGAAAGAAACTAACAGGGTTTTGTCCTTCCTACTTCAAATATCCTTATTTAGTTTATCACCGGTACTGAAGCCTGCCGCCGATCTTCCTGCGCAGCAACTAAGTTTTGTGGAAAATTTAGTTCTTTGCGTGGACAAAATAAGCTCATTCACAGACTTGCTAAAAGTATATTGGGTTTCTCATTTTAGCATCATTTGTAATGAATTTCACGTACTTCCAAATTATATAAGGGGCTTCATGTACAAATCGAGATGACATTCATCATAAAGAAATATTTGAAAGCTGGATCAACATATAAGATTTGAGCCAGGATTTTGATAATGTCATGACTGATTTAATAATTATTCTGCTGCAGAAGAAGAAAAGCTATAATAATAATTAATGTACAAGTTAAATGGGCATAAAATGCAAAATATGATTCAGAATTTAAAATTCCAGCAGCAATACCCAGTTCATCCTCATCATGAAGAATGTTAATAAACAAAAAAGTCCCAAAATGACTGCTGCTTGTTAACACCAAATTCAAACGATTCTCAGAAAAACAGCATGAAACCAAACTTTATTGTATACTCCAAATCACATTATCCAGATTTGTTTGTCATTTTTGTTTATAACATCATCACAAACCTCACCATCAAAATCAAACTTGAAACATAAAAAATAAACGGATTATGATGGACGTGTAAGGGGGGAATTGATTGATTGTTTGATCGATTACAGGCTCTCAATCCACAAATCTCCTGGAGTATCGCCTGGCAGAGGCAACATCATATAAGTGGCCAAGGAAGTCAGTGTGGGTATGCCATCCCCCTGCCTTCATTGAAGGAGCTGGTTGTTGCTTCGTGTGCTGCTGCTGACCCACACCCCCACAACTCACACTCATCTGCCCTAATTTCCTGCTCAATTCTGAAATCATGCTGTTTGAACTCGCTACCTTCTGTGTACCACTAACCTCTTCTGTGGAAACCTTCCTTTTGCTTCTTTGCCTAAATTTGCTGTTAAAAAACACATCAATAATTTGATTATATATTTTTGACTTTAACACAATTTTTATGTATATTAGAAAACAAGAACCCACTCTTAAGTGGTTTATCAACAGGGATAAATGGATATCGGAGCACAGGAGATAGCACAAGTTAAGAGAGTAGAAAACTAGGGATCCAAACAGACAACAAAGAGGGTAGACAACCAAAAAAAGGGACAATCCCTAGAGATTTTCATTTCAATAAATCTCCAGTTCAGTTCAATGATTTCAGCCAATACTACACTAAATTTTTAACCCTATCCAAATAAATACAATTTCAGTTGATATCACAAATAATTCTATCCAATATAAATATAAATATATTTAACAAGAAACTAGGGTTTCAATTTAACTCAATTGAAGGGAAAATTACTATCACAGTGGGGTTTACCAAAATCTAAAAATTCTATACTAGGGTTTCAACTTACCAAAATTGTTTATAACAAGATTAACCTAAGAAGAAACTAGGGTTTCAATTTAACTCAATTGAAGAGAAAATTTTATACCTTGGGTTTCGATTCTTGAGATTGCAGCGTCGATCGAGAGAGGGGCAGATTCGTCGGCCAAGAGAGCCAGATAGAGAGAGGTGGAGGTGAACTGTGAACACCTGGGAGGTATAGCGATCTGCGAAGGAGAAGCATTCTGAGAGGAAGGTCGGGATTGGGGTTGAAAGAGAGAGAGCGGCATCGATGGAGAGAGAGAGAGGTGGAGCACGTGAGTAGGGTTTTGCGGTGATGGAGAGAGAGAGAGAGGTTGCTCGAGAGAGAGATTAGGAGATTAGGGTTTCGTTTTTTGGGCACTTGCTTCAGATCGAAAAAGTAGACAGAAAGAGAGGGTAGAGTCTAAGGAGAGTGGGGAAAAGACCAAGATAGCCCTCCGTAAGTGTGAGTAGAGCGGGAGAGAATGCGAGCCATTAGATCTGCATCATGATCATGTTGTCGATCGGACGACTGAACGCTAGTGCACACGGCTGTGTGCACTAGAGGAGTGCACAACCGAAGCTTTCCCTATATATAATTAAACAATGAAAAAGAATAATTTTATTAATTAAGAAATGGAATTTGAGAATTTGATTGGTGTAAAGTATTGATCCAAAATTCTACCAAACTAATCTGGTGGGTTTTGACCCTAACTTTTGTGTGCACAAAACATATATTAATTCTAATACTTTCTGTTTAGATATACAGATTTACAAGAAAAAATAAATCAAAACAAAGAGAGAAAAAAGATTCACAATCAAGCCAAAGAAGAATGCATCGAAGAAGATTACAAAAATCGAGAAGATTGCAACTCAAGAAACATGTACTTCAAATCCTCAAGAAAGTCAACAATGATCAATTAAATTTTTTTTTGTGAGAAAATACTGTGTAAATATCTGTTGATTGATTGATTAGTATTTGGAAAGAATATAAAGTGGATTCGCCAAATAAATGTTGAATCTGGAGGATAGCGGTCGACCGTACCATATGTCGGTCGACCGTCACAACCGCCAACCGCTCACTATAGTATAACATGAGTCAGTCGACCGGTCACTTCTCGACTCTCGAGTTAAAAGGTGAACGGTCGATTGCCCAAAAGTGTGGTCGACCGTAATCTTGCAGAGTTGACTATTTCGGAAATATATTTTCATTTTTGAAAAGATACAATTTCTCGCTCTATAAATAAAGGTGAATTCACTAATTTTTTTGATCATTTGCAATCATAATTCTTCCGAACGAATCATTCAGTCAACGATCTGAGTGTGTGAGCTTTTATTGTTATCTTCAGTCAAGATCAAAATAGACCTTGATAGTTTTTCTTTTCTTCCACATCAGTGAGTTTTGCTTGACTTGTTTATAGAAGTCCTGTAGGTGTAGTAGGACTCTCGATCTGAATTTCGAGAATCACTATACCGGGTTAAAATTATAGTAGAACGTTTGTGGTAAAGAATTGCTACAAGTAGATGGTGTGGACGTAGACATAGGGATCGAACCACGTTATATCGCTGCGTCTCTTGTGCTTGCTGTATTTGATTTATCTAACTCTATCTCTTTACTTTATGCATTTTATTTAAGTATTTAATTTCTGCACAATCACCCAATTCACCCCCCAGGGTGATTTACAGTGGTATCGGAGCGAGATGCTCATTAATAGTTTAAAATGGCCGAAATTTCTTCTCCCGAAAACTTGTACACATCGGAGTCACTCATCTCCAATGGAACAAGTCTTACACGTTCACCTTATTTTGAAGGAAAATGCTATGATATTTGGAAAGTTCGTATGTCATTTCTTGCAGATACTTGGAGAAGAAGTGTTGATTTTTTGCGTGAACAAGCTTGATATTCCTATCAGCGATGGAAATAAAACATTCACAAAAGCGGAACTTACTCTACAGACTGCTAACTCCAAAGCTATGACCACATTGTATGTTCTGGAAAACATTCTAAAACGACATGAAGGAACCGCATCTGAGGTAAAGGCACAAGTTAAGTTATGTTTTTATAAGTTTGATGTTTTTCGTATGATCCCAGGAGAAAACGTAGATGAGATGCTTGCCCATTTTGATATTATCGCAAATGAGTTTGAGAGCTAAGGTAAGAGGTTGGATGATGATCGAAAGGTCAAAAAATTCATAAGCTGTCTCACGCCTGAATGGTACATAAAAGCTGCTGCAATGCGGGAGACGCTTGAAGAGAAAGGATTCGACTACTACACGTTTTAAGAAAAATTGAAGACATATGAGATAGAGATGGCCAAAACAAAACAGTACCGGCAGAATATTGTGATTGAACCCAAAACTGAAGAGAAGACCATTGCCTTAAAAGTAAAAACTTCACGACCATTAAAATTAGAATCAGACCATGAAGAATCAGACAAAGATATCATGTGGTTAACTAAACAATTCTGTAAGCATCTCAAACGCAAAAAAGCATAGCAAGTCACAAGGAGAAAGAGACAGAAAAAATGATGTGTGCTACAAATGCAACAAGCCAGAACATATCCGTCCAAACTGTCCTCTAACCCAAGATAGAAACAAAGCTTATTACTCCAATTCATGACTCAAAAAGAAAGCACTGAAAGCAACATGGCTTGATCAGACTCGAGTGATGAAGAGAAAGAACATAACGACTTCAGATTCATGGCTCTTGGGGATGGTGAGGTGCAACCACCACTTCAAGAATAGGTAATCGAAGAACCCATTTATGATGATCTAGTTGATATGTGTAATTAGGGTTGGCAAACGGGTTGACCGGGCCGGGTCGGGTCGAATCCGTCCGGGTTGGAACCCGAGTAGGGCGGGTTCGGGTCGGGTCCTGAATGTTAACCGGGCCAGGCCAGGCCTAGTTGAATTTGCAAAATGTTGACCTGCCCAACCCGTGAACCCATTCGGGTCCAACCCGAGTCGGATCGCGGGTTGGCGCGGCTATTTAATTTAATTTTTTTTAACTTCAAAAAATAAAATTTTTTACATTTTATATTAAATGGTTGCGAACAACAAAATTAATTACTCACTAGCTATTTATATCCCACTACTCAATTAGCCCACCACATCCTAGCTATTTATAACCAACTCTATCTTCTCACTTCTCTCATCTCACCAATGTGGGACTAAATACATTTGGATTTTAAACTTTGAAATTTTTTAGTCTCACATTGGTGAGATGAGAGATGTGAGGTGGAGTTGGCTATAAATAGCTAGGGTGGGGGTTGTCTAATTGAGTAGTGGGTAGTAATCCATTAATTTTGATGTCCACACTCATTTTTCTAAATTTTCTAATAAATTTTAAAGTATATCTATATGCATATATACCTATATATATACATATATTTTTCAATATATGTATACATATATATACATATATTTGGCACACAAAAAAATATTTAAAAAAAAACAAAAAAAATCAAATGGGTCGAATCTACAAACCCGCGGGTCACGGGTCAGGTTCGAGCGGGTTTGAACGGGTTTGATGGTTGACGGGCTGGGTTGAGCGGGTTGATATTGGGATTTTTCCGACCCTGGTTGACCTGGTTGGGAAAACGGGTCTGACCTAAATCCAAACCGGACCAAGGCGGGTCAGGTCGAATTGGGCGGGTCGTGGGCTGACCCGACCCGGATGCCATCTCTATGTGTAATGGCTTAAGAGATTATGTAAAGAAATTAAGTCGTGAGTTGAAACAATTTAAGCAAATATCTAATGAAGCACATAACTCTTGAATTGATAAAAACCAAAAGTTGAAAACTAAAAATTCATTAATTATTGAAAAAATTGAGTTATTTAAAAAGGATCATGATGTGTTGATACAAGAAAATGAATGGTTGAAACAATAGATTCAAAAATCTCTGGCAACATATAATGAAAACCTCAAGGAAATTCATGAGAAATCTACTCATATTGGTAAACTCATCGACAATCTAAATGAATGCAAAAGAAAATTTGATGAGGTAGTATAAGGTTGTAAGGAAGCACTCGAACATAATAGGATACTTGATGCTACTCTAGATAATTTTCGTTGGAATACCAAAGACGATGAGAAAACTAGAAAAAAAATTTATAGTAGAATAATTGTGCTCGAAAAAATGGCTTGAAAAATATGAAGGTCCCAATTATCTTATGATAAAAAATTCAAGGTCATATCATGATAATCGAGGACTTGGTTACAATGCGACAATACAATATCATAATTTTAAGCAATCTTGTCATACATATATGCATAGCCACCAAAATAGTTACAAACCAACACATAACTATGCATATGTGCATGATTCAAGGCATAATTGCATGACTTGTCACCATTGTCCTAGATTAGGACATATTTCTTAAAATTGTGCTTTAAAAAGGAATACTAACTTCGTTTGAGTAAAGAAGAATACAAGTGCAGGAACAATACCTACTTGGGTACCTACTAATCTTCATGTAGGTACATCAATGTATTTCATCTAAAGATCGGTGGCACCTTGATAGTGGATGCCTAAAGCACATGTTGGATGAAAACAACATTTCGCTTCACTATCAAGATAAAAAGGGAAGGACATAGTTCTTCTCTGCGCACTAGCCAAACTGTTAAAGGTAAATGAATTTTGGTTCGATTTTTTTATAATACAATTTTGGTAAAGTAACTATTAGAAAATAAGTACTAATGTTTACTACATCATAATAACTTATAAACTCAAATGAATAAGCACAAGAACAATTCAATTTTTTTAATAATATAATTTTGGTAAAGTAACTATTAGAAAATAGGTACTAGTGTTTACTACATGATAATAAACTCAAATAACTTAGCACAAGAACCATATGAGACACTTCTGTTTTTTGTTATATTATACCTTGTTCTACTAATGAAAGTATGTGCAAGGAACTTTCTAACCAAAGGCAGGTTGAGTTTGAGATAAATATAATGAGTAAAATTCATCCACTTCATTGGACTACAAGTACAACAATGCAAGATATCATGAATGAAAAATATACAGGAAGACTATGAGGTTTTTAAAAAAAAGTTTGATTCATAAATGCACAAAACACTTAGAAAATTGTTATTACTTCATCATGCTAAAATATACTACTGCTTCATCAAAAATCACTTTCAAAATGAGATATTGTTCTTGATTATATTTCAACTGATTTACAATTGACTGACATTTTTTTTGTCTGCTTTGGATTGAAAATGTATGCCAAATTTTTCATGATTATCATAACTCAATCGCATAAGTCATTTTAGAAAAACTTGCGATCGACTTCACAGTCGACTGTCTCTCTTTTGGGCAGTACGGTAACACTGTCATTTCCTGTAACCAACAATTTCTTTGTCGAAGGTGGTATGTTCGACCACACGGTCAACTGTTGTCTCTTGGGTTACAGTCTTTCCTTATTTGACTTTGATTTACCCTCTTGTATGAAGTTGGTATTGTTGAATAATCTTTTGATTGTATCTTCTATAATGATGATATCATGAAATTTCATCTTTTGTTGCTTGATCCATATAGTGTATCACAAATTCAATATCTCTCTTTTTGATTAGTGAATGGATTTAGTTGGCAAATACATTGCGTTCATATCTATTTGTGTGTGCACCTTTATATTTTTTATGTCTATGTTTTTGACAAATACAATTTCTTTTGCATATGTTTTTGTGAATTTTCTTGAGAGTATGGTCGGCCGATGCTTTGAAACCCCCGTCTTATTTCCTGTATTCTACATGTCTGTCACCTCCAAATTTTTTTCTTCTTCTACCAATTTTTTGTACCTTTTTGGCGTGTTCCAAAAATGGAGAAAAAATCTTAGAATTTAATTAAATTTAATAAACTTAAAATTTTACGTGTGCATGTTTTGGGTTATGAATATAGGATGCATCATGAAAACACACTTATAATTCTTAATGCATCATGAACACACACTTATTCAATTCTTATGTGCATGAACTTAGGGGTATTATTGGATTTAGGTGGAGCATTTGAATATCTTTATTTTAAATTCTAAGGTATGTTTTGTTCACATCAAAAGGGGGAGAATGTTGACCCTATGTTTGATGTGCACAAAACATATCATTGACACTAATATTTTCAGTTTAGATATACATGATTTACAAGAAAAGTAAATCAAAACAAAGAGAAAAAAGATTAGCAATCAAGCAAAATAGGAATGCATCAAAGAAGATTGCAACTCAAGAAATATGTGTTTCAAATACTCAAGAAAGTCAGCAATGATCAATTATTTATTTACTAGATTTTCCCGTGGGCACTTGCCTACGACACGTCTTCGGAATGATACAGCATACGAAAAGTCTTGTAAACAGTAAAACAACAATTATGTAGCTCAAGTTTGAATAGTTTAACAATAATTAGTTATAAATAAAAGTCCATGTTCCCATTAGTATATGTTGAAAAATAATAATAAATGGGGGTGTAAAATCCAACTTCTTAGAACTTTGAGGGTAGAAAATGATGAATTTTAACTGTTGAGGAGATATCAATGTAACATGAGCAATAAAAAAAACATAAAAAATCTGAAATCTTACAAACTTGAAATCTGAAAATCTAAATTTCTAAGTAAATAGAGAGAGAATGAGAGAGGGAGAGAGAGGGAGAGAGAAAGAGAGAAATATGAAAAAAGTGAAGAGAGAATAGAGAGATAGTAATAAAGTAATGAGTTTTTTTTAGTTTTTAGGGAAAAATTAATTTTGGGGGGAAAAACTTTTTGGAGGAAAAATATGTTTTGGGAGGGTGAATCTAAGCCGTTGATTTAGGTTTTAATTGAAGGGGAGCCACGTGATAGCTTTTCTTTGTGTTTTATTATATAGATGTTTTTTTCAGAAAATACTATGTAAAGATCCGTTGATTGATTGATTAGTATTTGGAAAGAATATAAAGTGGATTCGCCAAATAAATGTTAAACCTGTACGATAGCGGTCGATCGTACTATATGTCGGTCGATCGTCACAACCATCGAACGCTAACTATAGTATAAAAATGAGTCAGTCGACTGGTCACCTCTCGACTCTCAAGTTAAAATGTGAATGGTCGACTTCCTAAAAGAGTGGTTGACCATAATCTTGCAGAATTGACTATTTCAAAAATAACTTTTCATCTTTGGAAAGCTACAATTCCTTGCTCTATAAATAGAGGTGAATTCACTAAGTTTTTTTTGGTCATTTGCAATCATAATTATTCTGAACTAATCATTCAATCAACGATCCGAGTATGTGAGCTTTTATTGTTATCTTTAGTCAAGATCAAAATAGATATTAAGAGTTTCTTTTCTTCCACTTCGGTGAGTTTTGCAGAACTTGTTTGTAGAAGTCCTTCACGGTGTAATAGGACTCTCGGCCTGAATTTCGAGAATCACTGTATGGGGTTTAAAGTATAGTGGAACACTTGTGACAGAGAATTGCTACAAGTAGGTGGTATGGACGTAGAACTGGGGGTCAAACCACATTATATTGCTGTGTCTCTTGTGCTTGTTGTGTTTGCTTTCTCTAACTCTATCTCTTTACTTTACACATTTTATTTAAGTATTTAATTTTTGTACAATCACCAAATTCAACCCCCTTAAGGTGAATTACAGTGGGTTCTGTTAGGATCGTGGCCTCAAATACACGTAGGCACGGAGT
Organism: Hemerocallis citrina; assembly: GCA_017893485.1. NCBI lineage: Eukaryota > Viridiplantae > Streptophyta > Magnoliopsida > Asparagales > Asphodelaceae > Hemerocallis > Hemerocallis citrina. The sequence continues at coordinate 106,996,530 of CM030367.1, forward strand.
ACTTGAAGTTGGAGAAGAAGAGGAGAAGAGAAAGTGCAAGAGAAGACAACAACAAGTAGAAGAAGTGCAACTGAAGAATTGCGGTCAACCGACCGAATGTGCGGTCGACCGTCCCAAGTTGTTGAGAGTTTTTCGAGTGTACATGGTTCAACAGAGAAGGAGACGGTCGAACGTGCAATCGGCCAGTCATGTCTCTGGTGTGGACTTTACACATTATGGTTGACCGACCTGGGGTGCGGTCGACCGACATCGACGCTGTGTTATTTGGGCGGACGAGTTTAAGGCTCAATAAGCTGGGTTTGTGTTTATCTTTTAGGGTTTACTTGGGACTATATATATGGCGGTAGACTCTAAGATTTGTATCTTTGAGACCAAAAGGTGAGCCGTTATCATTGTTCAACTTCAAGAGGGGATTGTACCGAAGTATTTTAAAGGTGAGGGAGAGAGATTGAGAGTTGTAATCTCGTTGTAATCTTTGTATTTCTTGGAGAATAAGAAGTATTGGTTATCTCTGCATATTGATTGTGTTCTTGTGAGATCTTGCTTATATCGTGGTAGCTTGTTCTTGGATCATCTAAGTCTTGCTAGTTTCTATTGCTTGTGGTGTACTTCTGCTATTAGCACTACAAGTTGTGGTAGATTCTTCAACAAGTGGTATCAGAGCTCTAGGTTCGAGATGGTCGATAGCAAGTCAAAGACCGAGAGGTTCAATGGGAGTAACTTCGCAATTTGGACGATTTAGATGATAGCGTATCTTCGTCAGAAATATCTTGATGATCCTTAGCTTGATGAGAATCCGGAAGGTGGAGACAAGGATGCAAAGGTCTTAGCAGAGTGAAATCGTTTGGATCATAAGGAGCTAGGGAAGATTCAGTTGGGGCTTAGTAGGAAGGCTCTATTTCATATCTCGAAGGCAAAGACCACAAAGAAGGCTGTGGAGATTCTCATGGATATGTATAAAAAACTGTCAGCATCTAATCAAATTCTTTATCTGAAGAAATCGGTTAATATGAAGTTGAAGGAAGGAGGTTCAGTAGTAGAACATGTGAACAATTACTGCATGGTTTATAACCAGATGGAAGCTGCAGGTTTAAAGTTTTCAAAGAGGAGGCAGTCATTGTTACTTCTATCTACTTTATCCGATAGTTATGGTACGGTGGAACAGACTATTATAGGCACTTTGAAAGATTCGACGACTCTACAGGATGTGGTGAGTAGCATTCTCAACGAGGAGGTGAGAAGGGTGAGAAACGGGTGATATCCATTATCATCTTCTAGAGATTCTGCAATGTCTGTTGAGAGGAGACGTGGGGGATCTAAGAGCTGTCGAAGAAGAAAGATCAAAGTAGTTCATCTGAGAGTGAGTTTGATGACATCGATGGGGGATGTGGGTCTGAGTGCTGGTATTGTCACAAGAGAGATCACATGATGCGCAGTTGCAAGGCTTATATGAAGAGGAAGCAGGAGAAACTGAAGAGTGATATCCCAAAGGAAGCTCAAGGAAGCTCTGGTGGGGCTTGTTGAAGATTTATGCTTATCAGCTCGGGTGGAGTGTGGCACTCGAAATTGGTGTATTGATTCTGTAACCCTTGTTTTTCATTTTGTGTATTTTTTTGAGTGTATTTTTCGTTTTGGTGTATTTTCTCTCTTGTATTCTTTCTGAACCTTATATTGGAGTTGTTTCAATATATATTCATTTTATTTCATTTTTTTAGCCCTTGTGGTTGATCGGTTGTCTTTTTGTTTCGTTCTTCACTATTATTGTTTTCTTTCTTTCATTTGGTTCTTATCTTCTTTATTTTATGTTCTTGGGTGCTTATGGTGGTTTTGGTTGCTCAACCTATTCCCAATCATATTGATTGATCCCCAATAGATTTACCAAAGCCAAATTAAAACAAATCCTATTTTTAATCCTTATCAATACCCATTAAATAAATCCTACTACTACACCTAATTACCCATAACCCAATTACCCATTAACCCAACTCCTAAACCCTAATCCCCTCATATATATATATCCCTAATCCTTCTCTCACAAAACCTTAACTCTAATTCCTTGCACCCTAGCCCCCGGCCTCCACACTTTCTCTCCCTCCTTCCCTTCGCGGCGCCGTGCTGCACACCCGACCCCCCCTCTTGGCTGCACCCTTCGGCCACACAAACCCCCACACCCAATCCTCCATCCCCTACTTCATCTGATCACCACCATATACTACTCCCTCTCCGATCATCTCCCCCTCTTGGCCGACCAACTCCCAAGCCTCAAGCATCGCCATTCATCTCTCCCTTTTGTAGTTTCTCTCTTCTCTTGCTTTGAGAAGCATGCTGTGTGTTCGTGCAATTTTTCGTGGGATCGTTGCTCTTGATTTGTGGCTCTCTTGTTCGTGGATTTTGGTTCGTTGCTCGGGAATCCGTTCTCGTTATTCTTGGTGTTCTTCGTTTTCGTCTTCGATTAAGGCAAGTAACTTGTACTCAAATTCCTTTGTATGATACAAGTCAAAAATACCACCTATAGTGTAGTTGGGTTCTAGAGACGACTCTTGTGTGTTATGTTTGATGGGTTTTGTCTCTATTGTGAAAATTTGACCATAGTTGTCTCACGACACAATATTGACATGAATTAACTTAGGTTTGCCCGTTCTTGATTTGATCATGTATGTGAGACTTCTTGTGAGAAATTGGGTATTTGTTGAGAACCATATGATAGACTTGTTTTAGATATGTTAATAAACCTATTTCATGATGTTTGGACCCTTGGTATACTCGATTTCATGTTTGGTTGTGTTTTGAACAAGTTTTGTATGATATATGTTGAGTTGTCATTAAAGGGAAAAAGTCTGTATTTTGTCAATGATCTGTTTTGTTTGCTGCTTTGGACTGTCTTAAAGTCAGTATCTTAATTTTCAGTATAAAATATGAGTTTTAGAGAATTTCATCTATTTTCAAACCCCTCTGACCTTGCTTGATTTCGTTTTCGTATGTGTGAGATATGACTGTTTTACTACAGAGGTGTAGATCTTTTTCAGATTTCGTTTCTTGGTGTTTTTGATGACTAAATCATTTTAATATCTGTGCTACACATTATTTTGATCCAAAACTTTGTTCAGTATTTCTTTATCTAGTTAGGGATTACTCAGAATTTTGGTGATTTTATTGATGAGTTTATACGTCGTTTCATGCTTGTTTATAAAGACTATACTTACTTTATGTTACTCGCTGTTCTGTAAAGAATCGTATTTTCACCCTATTTCCTTCTACTGTATGAAAAATTCTTGTCAAATATGAAAGTTAATATAATTTGTCTATTTTCATCTTCCTTTGACGGATTTCGATTTTGTTTCACTGGTTGCGAGATATTATGGTTTTCGTACAGCAGTGTTGGGATTTCCAGATTTGCCAAACTACTGTTTATTGATGTTTTCCGATTTTTGATGAATAATCTAATTTTACTGAAAAATTATGAAACTTTATGTTTAGATACTGGACATATAGGGGAATACCCCAGAGTTTTCATGTTGTTTTCCTGCTCTTGAATACGTTTTCCTGATTTCTGGCTGAACCTATTTTCTGTGTTCAAATCAGTTTTGAGATATGTTTTTGTGAATTAATATATGACTTATTTGTACTCGTTGGATTCGGTTGGGAGTCTACTTTTTAGAAGTTTGGACGGATTCAGATTTGCATGTTTGTAACACTGAAAATCACTGTTTTACTACAGTATGGTCTTGCTGTCCTGAACTTGAGATTTGTTTATTTTATTCTTTTATGAGATACCTTGCATACGTACATATTTATCCTGCAACTTGAACTTGTTACATGATCATGAAATGATATACTTGATATATTTTTCACATCTACATGCTTGTTGGACGCTAATAATAATAAAATAACCAAGCCGAGATTAAGGGAAAGATCTAGTAGTGGATAGTGCAGAAATGTGTACTCGAAAGAACCTATTGGTTATTGGAGCTTGTTTACATGTGGATCTTGACACGATATACATGACACATACACACATGACACCGGAGCTTGTTTAAGTTTTGGAGCTTATTTTCATGATACATGATTACATAATACTTGGAGCTTGTCCCTGAGTACACTGCCCTATATGGTTCCCTATGAAATCTAAAGCGAAACTGTTTGTTGTAGCAACCATGTGTTATATTTTTGGGATGCATGAAGTGCTATCTAGATAGTAATAACTACAAGACTTGATACATGATACTTAAACATGACACTTGAACATGATACATGCCTTACTTGACACTTGACTACATGATACATGAGATTTAATACTTGATATATGCTACATGATTACATGATTCTTGATACTGGTTACTAGGTACATGACACTTGTTTACTTGACACTTGACACATACTATTATACTTTCTCATCTTGCCATGCCATGAATTATATTCTGTTATCCTGATTATACCATGCTAGACTTGTTACTTAAATTTACCTATTTCATTTACTTGTATCCTGTATTATAAGTGGTCTGCAACTTGCAATTGACGGGTACTTGCTTTCTTTTTCCTTCTCCTACACATTTAATTAATTGCAGATCAGGATGGTCGACTGGCAGATAGTATTGGCGAGATGATGTATTAGTGCTGGAATTTCTGCTTTACGATTATTATTATTATTGTTGCTTGAACTTGAATAAGATGTACTTGATCACTTGGATATTTATCTTGTATTTGGGCGATGTGACCCAGGATATTTGACTTGTTCAGAATTTTATTATTTGAGATTATTATATTTGGTTTCAAATAATTTTTGTTGGTATCTTCTTTCAATTATGCATGCCTGGTTGTATCTGTTGCTTTCGACTCTGAATTTTCTTGTGAAATGTTGTAAAGATTTCTTGAACAGCTTATGGATGATGAAAATCATTCGCTGGGCTTTTGTCTCGTATCCGTATTCCATATTCTTTTTGGGAAGCGGGGCGTGACAGATTCAGGAGCTTTTTTTCATTACACTCCGAGGAGGGAGGTGTTTGATGACTACAAGGAGAGTTCTTTTGAAGATGTGATCGTGGGGAACGGTCACCGGTGTCCTGTACGAGGGGTTGGTACTGTTCGCGTGAAAACCAATGATAATCAAAGTGTTGTCTTGCGGGATACAAGGCATGTTCCAGACTTGAAGGAAAATCTTATCTCGATTGGAAGGCTAGACAAAGAGGGTATGTCTACTATAGTTGGTAGTGGGGAGTGGCATTTAGCCGCAGGTTCAATGGTGATTGCAAAAGGGAAGCGTGAAGGAACGCTGTATTTGCTTAGAGACGTGAGGGACATTTCTCCTGTAATCGACTCTCAGCCAGATCGAGTAGCAGGCTGTGTATGGTGCAACAAAGTTCTTTCAGTTGTGGAGGGGAGGTTACTAATTTAGTGGGAGCTGCTGGCCATAGAAGTGATCCTAAAGGGCAAGACGTTGCTTCGGTGAGGGTACTTTACGATTTGGCAGACAAAGCTTCAAGTAGCTCTTGTGAGGTAGAGAGCACCGGTATCAATATACGGGGTGATGTCGATAAGGGTAATCGAAATGAGACTGTAGGGTTTGAACAGTTTGTAGATTTTTTGGAGGTGTCATCCACGGAGACTTCTAGTGTAGAGGGTGCATTGAGAGGCTTTGAACCATGTCCGATGTTCTGCCAGTTGGGGAGTCTTGTAACACGAAATTCGACATGAGAGGTTGTTTCTCTGGTATTCGTGCTCTATGCGATTGGTGGAGTACATCTTTCCAGAGGCGATGATGGGGTGGTTGGTGCACTCCACGTGGTGGAGTGGCGAATGTGCTCTTCATGAGAGTGGGGAGTACTTGGGTCTTCCATGAAAGTGGGAGATTGGCAGAGATAATGCGAGATAAGATTTCAATAACTTTGAAGCGTTGTGTATTTGGTCCAAGTGAGAGATTGTTAGGATTGTGGCCTCAAATATACGTAGGCACGGAGTACTTGAAGTAGGAGAATAATAGGATGAGACAAAGACAACAAGAGAACAACAACAAGTAGAGGAAGTGCGGCTGAAGAGTTGCGGGCAATCGACCGGGTGTGTGGTAGACCGACCCAAGCTGCTGAGAGTTCTTCGAGTGTACAGAGTTCAACAGAGAAGGAGACGGTCGACCGTACAGTCGACCAGTCATGTCTCGGGTGTGGGCTTTACAAGTTGCGGTCGACCGACCTGGGGGTGCGTCGACCGACATCGACACTGTGTGTTATTTGGGCTAACGAGTTAAAGGCCCAATAAGTTGGATTTGTGTTTATCTTTTATGGTTTACTTGGGGGTCTATATATATGGCTGTAGACTCTAGGATTTGTATCTTTGAGATCAAGAGGTGAGCCGTTATCGTTGTTCAACTTCAAGAGGAGATTGTGCCGAGTGTTTCAAAGGTGATGGAGAGAGATTGAGAGTTGTAATCTCTTTATAATCTTTGTATTTCTTGGGAATAAGAAGTATTGGTTATCTTTGCATATTAATTGTGTTCTTGTGAGATCTTGCATATATCGTGGTGGCTTATTCTTGGTTCATTTAAGTCTTTGTAGTTTCTAATGCTTGTGGTGTAGTTCTGCTATTAGTACTACAAGTTGTGGTAGATTCTTCTATATGTGGTAGATTCTTCTTCTAAAGGCTACCTCAGGGTTCTACAGGCAAGTTGCTAGTCGCTTCTCAGTATTCGACACAGAGATTTTCAAACTTCATAGATCTCTAGTTTTTTGAACTCTAATAACACTTTCCTTTGCCTCCCAAAGCTATTAATAGGGGGATCTCAAAACTTCAATTACAAATTCTCATGAAATGAAAGTACAAATTGCTAATAAGGTTTAGCACCGGGAGGGTTGATTCTTTAAGCGATGCAAGACTAATTTTCCTTGTATGGCAAATAATTTTCATTTTATAATTTCCTCTTCTATTTTTTGGAGGAATAGGAATTTGCTAAATGTTGATATGTAATTGTGTAAAGTTATTTGAATTTACAAAACTAATTGGTTTATGCAATTTAGAAATGAAGTGGGTGTAAAGGGAAATTACTTCAACATAGAATATGCAATTTGTTGAAAGCTAAATATGGACATGAAAGCAGATTAGACCTAGATGCCATCTCCCACAAGGGAGTCCTGAAGTGAAAATAGATACAAATAGTATACTGTACTTTTTGATTAAATAGTTTAAAGGATACATCAACATATATTAAATGGGTAATATCTTTTATCATATTTGACCTTTTATCAATGATATTGATCAATAGAATTTCCCCCCAAAATAAGCACTATTTTCAAACTATATCGCATAAAGGGATCTTCACCAAACTATTTCTACAATTGTTTTTTTTTTGCTACATCAGCAAAGGTAATAGTTGTCAACTGTGGGTTCTGCTTTTATGAGGCCGCGAATGGGAACTTCTACTTCTTCTCAATATTTTGTTTTGATTGCTGCAATTCCGTTTGTGGCCATAGTTCATTTTCTGTATATACAAGGCTGCAGTTAGGAATTGCGGCCTAGTCTATACATAAGCCATAGTAAATAGCTGCGACCTCTCTTTAACATATTCTACTCGATCGTCTACAATCTCTATCTCCATTCTTATGGACTACGCTCTATGTCTTTTGAACTTGTTAAAGAGAGGCTGCAGCTATGAACTGCGTGTTGAGTATATGTCTTGCATACTTGTGTTCGATTAGAAGAAGAGTCGATGAAGCGAAAGAAGGTCGAAGCATCGATGGAGAGACAAAGTCAAAAGCAGCAACAATAACAACAAAACAACAATGACAGTCGACCGCATGAAGTCTCTATTTAAAAAAAAAGAATAGTGCGGTCAATTTCACCCTTTAGCAGTCGACTACATGCAGCTGTTGGTTGTAATTTGAGCCTATATCCAGAGGATATTTTGAGCCCATCTTCAATTCCAAGTTAGATCAACGGCTCCTATCGTGTGACTTCTTCTACAAGATATATAAGATGGTTATTATATCAAGACTACAATTAAAGTTTCTCTAGATCTCTATATATTGTAATAGTCTCCACTGAGAGAGACAAGTATTTCATTGATATTTCATTTATTGTAAGTGAGGCTCTAGAGATAGTTCTTGGTGAGTGAGTTTGTAACTAATTCTTTGTAATCTTCTCTAGATGAAGAATATCTACCAATATTTTTTCCCAGATTAAGTTTGCCCGAATAGGAACAAATCTTTGTGTATTTGGTGTGATCTACTATTTGATTGTTCATCAAATCTGTTTGTGCCTCTCGCTACCATTGCTCAACAAATTTTGCTGTGCCACGATTTCCTAACACTAGTGCATACGTATAGATAAGGCCGCAATTCCCAACTACGGCCTTAGTAATGAATAAAATGATTTGCAGTCGCAAATAAACAGTGGCAATAAAAAAATACAAACAAACAAATAAATAAATAAATATATCTATATAATAAAACACAAAGAAAGCTATCAAGTGGCTCTCCTTCAATCACCCAAAAATCAAAGGCCTAGATCTAACCTCACAAAACACATTTTCCCCCCAAAAGTTTTCTCTCAAAACTCAAATTCAAATCCCCCCCCCCCCCCCCCAAAATAAAAAAAAACTCATTTATTTATTTAATTATTTCTCCCTCTCTCTCTCTCTCCCTCCCTCTCTCCCTCCTTCCCTCTCTCTCACTCTCATATATATATATATATAACATGGACTTTTATAACCTAATTTATAATTATTTTTCACTATATAATAATGGAAACATGGACTTTTATTTACAATTAATTGTTGTCATACTTTTCAAACTTCAGCTAAATAATTGTTGATTTATGGTTTACAATGCTTTTCATATGCTGTATCGTTCTAAAGACGTGCCGTAGGCACGTGGCCACAGGCAAATCTAGTATATATATAAAGAAGTAGCCACAGCTCCCATCTACAGCCTCATGAAAGAAGAATTTGCAGCTGGCAACTACATTCTTTGCTGACATGGTAAAGAAGAGACCACACATAAAAATAGTTTGGTGAAGATCTCCTTATGCGGCATAGTTTGAAAATGAGACTTATTTGGGAAAAAAGTTCTTCATAAATAAATAGTCTGCATTCTCTATCAACTATTTGCTCGTTGAAGAAGTGTGTGTGAAGCGTGTGCTAGTAGATTATCTCATGTTAGATAATCAATAACAATAACAATAACAATATATATATATATATATATATATATATATATATATATATATATATATATATATATATATATATATATATATATATATATATATATATATATATATAGTCCTCTTCCGTTGTGCACTAGCCTTCGTGTGCACTCCGTGTGCACTCGGCCTTCGTGCCTTTGTAACGACGATCCGAACTGTTGACATTGATCTACACGTTTAATTTAGTCTAAATAAGTAAAATCTCCCTTATGCAGATGAACTTCCTTAACTCAGCGAGGGAGTGCCTTGCTCACCCAAAAACACTTAGCTTTATCCTCTTTGGAGATAGAGATTTCTGCTAGTTCGTTCACGTGTGTGGAGCTGGCTTATCCCATATCAAGGGGAGTTCCAGGGCATCGATGGGAAGGGCTGAGCCCCCCATCGTAGCAGAATAGCATGCCCGAGTAGCTTCCTCACTCCCATTGGCTTCCCCTACTCCTACGGCCGTAGGTAACTTCATTTTCAGGTGGTATGCTGAGGCGAATGCTTGGAGGGCCACTAACCCAAGGCGACCGTATATAGAATTGTAGGCGGATTTCATATCGACCACCATGAAGTCTAGTGCTTCGGTGAGAGTAGTCGGAGCCTTCCCTAAAGTTACATGAAGGGTTACAATTCCCTCAATCATCATGGGGGTACCGGAGAATCCATGGAGTGTGTACACTACAGGCTTGCAGGCGATCCTGCTTAAGCTTGAGGCATTCAAACACATTCAGGAAGAGGATATTGACTGAACTTCCGTTATCAACTTGAACCATGCGTACTTCATGATTTGCCATACACATGCTGATCTCAGTGAGGTGTTTGGACACCTTCCAAATCCTGATCCGAAAAAGTGATGCTAGCTCCTGGGCTTTTCGGAGGCGGGATGTTATGCACTGAGTTTACCTCTCGAACAAAAGCTTTTCTTGATAAGCTGGAGGCTCCCCCCATGTGCCCTCCCTTTATAGCATGAAATAATTCCATCCGCTCGATCCCTGAGACTCAGTTGGCCTCTCCACTCGCTTGTTGGCTCCCCTGAGGGGGGGGGGGGGGAGGTTCGGTGTCATTTATTTAAGAAATGTTTGCGAGGTATCCTCGTCGGAGCAACACGTCCACCTCATCCTTAAGGGCTCAACAATCATCTTTAACGTGGCCATGGTCTTTGTGGAAGGCACACCACTTGGTTTTATCCTGCTGCTTTCTTGAGGCGTTCATTTTGGGGGGAGGTCGAAGGATCCCATCCTTTTCAACTTCCATAAGGATGAAAGATATGCTTGCATATAGCAGGGTGTACTTCTCAAAATGAGGTATGGGAGGCAGGCGTCACTGGCTCGAGGCATCCTTCTGAGATTTTTGGGGTTCATCTTCGTTAATGCCTTTCCGTTTGTTCCCAGACGGAGGTACCTTATGCTTTTAGGGGCGGATCGCCTCTTCAACTCGAATATACTTCTCGACTCATTGAAGGAGGTCAGAGAAGTCCCGAGGAGGTCTCTTGATGAGGGAAGCTTTGAGGTCATCATGTTTGACATTATATCTGAACGCGGCCGTTGCCACCGCAGAATCGAGTGAGGGGATGGATCTGGACTCAGCCGTGAAGCATTGGACATAGCTCTTGAGGGACTTCCCATCCCTTTGCTTGAGATCTAACAAGGAACACTGGTCTTCTCTAACTTGTGGTTGGTGATGAAGTGTGTGAGGAAGAGCTTCTCAAGATGGTCAAAGGAAAATATGGAGCCCGGCCTTTCAAGGTTTTCGAAAAAGTTTTGCACAGGAGGGAGTCTGATGCTTGGTGGATCATCATGAGAGTTTTAAAATTCTCGCTGTGGTCTACTGGGTCAGTCTCCCCGTTGTACACCTCAGAAGCTGGGACCTTGAAGCTAGCAGGGATGGGAGACACTATAATCTTCCTGGAAAAGGGAGGTATGACGGGGGGATATCTTCCTTCTTGCTTTGCTCCCTCCTTCTTTAGTGATGCCAGGAGGTCTTCCATCTTTCGTAGACACCGGAGGACGACATCTTTCTACTGATCAGATCTGGTGGACTCGTGGGACTCTTCGTGTCATGGAGGAGTAGAGTGATGAGGACTGGGTTGTCGGGCCCGGGGAGGAATTATACTGAGGGCTTGAAGGATTTCATATTTGAGCTCTCGGAGTTCGGATCTAGTGACGGGCACTCCCTCATCCCTTCCCATCCTAGGGGCTATCCTGCTGGTTGGAGTTGGGCGTCTCATCTCTCGAGGGGGAGTTCTTCTGCGGTTCCTTAGGGAACGACGAACCCTTCGCCCCTAGGGAGAGGGGGATCTCCTTCATTTTCTGGGAGAGGGACTTCTCTCGTGCCCCCTTAGAGAGGGAGTTCTCCTGGACCTTGGTTTTCGAGGAGAAGGGCTTCTCCTACTCCCCCGCTGCTCCGGATGTGAGGCTTCCTCACGAGCCCTCCTCTCATTGAGACAAATTCGGAGGTCAGACCTCTACTGGCGACTGACAATTACCTGACGAAGGTCGGTTTGTGGTTGAGGGAGTGAGGAAGGGGTAGAGGTGTAAACAGATCCTCTAATTTTAACAAAGGGCCTTGCTGGATGGTTCGGGACGACTCTGACGATGTAGTACCCTTTATTTTTTTAAATATTATTTTTAAAGGTTATAAATGAATTTAAATGATTTTTGGAGATTTAATAAACATTTTTCTGAAAATCTATCTTTTTACACGTGCAAAACACGTGCAAATATTTTCTTGAGAAGTTCAAAAGCCAAAATTATTTTAAGGAAAATCATTATTTATTATTTGGGATTTATTTGTAATTTTTTTAGATTTTTCTGATATTTATTCGATCTATTTGCAAATATTAAGAAAAGAAGGATCTTTTTGCAAAATTGTCATTTTGAGGGGTGAAAGTGCAAAAATATTTTCTAGACTTTTAAAATAGTGCCGACTGGAAATACGGAGGTTATTCTGCTTTTAAATCTCAATTTAATCGATTTTATCAAGTTTCCAAGTATAGGAATCTATTTATGTAAAGTTATATTTTAAAGGGGTTATTTTGCAAATGTGTCTAAAAACCCTAAATCCTCTATTTCCGGCCTATTTAAAAGAAACGCAGCCGTCATTCGCTATACAACATAAAGTTTTATTATTTTTTTGGAGGAATTAAGAAGAGGATCTTGGATTTTGCAAAAGAGAAGTTTTCTTAAGGGATTTCTTCATTCGAGGTGAGTGACATGTTTGTTTTGCTTGTGTATTTTGCATGTAATTGTTTTGTTGATTTGTTTTGGTACAATTTGGTTGTTTGATCTATGAATATTTAATGGATCTTGGATGTTGAATCTTATTGCTAGAAAGCATGTTTAGGGTTTGAATATGAATATACACATTATGAATTGGATGAAAAATTGGATCTTGTGAAACCCTACTTGTTTGTAAATAGGATTGTATGTGGGTAGTCGTTCTCTTTTGGGTTAATGTTGGATTGAATGAATATGGTGAATTTTATGCATGAATCTAATAAAGGTGAGACCTTTTATGATTTTGAGTATTTGGTTGAATACAAATTGGACGTGGTGATGTTATCAATTAATTATGGTTGTGAGTTGTCGTAGTAATTCAGTTTTGAGGAATTTGAATGGAAAGTTATGAATCAAGAGATCATATCTTGAGAATCAAAATTTGAGAATTTAGTCGAGTTGAGGAATATACCCAAATTGGGGATTCTTTTGAGATTTTGATATTTATATGTTTTGGATCTGAATACGAAGAAATTTTAATGAGTAATTGATTTTTAGAAAACTCTATTTTGATGATATGCACAATTTCATGTTTGATTGAAGGAAATCAACAAGATCTCTATTTTTATAAATTCAAGTAGTTTGATTTAGTTTTGTAGACTATTATAAGTCCTACCAGTTATATCTGAACGTATAAGAAATATGCTTTTTGAAGAAATCGTTTTCATAAAGTAGAACTATGTATCGGTTGAATTGTGCACAACCAAAAGTATACAGTCTGTAGGTCGACAGTCGACTGGTATGAATTTTCAGTCGACTGATACGACCCGGCTACTATGTTCTTTAGTTTTCTTGAAATTTCTTTCTGGACAGTCCACCTATGATCCTTTTCAGTCGACTGCTATACTTAGAATATTTTCTTAAAGATTATTGGATTTTCTCTCTGGACAGTCGACCTATGACCTTTACAAGTCGACTTATAAGACTTAGATTATTTTCTTAAAACCATAGAATTCTCTTTCTGGACAGTCGACTTACGCTTGTTATTTGTCGACTGATACTGATGTACCTTTATATTTTTGAATGTTTTTTCAAATGATTTATTCTCTGAATGCTTTAATCTATAACTTATTATTTTATACCTTATCTTCTATTGAACATATGTTTTCAAGAAGTTAAGTTGAGCAATTTATGTTGGAAAGTTGGTTTGGACATTTGAGTGTGAGTCTCTAGAGGGTGTGTGTGACCCTAGTATACCGGCAGTTGAGATATTTATGTTTGGGCCTGTTGAGACAGGTTTTAGTTGATCAGTTGTCGAGTTAAGTCCGGTAGGGTGCACCAACTCTAGGTGATTCGTTAAGTAATTAAATAACCTAAAAAGGATAAGGACATGCACTAGTGGTGATATGATGAACGAGAACATGGGTTATGGACCTCAGTATGGCTTGCGGTGTGAGATAATTCCCGGAATTATCCAGGTGTGAGTGAAATAGTCTCCGGAATTACCTGTGGTATGGGATTGATCTCCGGAATTATCGGGGTCGAGATGACGCACATGTGGTATTCGTGTGATGAGGTGTCATTGCTTGCGGTGTGGGGTATTCTCGAAGATTCCCAGATGTGAGTGAAATAGTCTCCAGAATTATCTGTGGATAGAGATTGACCTCTGGAATTATCGGGGCATGGGCTAATACTCACAGTTTATCTTTATCTCGTAGTAGTCATCGTGTTAGGATTAGTTGCATAGCGGGGGATTAAACCCTATAAAGTGGAGACGTTAAGGGCTTGCACCGGACCTATGTAGAGTGGGATGCATAGATTTCGACAAGTACGCATTAGAGAGTCAGCATATAGACTTGTATTTTCTTGACTTGGTTTCATGCATTTTTTTCCTGTTTTCTACACTTGATACTTAGTTTAGCTTCACTTGAGGATTTTCATGTTTCCTTGCTATGTCATAATTTATGTATTATTATTTATTACATGTTGTCTATGAATCTATGCTTAACTTGTGTTGTTTGTTTTATGTCACTCACACCTTTATGGGCTGACCCCTTTAGTTTTGGGGGTTAGGGTTATCTTTAGCCTCATATTTTACAGGTGATTTCTTAAGGCTTGGATTTGGATGCTTGATGTTCAATTGATGTAGTGGCTCATGTAATTTGTAAAATTAAGTGTTGTAAAAAAAAGAGAATTGTGATTTAAGATGTATTGTATTCCGCTGTGCTATGTAAACGATTATTGTAATGAAAGTTGAAAATTTTAATTGGTGTTTGGTTGTGATTAATATTACATTGAAGTGGATGCTCAGAATTGTGCCATGTATTTTCTAAGATATTATATTAGAAATTCGGGGCGCTACAGTGATTGGTATCAGAGCATGCTTCAATAGTAATAATAAACATGGCATAAAAATAACCTAGGTGTCGACACTAGAATGTGAGTACCTAGATGTGGACATTAGAGCGTGAGTATCACATAGAACTGAAACATGATGTTTGGTTTGGGGTATAGTTGAGGTTTAGCCAAAGGGTATTAATGTGAAAGTGAGTTGTGTTGTGGTGCTCTAACCTTTCCTTCATTTTGCAGTATTCAGAATGACAGGACCCAGAACCAGAAATGGTAACAATATTGATGGAGTTGGAAGTTCCCATGGAACTGGAATGGATCTCGAGGCCGAATTTGCCAGGGTTATCAGACTTTGGAGGCACTGATGGCATCTAATTTGGCTCAGAATCAGAACCAGCATCAGAATCATGGAGCTGGACCAGAATTGGTTAACGCCGATCCCATCAAGCAGTTTGAGTCCTTCAAGAGGATGAGGCCGCCAGTATTCGGAGGGCAATCTGATCCAAATGAAGCTGATGATTAGATTAGACGGATGGGGACAATCTTCGAGGTATCGGAAACTCCGACAGCCAATAATGTGAAGCTGGCCACTATGCAATTGGAAAAGGACGCTGGTGTTTGGTGGCAAACGGTGAAGAGGACGTTGGGAAACCAGCCGATGACTTGGGAGGCTTTTCTGGAAGAATTCAGGGATCGTTTCTTTCCCCTGGATATTCAGGAGAAGAAGGCGACAGAATTCTTGAATCTACAGCAGGGCAGCATGACCGTGCGAGAGTATGAGACCAAGTTTGCTCAGCTGTCGAGGTATGTAACAGAGTTGATAGTTGACGAGGCGAAGAAGGCCAAGAAGTTTGAGCAGGGCTGGAGGCCAAACTTGAGTTCGAGAATGATTCCGTTGGGCATAAGGAGGTTCGACAAGCTGGTCAGGAGAGCAGCTATGACAGAGGAAGACATGGACCAGTTCCAGAAGAAGCAAGAAACCTGGAACCGGAACAAGAAGCTAGCATCAGGACAGTGTGGGAAGGGATTCCCGGCGAAGCAAGTCAAGTTCAGTGGTCCAGTGCAGAAGGCATCTGCAACTCAGGAAGTGACTTGTTATTACTGCAAGGAGGCAAGTAATTACAGGTCAGCGTGTCCTAAGTTGGCGAAGCAGACTTGTTTCCAGTGTGGGTAGGCAGAACATTCTAAGTCTCATTGTCCACAGTTGAGGAAGGATGGTTCAGGTGGAGGCAAATTCCAGAGGCAAGGGCGAGTGTTTGCATTGGCCGAGGAGGACGCGGGTAACTCGGAAGATGTGATCCAGGGTATGCAAGAGTTTTGATTTTATTTTAATCAATGTAATAAATAACACCTTTATTTGAGAATAATTGGAGATTGAGTATCACTCTTCATGTAACAGGGATTGTTTTGATTAATGGAATAAAGGCCAAGGTTTTATTTGATACTGGTTCTTCGCATACTTTTGTGTTGCCAAATTTTGCAAAGGTCGTAGGTGTGGAGCCTAAGTTGTTTCCAGGCAAGGTTCTGTCGGTGGCAACGCCGTCAGGTGAAGAATTGATCGCTGATCGATATTATGAGGGCTGTGATATCGAGATTGGCAGGAGATTATTCGGCATCGATCTGATCGAGCTGCAAGTCGTAGGAGTGAATGTGATCGTGGGCATTGATTGGATGGCAATATATGATGCCACAATTGAATGCAAGCAGAAAGAGGTGTTAGTGAAAGCACCAGGTGGTCCCGCAGTAACTTTCCAAGGGAAGAAGAAGATTTCGAAGGTGGCTACAATGGTATCCAAGATGGCGATTCCAGATGAAGTCAAAGGTATTCCGATCGTCAGAGATTTTCCTAAGGTGTTCTTGGAAGATTTTCCAGGATTACGGCGTGCAGAGAGATGTGGAGTTTTGCATCAATGTTCAGGCAGGGAGTGCTCCGATTTCTAAGGCTCCATATAGGATGGCACTTGTAGAGCAGGACGAAGTGAAGAAGCAGATTGAGGAGCTGTTGAGCAAGGGGCTTATTAGGCCGAGTTTCTCGCCATGGGGTGCGCCAGTGTTGTTAGTCAAGAAGAAGGATGGGTCAATGAGGATGTGCATTGACTACCGGGAGTTGAATAGGGTGACTATTCAGAACAAGTATCCACTCCCGCGGATTGATGATTTGTTCGACAGGCTTCGGGGAGCAGCTATATTTTCGAAAATTGATTTGAGATCAGGGTATCATCAGGTTCGAGTCAGGGAGGAAGATGTGAGTAAGACAGCTTTCAGGACTCGTCATGGACTCTATGTGTTTTTGGTGATGCCATTCGGGTTGACAAATGTGCCAGCAGTGTTCATGGATATGATGAATCGGGTTTTGAGGCCATTTATTGACTCCTTCGTGGTGGTTTTCATCACGATATTTTGGTGTATTCTAAGTCGGGGGAGGAGCATTCTATGCACTTGACAGCGGTATTACAGAAATTGCAGGAGCATAGCTTGTATGCCAAGTTGTCGAAGTCTGAGTTTTGGAAGTTTGAGGTAGCTTTCCTTGGTCATATCCTTTCTAAGGAGGGATTGGCCACTGATCCTCAGAAAGTTGAAGCAGTGAAGGATTAGCCCAGGCCAACGTCTGTGAAGGAAGTCAGAAGTTTCTTGGGTTTGGCTGGTTACTACAGAAGATTCATCAGGGTTATTCTCAGATTGCAGTTCCTTTAACAGGTTTGACCCGGAAGAATATGGCATTTTCATGGACTGATAAGTGTGAGGCGAGTTTCCTTGAGTTAAAGGAGAGGCTGACTACTGCACCTATCTTAGCTTTGCCACAAGCTGGGAAGGATTATGATATCTTCAACGATGCATCTTTCAGAGGTTTGGATTGGGTTTTGATGCAAGAAGGCAAGGTTATTGCTTATGGTTCAAGGCAAATGCGTCCACATGAGAAGAATTATCCGACGCATGATTTGGAACTAGCAGCTATTATCTTTGCCTTGAAGAAGTGGTGGCATTATGTTTATGGTGAGAAGGTCAATATGTACACCGACCACAAGAGCCTGAAGTACATTTATTAACAGAAGGATCTAAATTTTTGGCAGAGAAGGTTGTTGGAAGTATTGGAAGACATTCGTCCTGAGATCAAGTATCATCCGGGCAAGGTGAATGTGGTAGCTGATGGACTTAGCAGGAAGAGTATTTTATCAAGTTTGATCACTACTCAAAGTGAGTTGACAGCAGAGATTGATCAGGCAGGTATCGAGGTGGTGCTGCAGGGTTTAGGGATGTCTTTGGCTCAGTTGAGGCTGCAGTCTTCCTTGAGAGAGAGGATTTTGGAAGGTCAGAGATCAGATTCAGAGATTCAGAAGATGTTGCAACAGGTTTCAGAAGGAAAGCTATCAGAGTTTCGTGTCCAAGATGGAGTTCTTTGGATAGGTGAGAGGTTGTGTGTTCCGGATAATGCAGATTTGAGAGAGAGTATCTTGCAGGAAGCACACAGTACCTTGTTGTCAGTACATCCTGGAGGCACGAAGATGTACAGGGACATCAAACAATACTTTTGGTGGTCTGGTATGAAAAGGGATGTGGCAGATTTCGTGGCAAGATGTCAGACTTTTCAGCAGATCAAAGCAGAAAATCAGAGACCTGGAGGTTTGTTACAGTCGTTGCCTATTCTGGAGTGGAAATGGGAGAATATCAGTATGGATTTCATCACAGGTTTGCCGAGGAGTTCGAAGGGCAATGACTCGATTTGGGTTATCGTGGACCGTTTGACTAAGTCGGCTCACTTTCTAGCTATGAAGATTACTTGGTCATTGGAGAAATTGGCTGAGTTATACATCGGTGAGATTGTGAGGCTTCATGGAGTTCCTGTGTCGATTGTTTCTGACAGAGATGCAAGGTTCACTTCAAGGTTTTGGAAGAGCCTACAGCAGCTTTAGGCACCAGAACTGATTTCAGTACTGCTTTTCATCCACAGACCGATGGTCAGACGGAGAGGGTGAATCGAGTGCTGGAAAATATGTTGAGGGCTTGTATTATGGATTTCGGTGGTAGCTGGGAGAGATACTTGGCATTGGTTGAGTTTTCTTATAACAACAGTTACCATGCGAGTATCGGGATGGCACCGTATGAGGCTTTGTACGGGAGGAGGTGCAGGACACCTGTTTGTTGGTACGAGGTTGGCGAGAGGCAGATGTTTGGTCCTGAGATCGTGCAGCAGACGTTAGAGCAGATTGAGCTGATTCGCAAGAGGTTGGTTGAGGCCCAGAGTCGGCAGAAGAGTTATGCTGATACTCGACGAAGGGACTTGGAGTTTGAGGTTGGGGATGCAGTTTTTCTGAAAGTGTCTCCGACCAAAGGAGTGATCAGGTTTGGTAAGGGAGGCAAGTTGGCGCCAAGGTATATTTGGCCATACAGGATCGTGGAGCGGATTGGCAAGACAGCATATAGATTGAAGCTTCCAGAGGAGTTGGCACAGGTGCATGATGTATTCCATGTGTCATTGTTGAGGAAGTATATGTGCCCGATTAGAATAATCAGTTGGTAGAGATTCCTGAAGGTCTACAGGTGAACTTGAGTTACAAAGGACAACCTGTTGAGATTGTTGACCGTAGGGAGAAAGTTCTTAGGAGCAAAGTGATACCTATGGTCAAGGTGTTGTGGAGGAATCAGCAGTTCGAAGAGGCTACTTGGGAGCCAGAGGATCGCATGCAGAAGGATTTCTCTGAGCTTTTTGTATGAATGTACTTTCTTTTATGTGATGGTATCTTTTTGGATAATTTTACTATTGGATTGAATAATATTTCTCTTGTTTGATATGTCCTTCTATGTGAATGTTTTGAAATTATGGTTCGTTTATGAAATTTCAAATTCTTTGTTCATTCTTGTTTGGACCTCATTAGCGATAGTTCTGAGGACAGAACTCTTCTAAGGAGGGAGTGATGTAGTACCCCGTATTTTTTAAAATATTATTTTTAAAGGTTATAAATGAATTTAAATGATTTTTGGAGATTTAATAAACATTTTTCTGGAAATCTATCTTTTTACACGTGCAAAACACGTGCAAATATTTTTTTGAGAAGTTCAAAAGCCAAAATTATTTTAGTGAAAATCATTATTTATTATTTGGGATTTATTTGTAATTTTTCTAGATTTTCTGATATTTATTGGATCTATTTGCAAATATTAAGAAAAGAAGGATCTTTTTGCAAAATTGTCATTTTGAGGGGTGAAAGTGCAAAACTATTTTCTGGACTTTTAAAATAGTGCCGACTGGAAATACGGAGGTTATTTTGCTTTTAAATCTCAATTTAATCGATTTTTATCAAGTTTCCAAGTATAGGAATTTATTTATGTAAAGTTATATTTTAAAGGGGTTATTTTGCAAATGTGTCTAAAAACCTTAAATCCTCTATTTCCGGCCTATTTAAAAGAAACACAGTCGTCATTCGCTACACAACATAAAGTTTTATTATTTTTTTGGAGGAATTAAGAAGAGGATCTTGGATTTTGCAAAAGAGAAGTTTTCTTAAGGAATTTCTTCATTCGAGGTGAGTGACATGTTTGTTTTGCTTGTGTATTTTGCATGTAATTGTTTTGTTGATTTGTTTTGGTACAATTTGGTTGTTTGATCTATGAATGTTTAATGGATCTTGGATGTTGAATCTTATTGCTAGAAAGCATGTTTATGGTTTGAATATGAATATGCACATTATGAATTGGATGAAAAATTGGATCTTGTGAAACCCTAGTTGTTTGTAAATAGGATTGTATGTGGGTAGTCGTTCTCTTTTGGGTTAATGTTGGATTGAATGAATATGGTGAATTTTATGCATGAATCTAATAAAGGTGAGACCTTTTATGATTTTGAGTATTTGGTTGAATACAAATTGGACATGGTGATGTTATCAATTAATTATGGTTGTGAGTTGTAGTAGTAATTCAGTTTTGAGGATTTTGAATGGAAAGTTATGAATCAAGAGATCATATCTTGAGAATCAAAATTTGAGAATTTAGTCGAGTTGAGGAATATACCCAAATTGGGGATTCTTTTGAGATTTTGATATTTATATGTTTTGGATCTGAATACGAAGAAATTTTAATGAGTAATTGATTTTTAGAAAACTCTATTTTGATGATATGCACAATTTCATGTTTGATTGAAGGAAATCAACAAGATCTCTATTTTTATAAATTTAAGAAGTTTGATTTAGTTTTGTGGACTATTATAAGTCCTACCAGTTATATTTGAACGTATAAGAAATATGCTTTTTGAAGAAATCGTTTTGATAAAGTAGAACTACGTATCGGTTGAATTGTGCACAACCAAAAGTATACAGTCTGTTGGTCGACAGTCGACTGGTATGAATTTTCAGTCGACTGTTACGACCCGGCTGCTATGTTCTTTAGTTTTCTTGAAATTTCCTTCTCGACAGTCGACCTATGACCCTTTTCAGTCGACTGCTATACTTGGAATATTTTCTTAAAGATTATTGGATTTTCTCTCTGGACAGTCGACCTATGACCTTTACAAGTCGACTTATAAGACTTAAATTATTTTCTTAAAACCATAGAATTCTCTTTCTGGATAGTCGACTTACGCTTGTTATTAGTCGACTGATACTGATGTACCTTTATATTTTTGAATGTTCTTTCAAATGATTTATTCTCCAAATGCTTTAATCTATGACTTATTATTTTATACCTTATCTTTTATTGAACATATGTTTTCAAGAAGTTAAGTTGAGCAATTTATGTTGGAAAGTTGGTTTGGATATTTAAGTGTGAGTTTCTAGAGGGTGTGTATGACCCTAATATACTGGCAGTTGAGATATTTATGTTTGGGCCTGTTGAGACAGATTTAAGTTGATCAGTTGTCGAGTTAAGTCCGGTAGGGTGCACCAACTCTAGGAGATTCGTTAAGTAATTAAATAACCTAAAAAGGATAAGGACAGGCACTAATGGTGATATGATGAACGAGAACATGGGTTATGGACCTCAGTATGGCTTGCGGTGTGAGATAATTCCCGGAATTATCCAGATGTGAGTGAAATAGTCTCCGAAATTACCTGCGGTGTGGGATTGATCTCCAGAATTATCGGAGTCGAGGCAATGCACATGTGGTATTCGTGTGATGAGGTGCCACTGCTTGCGGTGTGGGGTATTCTCGAAGATTCCCAGGTGTGAGTGAAATAGTCTCCAGAATTATCTGTGGATAGGATTGACCTCCGGAATTATCGGGGCATGGGCTAATACTCACAGTTTATCTTTATCTCGTAGTTGTCATCGTGTTAGGATTAGTTGCATAGCGGGGGATTAAACCCTATAAAGTGGAGACGTTAAGGGTTTGCACCGGACCTATATAGAGTGGGATGCATAGACTTCGACAAGTACGCATTAGAGAGTCAGCATATAGACTTGTGTTTTCTTGACTTGGTTTCATGCATGTGTTTCCTGTTTTCTACACTTGACACTTAGTTTAGCTTCACTTGAGGATTTTCATGTTTCCTTGCTACGTCATAATTTATGTATTATTATTTATTACATGTTGTCTATGAATCTATGCTTAACTTATGTTGTTTGTTTTATGTCACTCACACCTTTATGGCTGACCCCTTTAGTTTTGGGGGTTAGGGTTATCTCAAGCCTCATATTTTACAGGTGATTTCTTAAGGCTCGGATTTGGATGCTTGATGTTCAATTGATGTAGTGGCTCATGTAATTTGTAAAATTAAGTGTTGTAAAGAAAAGAGAATTGTGATTTAAGATGTATTGTATTCCACTGTGTTATGTAAACGATTATTGTAATGAAAGTTGAAAAATTTTATTGGTGTTTGGTTGTGATTAATATTACATTGAAGTTGATGCTGGGAATTGTGCCACGTATTTTCTAAGATATTATATTAGAAATTCGGGGCGCTACAGGCAAGAGCTCACCGGCGCAACTTCTCCAGGTGGAGGCTGAACCTGTTGAAGGAGGGGCTCCTCTCACTAAGGTTGAATTTGTTGGAAGACGGGAGGAAGGTCCTCAAGAGGAAGAGGCGGAGAAAGAGGGTTGGCTTGTCGCCTTGAGGCCGCTGCCTTTCCTTTCCCCTTAGGAGGCATGTTGGAAACTCTTTTTTACCGGTGAAGTTTAGTCGGATTTTCTTTGCTATTCCCACGGAGGGCGCCAATCTGTTGCCACTTTTTTCGGTATGGGAGCAACCAGATAATGTGGATTCTTTGGAGGAATAATCAAGAATTCAACCTTTTGTCTTTTGACAATGTTGACTGTCTTTGACTGCGATTTGCTTGACATCTGACTTGTTCGCGCCGTAGGTTTCGATTCATTTGGTGACGATCATTTCCGCTGACCAGCAAAAAAGTCTGAGACACCAAGGTTGATCCTGGCGAAAGACCCTCCGATGCTCAAGTCAGAAATCAAGAAGAATTTGAAAGAAATTTTGTGGAGAAAATATTGAATACCTGTTTCTGACTCCAGGTAAGGGGGTATTTATAGTCGCTTTTGGCCAATTTCGAGATAATGATTTATCTCTAATTTTCGG
Organism: Hemerocallis citrina; assembly: GCA_017893485.1. NCBI lineage: Eukaryota > Viridiplantae > Streptophyta > Magnoliopsida > Asparagales > Asphodelaceae > Hemerocallis > Hemerocallis citrina. The sequence continues at coordinate 107,019,784 of CM030367.1, forward strand.
TGTTTCTGGATTTAACAAGTTATCTCCTCTTTGTAAAGAGATAAGAGTGGTACGAGAGTGTTTGAACTTCCTTTAGGATAAGAGATATGATTTTTGAACCACCTCTTATGGATAATCATGAGTTTAAATCATATTTAAACAACCTGGACCCATTCTCATTGGGCTGGTAGGGCAACCCAGTAAGACAGATCCGTTTTTTGGATTATTGGGTTTGAAAGAGACCCAATTTCTATTTCATGGACCCATTTATTGGTGAAAGTACTATTTTTTCCTTGAGAGCTTTAAGATTCATGTCCGATTTGAACGTTCCCAATTTTAGTTCTATCTTTACTCCCCGACCCATCCTCTGTTTTCGCCCAAACCCATCGACCGCCACTCCGGTTGTCATCCCCAGTCCTCGCCGCACTCTCATCAAACCACCGAAGCTCTCCCCCGCCGTCATCTTCATCTTCCCCTTGTGTCGAACCCATTTCGATCATCCTCTCCGTCCTCCATCAGCCGCCCTCAACCCATCCAGTCGAACTCCCGCTGCTCCTTGCCACCGTCCCTGTGCCTTCTCACCACCGAAGAACCCCTCAATCCTTTCGTCGAGGCCCTCTCAACCGATCACCGAAGGACCATCACACCACCACCGTCACCCCATCCTCTATTTTCCTTCCAAAGCAAAGCATCGCCGTCGAGCCCTTCATTGCCATCATCCTTCACCGCAGCTCGTCCCCTTGCTGTTCCCCAGTCGTCGCCTAACCCCACCGTCGAGCCGCAACTGCCACTGTCCCCGCTGTCACTCTCTCCGATTGCTGTCGATATTGCTTTTTACCATTTGGTGTTTTGGTCCTGCGATCCATGGTTGGCTGTTTTGAGGATTGGTTATGGGTGTTTGCTGTTTTGTTGGGGTGTTGCTGTGGATTCTTGCACGCTGTTTGCACGTGCTTGCGTGCGTGAATTCGTGATTTGTCGCCCAGGATTCCCATCCTGTTATTCTTTATATTCGAATTTCTCATCTAAAAGGCAGGTCTCTCTTGAATTAGTTTGATTATTGCTGTTCAAAAATTTGTTGATCCCTGCAAGTTCATCCTCTTTTAATCATCATATTGTTATTCATCCTTCGTTGAGTATATTGAGGGTTTACACAAGCTAACCCGATATATCCTTAACTTCGTGCCTTATCTTTGATTTGAACCCTAGTCCCTATTGTACATTGCATATGCACAAAATACATGAAAGTAACTAGATCCATGTTATAGAGTTGTTTGATGTATTGAATCTTTCCGATTGAAATTGATTTGATGAATTAATTGCCATGATTGTAAATTGCATCATAAATCTAGAGAACTGCATGTTAATCATCAAATATCATTTTGTTCATTAATTATCATGAATTATATGCTTGTATGATGTAATTATTGCCTATCCACATTAAGTTATTTTCTGGCCTGCTGTTTACTTATTTTTGTATCATAATTTCGACCCTATTTCTGTAGTAATTTGAAATAACTTTGTAAATATGAATTGTAGCCCCATGTGTCTATTTTCCAGAACTTCTGAAAGAATTGAATTCCAAATTATATCTGTTAGATATCAATCTTTTAGTACTGCTAGGTTCAGATTTACAGATTTATAGTTTCATGCGTATCACCCTGATTTATTAGTAAATAGAGACTGTTAACAGAAAAATAAAAATATAAAATTAATTTTACTGAGACTAGACATGTGTAGGAATCACTTTGAATTTTTGTAGATTTAAATGATAATTTTTCGTACATGAAACATATATTTATAAACAAAATCTATAACTTACCGTTTGAACATGAAATCTGAAAAGAATAGGAATTTCGACCTAGTTTCTGTGATTATTATATATAGTGTGTATATTCGCTGGAACCGAAAAAGAGTCTAGTTTTTAGAACTTCTAATGGATCCAGATTTTCTTTTCTGTAGTAGCGGGAATATCTGTTTTTGTACAGTAACGTCCTTCTATCCAGATTGTGTGAATTGTGTTGATTTGATATAAATATTTCTTGCTTTGTCTATAATGAGCAGAATTAGTCACACCTACCATTACAAAACCTTGACATCTTCTTGCATACACACATAGGATGAAATAAAATGTTAACAAGACGGGATATTATCGACTTGGTAGTGAACAATCGAAGACTGTACTCGGTAAAGGCCTTAATGTTACACTGATTGATTGGAAGGTGGGGTATTGATTGCAAATTATTGAATGTTAATTATTGATTGTAAATTACTGTCATCGATGCCGAGTACACGATATGTTGAGTTCACCATCAGTCTAAAATGTTCACTGTTTGCATACACCGAACCTGTGGAAGGAGACGCAGTAGTACATGCATTAGTTAGGTTAATAATTGCATAACCACCCTAAATCAACATTGCATGCTTGACCCCGTATATTGATATCGGTATTGATCTTAAATTGAAATAATTAATTATTGCATGATTAAACATAGACCTTTGACATTATTTTCATTCATTGTCTTTGTTCTTGACTTTGATCCATCCCTTATTTCTGACATACCGTGTTCCCATTATTCTCGGTTTCCCACTACTTGCTGTCCATGACTTGCTCTAAGGACATTATTTTCTCTCTTTTTAGATCACGAGTTTATAGGTACTGAAGGAACACTAGCAGAAGGAATTGGTGAGCAACGATTCTCGAAGATGGAGTCCAAGAATAGATTGCTCGAATTATTTTATACTATTTTCCCCTTGAACTTTGTTATTGATATTATACTTTGTTTTGGGCTTTATGACCCGGAGTTTGTTTTATCCCAGATGTTGGATATTATTATTTGGATTATATCATCTATTATTGAAGTTGATCTTTGTTTATGTGATTATATTTTCTTGCATGGTTGTATTTTCTTGTATATTGTTGAGTTAGACTGGTACAGCTTATGGATGGTGTTTAGATTATTCGCTGGGCCTTCATTACGTATTCGTATTCCTGTATTTTGGGGAGTGGGGTGTGACACAACGGAACTCAATAAACACAGGAATATGCTTCACAGGACTCGGTAAAATAGAAAGTTAAACTCAGTAAATAAAAAATCATATGTTTGTCATCACTGACAGAGGGGGGGGGGACAAAAAAACTTGTCAATTTGTGTTTGTCATCACTTCTTACACACACCAATAAATCAAAGGGACTAAATTTAAAAACATTACACAGAATCAAACACTTCCCTCAATTCATATAATCAAAAGTGTCCTCGGAACTTTCTCCAGAGGAGGAATCCACCTTTTGTGCATTGAACTCACTAAACAAAAGACAAAAAGATATAAACAGTCAAGCTCAATTTTTAATGTAAAAAAATAAATGACAATAAATAGTTAAACTCAGTCAAATTTACCAATCAAGTTTCTTTGGGAAATTTCTCGCACCCTATACAAACCTTTAATTAATAAATAATCCCAAAAAAAAACCTATTGATGCTTGCAAATTTGGGAAAACGACATACTCAGATTTGGGAATATCTTGTCTTCGAGAAGGTGGAGCTAGAGAGGTGGAGGAAGTTGATGAAGTTCGAAGCTTCGAAGGAGTTCGTCAGGTGCGATTTAGAGAGGGGGTAGTTTCAGCTTCGTCGAGTTTGGGAATGGGAGCTAGGGTTTCAGAACGAAATTGAAGAGAGCAGCTATGAAGGAGGCGGAAGAGAAGGGTGGAGCTAGGGATTGAAGACTGGAGTCGTGATGGTTCGATTTGGAGCTAGGGTTACATGTTCAATTTAGGAATCGCAAATTTGGAGGTAGGGTTTCGAAGGAAGGTGGAGGAGGAAAAGAGTAGGGTTTCAATTTGGGTGTATTTTCGATTTGAAGGCAGGGTTTCTATTTGGGGATATTGTTCTTTGGGTTCGATGAGAGAGAGAGAAGGAGATAGAAGGAGGTAGAAGGATAAGGGTAGTTGAACATGAGGGGTAAGGGAAATGACTCAACTACCCCTTCTTGTAAGTGAGAAGAGCGGAACGAATCTAAGCATTTCGATCATGATCATGATCGAAATGCAGATCAGACGTCTGAGGAAGAGTGCACACAGCACTGTACACCAAATGAGTGCACAACCAAAGATGTCTTTTATATATATATATATATATATATATATATATATATATATATATATATATATATATATATATATATATATTGGTTTCTTGCATTGCAAACAGGTCTGTTTGTACAGACCCGTTACAAACGGCGATATGAGCCGTTTGATCGAGTTGATCAAGATCCAATGGCTCATATCTATTATGTTTTTTTTGAGAAAATTTTGCCTTATCTCGTCATTGGCAACGACGGGCTAAGGAAAAGTAGTAATTTTTTTAAAAAAAGTTTGGCTACTTTCTTCTTTCTCTCAGACTCGCCCTACTCCATCTCTCTTTTCCCCCGAACCGAAACCAAATCCCAACCGAAACCACTTTCCCTTTCACTCCGGTGCCTCCTCTCTCACTTCACTCTCTCAATTAGCATCGTTCTCTCGTTGGCATTCTCTCTCTCTTTTGAAGCACCTCCTGCAACCCAAAAATCCTAACCCACACCCAAACTCCTCCTCCTCCATCCCCTGCTGTTGCTGCTCCTCCATTCCCACACTTTCTCTGACTCCTTATCTCTCTTCCAATCTTTGAAACCACTCCTTCTCGAATCTTCAAAGGAAAATCAAAACCCTAGTTCGGCGACAACACCTTAATTGGGAAAATTTGCAGTAGTCTAAGGTAATAACTAAATCATTGGCTTCGTAGTTGTATTTGTGATGATTTTCAATTTTTTAATGTCTCTTTCTAATTACTTGAATTAATTAAATTTGCTCAATAATTTTGTAGATGTAGTAGTTTGTATATAGTATTTTGATGATTTTAGACATTGAAATTTTAGTCGTGTTTGTAGTTCTTTGCTCAAATTGTATATTTAGTTGTATTTTTAATTGTTCGATTAGTAAAACCGCATAAACAGTCCAAAAAAAGTCCAAAACTTTGCAGGCAGGTCAGACTCACCCTACACAAACCAACACAATTTGTAGAAGTGATTTTCGACTCATGGTTTGAGAGATACGGCCTTGTATCGCTTTTGGTCAAGAAAAACTAAAATAAAGCAGTACACGATCCTATCAAGGAAACCGTGAGTCAAAACTTACTTCTAAAATTTGTGTTGTCTTGTGTTACGTGAATCCGACCAACTCGCAAAGTTTTGGAATTTTTGATGCCGTTTGTGCAGTTTTCTCACGTATCTCGAACAACAACTAAACTACGATTTTTTTTAGTACGGTTACACTAGAAAACCCTTTAAACGACATCCAAAAATTATGAAACTTTGCGACTAGGTTGAAATCACGTGAAACAAGCCAACACAACTTTTAGAAGTGAGTTTTGACTCACGGTTTGCGAGATAAGGCCGCAGACCGCTTTATTTTGGTTTTTGTTGACCAAAAGCGATACACGGCTGTATCTCACAAACCGCGAGTCAAAAATTATTTCTACAAGTTGCATAGACTTGTGTGGGATGATTCTGACCTACTCGAAAAGTTTCGGAATTTTTGGATGTCATTTGTGCGGTTTTTCTCACGTTTTCGCTCACTTTTACAACCTAAACAACTAATTTTGGATATTTTGAGTACGAAATCATATAGAACCGCACAAACGACATCCAAAAATTCAAAATTTTGTGGGTAGTATGGAATCACCCTACACAAGCCAACACAACTTGTAGAGATGAGTTTTGACTCACGGTTTTCGAGATAGGCCGAATATCGCTTTTGGTCAAGATAAACCAAAATAAAGCGATACACGACCGTATCTCGCAAAGCATGAGGCAAAAATCAACTCTAGAATTGCATTGGGCTGTGTTACATGAGTAAGACCAACTCACAAGTTTCAGAATTTTTTGATGCCGTTTGTGCGGTTTTATCACGCATCTCGAACAACAACAATTATAACTTAAAACAATTTGAGTACGGTTACACTAGAAAACAGCACAAACAACATTCAAAAATTACGAAACTTTGTGAGTGGGTTGGGCTCACCTAACAGAAGCCAATGTCACTTACATAAGTTATTTTTGACTCACGGTTTGTGAGATAAGGCCGTGTATAACTTTTGGTCAACAAAAACCAAAATAAAGCGATACATGACCTTATCTCTTAAACCGTAAGTCGAAACTCACTTCTACAAGTTGTGTTGACCCGACCCACTCGCATAGTTTTGGAATTTTTCGTTGCCATTTGTGTATGGTGTATGGTGTCTTATGTCTTTATATATGCAAATAGTGTAATTAGGTCTATATGATTAGTGTGTATTGATAATTGTTCAATTATTGTTTATGTTAGATATGGATTGTGTTGAAGGAAGTTTCGTTGCCAGTGAAAAAATTGTTCGTGCACAAGAAAGTGTTAAATCTCGGTCGCAAGTTGTCGAGCACCTAAAACCAAAAATAGGTATGCCGTTTCATACTTTAGATGCAGCAGAGAAATTTTATGCATCATATTCTAGATTTGCGGCTTTCACTATGAACAAGGGTGGGAATAAATATAAGAGAACCGATGTAACCAATAAATCATATGTATGTAATAAAGTCGGGGAGTCACCGAGTCAGCCTAATGATGCTAGATGGGGAACTACTTCTAGAATGGATTACAAAGCTTTTGTTCGTGTAAAACTAAATGAACAAAGTAATACATGGATTATTTATTCATTTAATAAACCACACAATCACGAATTTACTTCACCCGGTAGAAGTCAATTGGTGCCTCGAACCGTAAAGTGTCAAAATCTGATAAAAGGGTGATTGGTCAACTTACCGAAGCTAATATCCCTATATGCAAACAAATGCTTTTCTTCGAAGGTGCAAGTGGACATCATGATAAAATTGGATTTACTGAAACCGATGTTAGAAATCTAAGAAGAGACTCAAAGGAAGGTATGAAAGGACACGACGGAAAAATGCTCCTTAAGTTCTTCGAGTCGAAAAAGCAGATTGATCCTTTATTTTTTTTATGATTACCAATTAGATCCCGAAGGTTGATTGTCCCATTGTATTTGGGTGGATGGTATCACTAGGAAGAATGTAGAAGTATTTGGGGATGTAGTTTGTTTCGATACCACCTACAATACGAACTGATACAGAATCTTTTTGGTACCATTTATTGGAGTCAACCATCATTGTCAATCAACGTTCTTAGGTTGTCGGTTCATTCCAGATGAGAATGCGTCCTTATTTTAGTGGTTCTTTGAAAAGTGGCTAGGAGCAATGGTACGTGATCCAATCGGCATCGCACGGATGAGGATCGTGGAATCAGTGCTGCACTGAAGAAAGTTTTCCCTGCGACTGAGCATAGATATTGCATTTGACATATTTTAGATAAGTTACTGCATGTTGTGCTTATGTCGAATAATATCGATGAGTTTAGGGATGCTTTGAAGAGTATAATTTATACAGAAGATTATTTTTTTTTTTTGAAGAGAAGTGGAAATTATTGCTTTTGTAATACAAAGTTAAGAATAATAAATGGTTGAATGATAAATTTAAAATTCATGAAAAATGGGTCCCCATCTATGCAAGAGAATCATTTTGGGCCGGCATGTTGAGTATCCAATGGAGCGAGTCTTTGCATTCATTCTTGAAGCAACATACCCATAAGAAGTACTCCTCACATGAATTTGCCGTCATCTTCGACCGAGTCTTGGTAAAGCAATGACACGGTGAACTTAAAGAAACTCATCCTAATCATTAGGAGAGACTAAAATTGAACATCGAATGGGGGATGAGGGAACAAATGGCGCGAACATACACATTGAATATTTTCTACAAATTCCAACAAGAAGTGCCATAAAGCTTATTATTTAATGTGAATTTCATTGCCGATATGGAAATACCAGATAGTTCAGGTTTCGCTGTAATGCTTTGTGGAAATTCAGAACCCAGGGAGGGTGATTTTCTTTTCCAAACACCGTCAAATGGCAAAATGTCCTTGTTGCCTCTATGAATTTGTTGTCATTCCATGCAAACATATTTTGGCGGTTCTTCGGTTCACCAATTACACCTACTACCGGAGCAATTTATTTGTCGATGATGGACCCGGGATCAGTTGAGAGGAAGTTATACATCCGTTTTCAATAGTTTGGCAAAAAATTTGCCTCTTGATATTGTGAATTGAGTCAACACTCAAGACAGTTGGTCGATCTTGGTTGTTCTTCCGAAGAAACTTACAAGTACATGCTCGACCATATGCTTAAAGGCATTGAAGGAATTTCTTACATGCAATCCAGAATTAGCGCACATCACAAAGGTAGTATACAACCTCGACAATACACTACAAAGGGAAGGCCTAGAGGGAAGAGATTGATTCCAATAAGAAAGCAAAAATCGAAAAAAAACCTAGACGGTGCAGGACATGCCTTCGTGTCGTACTACATTATTCAAGAAATTGTCCAAACAATTTGGCTAGGTAATATATCTGCTTTTAGTTTAATTTAATTTGAATCACTCAAACTTGACTTGTTCTTATTGACTAACACATTCTTCTCATTTATTTAGTGGGTCGAAAAGCATATGAAGAAGATCCAAGCGGTGAAGAGAGTGATGACGAAGAATGTGAAGATTCATGCTAGGGTAAATTTCTTATTATGTATGTGAAATTTAACTTCGAGACCTTTATTACTAATTTCATTTGATCAATGTTCTAAAAAGCGCTAGGCGGTAGTCGGGCGGCCGATGGGGGCCTAGCGCCTAGACCTTGTAATCGGGAATTAAGCGGCTAGGCGGTAGGCGGTTTTTTTAATTTATTTATTTATTTATTTATTTATTTATTTATTTATTTATTTATTTATTTATTTATCGATCTTTTGGGTTTATTTTGTTGTTACCCCTTTTTACTTTTTATTGCTACTCATTCTTACTATTGAACTTTTTCTCTTTGCAATTGTAGGATGGGCTTCACATAGTCAAATCGGTGTATTATTATATCGGTGAACATTAGGACTCTATCTTCTCCATATCCGATGTAAACCACATTGTGGCTACTCATAAAAGAATACAAATTCTAAAGAGAGAATAAATGTAAAGTTGATAGATGATCTCATGATATGCTTGATAACGATGAACAGCTTCAACTAATAACCACACTTAAATCAAATAACGTCCTCCCATCTCATGACATGTTGTCCCATACTAAGTGGATTGTCCATCCATAGATTGCTTTGGAAAGATATGTAGATCTGGGTGACATTTTAGGAGCTGAAAATAGAAGATGAATAAATAGCTTCACTAATGAGGAAAAACATACTACTTATAATTTGGTAGACTGATTGAGCCTTGAAGTTGTTGGCACATGATACTTCTTATAAACTTCCCCCTTTGGTGCATAACTTCACTTATTTGGCAGCGTTAGTGATATTAAAGTCCATACTTGTAAGTTTTAACATGATTGCTGTGAGAATGCGAATACATGTCAAATTATGCAAGATAAAAAAAAGACTAAAGATATGCTTAAATTTTATTAGGAGGAGAAAGTGAGAGCGGTGAGTTTTTTTTACTTTTTTTTTAATTACTTAAGGCGAGAGCGGTGGGTTTTTTTTACTTTTTTTTAAAAAATTACTTAAGGCATAAGCGGGTCTAGTCCGCCTAGACCCACCTAGACCCGCCTAGACTGATTAAACACCGCCTAGGTTCGATTTTAGCCGCCTAGAACCCATTTTCAATTTTCATAAACGCCTAGGCCCTAGTCGAGGCGTTGGGGGGCCGCCTAGCGCCTAGGCGGCCGCCTAGGCCGCTTTTTAGAACACTGCATTTGATGATAAGAAATTTATGAATTTCTACAAGTTTTTTGTTGTAGATTTTGATTGTAACATGATCGTGCTGAAGGAAGGTGTTTCTCTTCAAAAAGTTATAAATTTCTGAATGTATATATATACTCATGTAAATGCATTTCTGGAACAGTTGAGGGTTGATGATTGTATGTGAAGTTAAAAGTATATTTTTGTGTATATAATTGCAAATTTGTATACCAAATTGTTGAGAATGTGAGGGATGGATGAGAATAGTAATGTGAATGAGATGAGAATGTTGTTGCTGTAATTGCTTTTAGAATGTATATATATGCTGAAATTTGTGAACTTTGTGTATGTGTGCAACTAACAGATGTTGTGTGTTTTTGTTTTTGTTTTTTATATCTTTTTGTCAACTTAACCCATAATCGCCAATAACAAGTTAGGTTGAATGAAAATTTGTAAAAAAATTCAACTTCTACCAAAATCTTTCAACTTAACCCGTTGTTGGCGTTGACGAGTTACGCTCACTTATCCCGTTATCACCGATAACGGGTTAGGTTAAATAATTTTTCCAGTGTATTTGCTCTTTGTGACTGAAAATTTGTACAAAATTCAACTTCTAAAGATTAAGTTCTGCCAAAATCTTTCAACTTAACCTGTTGTTGGCGATGAAAGGTTATGCTCACTTAACCCGTTGTCATCAATAACGAGTTAGGTTGAATGATTTTTCTAGTGTATTTGCTCTTTGTGGATGAAAATTTGTACAAAATTCAACTTATGAAGATTAAGTTCTGCCAAAATCTTTCAACTTAACCCGTTGTTGGCGATGACGGGTTACACTCACTTAATCTGTTATTGCCAATAACGGATTAAGTAGAAAAGATTTGTACAAAAAATTGATTTTTTAAAATAAAATCTCTTCACAAATTTTTTTTAATAAAATATCCATACAAATTGAGATCTCCATATAAAATCTTCATTTTCCATATACATTGATTTCGGTTTAAGAGTTAGTGTAACCCCTGTGACTCATCATTGTATTTTTGTATGTATTTAATTAAATTTCTTGTTATTTTTATTTCTGATTGTATTTATTTCGTCCCTTTTGAGCTGTATGTTGTTGTTCCTCTTTATAATTCATTGTTGCTTTGATTCAGCCTTGTTTTCTCAGTCTGATTGATCTACACATTTGTTCTTCTCCTTGTTTGTTGACTAAACCTAATTCTTGGTCTATTTATTTAATATTTGACTATTTTTTTCCTATTGGATACTACCCATAACCCAAACTCGCTTTGACTCTATATAACCCTATTAATCACACCCTAATCCTAATTATCTAAACCCTAAACCTAATTACATTTCTACAGCCGTCAACCCCCTCCTCCCCTACCTCCCGACTACCTTATTGCCCCGTATCTCTCAACCCATCACCCTCGACCCCTGCAGCACCGCCTTGTCGTCATCGCACCCCCCTTGCTCAATCCCCGCCGTCACCCAAGTCGTCGCTGCTTCGCCCTGTGCTGCTCACCGCCGTTGCCCTAGCGTCGGCCCCCCGTTGTCATCTTCCTCCTCAGTCTTCGAGCTACCCTCGACTACCGTCCCCCCGATGCTGTCGTGCCCCGCTGCTGTCCCCGTCTTCTTCTTCTCCGCCGTCGACGCCATGCACCACCGACCCATCCGCCGTCGTCTTTCCCCTAGCATCAAGCTACCTTCTACATTGCCGCCGATCGTTGTTTTTGCCGCCCATTGCTATCGTTGCCATTTGCTGTCGCTGCCGCTGTGTGTGGTGGTGAACACGTGCGCCGCACGTGTATTAGTGTTAGTCGTCTTGCTGTTGTACGTGTTGTCGCTTGTGCACGTGTTCGTGTTCGTGCGTTGGGATCCGTTCCCGTTATTCTTTCATCATCTTCGTCATCGTTATCAGGCAAGTAGCTTGTTTGTATTTGTTCTTCATACAAGTTAAATACCGTAAGTAGTCTTGCATGCATTTTGTTGTCGCTCTCATGATAACCATATCTTGTTCGTTGATCCGTTCCTTCATCTCTTGATCATGAGTTTCTAACAGTAGTCGTCACACACTGCATGAAAATAAATTAGATTAGACGGACATCATGATGTGTATATGCTTGTTTGTGACTTACCATATGTTGTAGATAATTGTTACATGAATGCTTTGTTAGATGTAATATCTCATTATAAATTGTTAATACACATGCCATGCTGATCGAGTAACCTATATACCATGCTTTGTACTACATCTTAGATTGGATCGTTCGTAACTAAATTATTTGAAGAAATGCATAAAAGAAGTTTCTTTTTACTGTTGTCCTATTTTAGTATAGTAATTTCGACCCTGTTAACATCAGTAAAATAAATTAATTTGTGAACATGATTGGTAGGCCTTGTTTTCTAGTTTTTAGAACTTTCGACGGATCTGAATTCCGACTTTTTATGCACGAGTTATCGTTGTTTAACTGCAGTTGTATCGTAAATTCCAGATTCTGAATTATATGAAATCTGTAAGAACTATTATTTTAAAACTGATGATTAAAGTAGGATTTGGACTTGATATTTTTCTGGGTATGTTTAGTTATGACTGGGATGAGCCCCTAATTTTTGTGGAATTATTTAATGACTTTTATAACTCATTTCATGCTTATGAAAGCAATCAATATATTTCCAAACTGCATGTTGTCTAGTAAATGATTATGTTCTCAACCTGATTCTATTCATTTTTGATGCAAACTTTGTGAATATGAACTGTAGCCTGATTTGTCTATTTTTTCAACCTTTTGACAGATTTGGGTTTCGAACTGTAACTCGTGAATTATCTCTGTTTTGGTACTGCTGTGTCTGAACTTTTAGAATTACAATTTTGTTGCATTATCGTGTTTTCCCAATTATATTGACTATACTATCTATAATGTAATTTCATAAAATTTTATATGTTGAGACTAGATATGGTAGGGAATCTCCCAGATTTTTTTTAGATTTAATTATGGTGTTTTTAGACCAATTTCATGCTTGTAAACAAGATTTTGCATTTCTGGCTAAGCATAAGTGCTGTTTTAAATGCCGTTTTAAACCCTGTTTCTATACCTGACGTATGACTTGTGTATATGCGCTGGATTTGGCAGAGAGTCTAGTTTCTGGATTTTCTAACGGATCTAGATTTACAGTTCTGTAGCAACGGGAATCTTAGTTTCGGTGCAGTAACGTCTTGCTGTCCAGAACTGGAAGTTTCGTTGTTCTAACTGTTATAAGTTGTTTTTGTCACCCGTTTGTGTTTCCTATTCATCTTAGATTTGTCCTTTGTTCTTGCCATGTATTCTGCCCTATTTTTATTCTCTCACACCTGTTTAATAATAATGAAAAATAATCAAGCCGGGGTTTAAGGGAAGGATCTAGTAGTGGACAATATAGAAATGTGTACTCAGAAGAGGACTCATTTTCCTCAACTGTTTACCGTGGTACCGTGATTCATCAATTGTTTTTCTCTGGATGCATGATGGCATGATCCATGACACAGTTCACTATTACTGTTATTGTTTAATGTTACAGTTTGCCTAAGTACACGGCCCTATAGGTTCAACTACGAAATCTAAAACGAAATTGTTTGAATGTAGCAACCATGTGGTAAATAACTGGGATGCATGAAGTGCTACCTAGGTAGTAATGAACATTAGACAAAAGAATAACTGTTTCACTGTCACACCCTATTACTGTTACTGTTACTGTTATCCTCTACTACTACTGTTACTGTTATCTTTACTGTTTACCTAGTGTTTCTTGATATCTGTAAACTATCATCTACTGTTGTTTTCCTTTCTGTTAGTACTTCCTGTTGGTGTTTCTTGTTTCCCTTTTCCTTTTTCCTGCTTGAACTACTTGCGGCCCAGAACTTGCAACTAACGGGAATTCTGTTTTCTAGTTTTCCTATTTTCTTGCTATTGCTATATGAGCAGGTTTTGCTGATCAATTACCTGCGGGAGTTGGTGAGAAAAGGTTTTAGGCCCCGCTTTGGAAGATTCTTGCTTAATGATTTTTTTTGAATTATTTTATTCATGTTGACACATTGAGACTTGTATTGGGCTTGTAGTCACGGAGTTGTTTTGATTCAGATCTTGTATTTATTTTGGAATATTATGTTGTTGCAAATGGATATTGTTGGTTAATAATTGTTTATGCATGTGTGGTTGTGTATATTGCTATATTTACTGTTATGTCGAGTCGAGTAGATCCTTACAGCTTATGGATGGTGAAAACCATTCGCTGGACTTAGTTGCGTACCGTATTCCGTATTCCTTTTGAGAAGCGGGGCGTGACAGTTAGAGTGTTAGAGGGCTAGAGCTAAGGTTAGAGGGTTAGGGCTAGGGTTAGAGTAGGGTTAGAGGAAGGGCTAGAGTTGGAGCTTTAAATTTTCCTAAACATTATTTTTTTTTTCTTTCTAAAATTGAGTATTTATCCCAAATTTTTTCGTTAATTTTACTTTTTTAATTATATTTTTTGATATTTTGTTATTTTGTTACTATTTTTCATAAATTATAATATTTTTTAATTTTTTTAAAAAAATGATTTTATAATTTAAATTGCAACTATTAGCCAAATTTTTTATTTTAAATTTTAGTTTTTTTTGTGTACATTTTTTTATTAATATTTAAATTTTGAATTATTTTAAATAACTTTTTATTCTAAGAACTTTTTTATAAAAAAATTGCATTATTTTTTTAAATTGGTTTTTAAAATTTTGTTTAAAATTTTTATTTTAATATCTATAACAATCTCTTCAATCTATAGAACATTCACAATCGTTTGCTATATTTGCCAATTTCTCATATTTTGAGAAACGAGGTGCTGTAGTCGTTTGCTATTTTGCCATATTTAGGCAAAATCGCTACAGTCGCTTCTTATTTTTGAAAAACAAACTGGCGATTCTCAAATTATAAAGGACGAAACATGTTGTTCTATCCGGTGATTTTTTCTTTTCTTTAATGTGATCAGACGAAAAAAGTGACCTATTTTAAATTTTTTTTTAAAAAAATAATCAGACGGTACATGTTGTACCGTCTGAACTGAAAAAAAACCCCCGAAAATGCCTCAAACGAGACATGTTGTCTCGTCCCAAGCCAAAATGGCTTGGACGGGACAACATGTCCCGTCCTAGAATCTAGGGAATAAATTTTAGGGTTAATTTACTAATTAATCCCTTAATTAGCCTAATTAATTACCTATTTATTAATTTAATAATCTAACTAACTTACTCTAATATAGTATTAAGATTAAAAATATTAAAAAATTAAAGTGAGACGGGACATGTTGTCTCGTCCGCTTAAAAAAAAAACTTGGCAAAATTATAGCAAAGCACCGTTGCAGGCAAATTCTCATATTTCTAGTTTCATTTGCCATTTTGCCATATTTTTTAGCAAATGATTGTGAATGCTCTAAGGCTATCAAACCAAACCATATTAAAAAAATTTAACATATTTAAATTTTTTTAAAATTTAGAGTATTTTAAAAATTTAAAAATTTTTAAAAATGTAAACAATTAAAAGAATTAAAAAAATAAAAAAAATTTTAAAAATTTAAAAAATTAAAAAAATTAAAAAATTAAAAAATTTTAAAAAATTTTAAAAATTAAAAATTAAATTTTTTATAAAAAAGTTATGAATATTTTGATGTTCAGAACGAATTTCTGAAGATTAAATTCTGCCAAAATCTTCCATTTTTTTTAAAGTAATGGTTGTAATATAAATTATAAAATATTTTTTTAAAATTATTTTTTTAAAATATTAGGCTGCGTTTGGATAGAGTTTATAAATTCGTTTTCTGTTTAAAAAAAAGGGGGAAAAACGTGTTTGTATAAGACTCATTTCACAATCAGGTTTTGCAAACGATTTGGTTAAACCTCATTTTAAAACCTGCTTTCCGAAAACTCCAAAAAGGTCATTTCGAAAACGTCCCCTCTCCTTTACTCCCTTCAACGCTCCTCTCCTTTACTCCCTTCAGCGCTCTCCCTTACTCGCTTCAACGCTCCTCTCTTTCTCCCTTCTCGTCAACAATGCTCATTTCGTTCTCCCTAAATCTACCCAAAATCCTTCACAAAATCAACGAATCTTGACAAAATCTTCACCAAATCTACTCCACCATAAGATTCAGTCGCCAGGTGAGAGTATATAGCCGTAGAGTACGTCGGATTTGGTGCCCCCTACATCGATCTAGGGTTAATGGTTTGTGAGACCAGATCTGCTTACAAGAGAAGGTGTAGTCGAGTAAAACGTCGTCTGAAATTTGAATTTAGTGGAGACAACTTCTCTAATATTCAAACCAAGGTATGATTTATTTGGAACCCATTTTTTCCAGCTTACAAGGGTATGATTTTGGTCATTGAGGAGGTAATCCACATCTGTACAAAACGAGTTTTTTTTATGGTTTGATTTGAGGGATTAAGGATGAGCCTGAGATGAATTTGGAGATGATGGCTTCTGATCCTATATAACCACACTGATAATTTTTGGCTTTCCAAATTGAATTCTTGTGAAAACATTCATCCTATGATGGCTGCTAATGCTTCTGATGCTTTCTGATGCTTGTGATGGATAATGATGGCTGCTGATGCTTTATAAGGGAATAGAAAGGATTATGTTTTAGTTTACCTGGAAGAGCTCACTGCACTCAGGCACATCCTTGTTCATTTTGTTCCTGTAAAAATTTGTTCGGTTCATTTTGTTCCTGTGAAAAATTGTTCCTATGAAAATTTGTCACAAGAAGCATCATCTCCAAATTTGTTCCTATGAAAATTTGTTCGGTTCATTTTTGTAGTGTAGCAGTTTTTCATTGTTCATTTTTATTTACCGTTTCTGTTCCTAATATAGATGATTAGTAAGGAGAAGGAGATGGAGGTGGATGTTGATGTTGGGTTATGGAATCCAAATGTTGAGCGTGTGTTTGTGATGTTGATGGAGGAGGCAGTAGATCGAAATAGTCTTAAAAGTTCTACATTTGAAGTAAAAGTTTGGCAACAGTTTGTGGTTGATATGAAACACATCGTTAAATGTACATTTTCGGTAAGACAATTAAAGGACAAACATTCAAGACTTAGGATTAAATGGAGGGAGTTTGAGACTTTGAAGAACCAGAGTGGTTTGGGTTGGGATGAAGAGAACCAAACAGTCAATTGTGAGCCAGAAGTTTGGCACACATATGTTAAGGTTCATATATATCTTTATTTTTATAATAGTATGTGATTTCCATCTTATTAAACTTAAACGTCACTTTACTACTTATAAATTAACACCACAAAATTTTTGGATAGGCACACCCCTGGGGCAAAAATATTTCGGTCGAAGGGATTGGCGAATTATGATGCTTTGACCAAAAATTTTCAGGGGTCTATGCTCAGGGCTTACTTTTTAGGGCTTCAACACAAAGCCCCTTGACTCCGATGAGGAACGGAGGGTCGATGATGAGTTCACCCACCACGATGTACTGATAGTAGATGTGGATGATGAGGGTGATGATGCAGCAAGAGAGAAGGGGTCTCGCAAAAGGCAATCTGGTGCTTCAAGTGGTCGAGTAACAAAAAGCACGAAGGGTTCTAAGATGGATATCTGTATCGATGCGATTACCTCTGCAAATGTTGCAAAAACAGCAATGCTGAGGGCCAGAATGTCCGAACAAAGTAAACCCCCGCTTGTAGATGATCCTTACTCCATGGGAGTGTGCATGAATATAATTAATTCGATTAGAGGGGTTGATTTCTAACAGGTTGGGAAGGTAGTTCAGTTGTTTGCGCAAAGTTCTGTGTTTCGTGAAGCCTTTCGTTTGTAAGAACGAGGAGGTTAGGGGGCTGTGGCTAAGGAGTCTCGTGGAGTAGGGATCTCACCTGTTTGAGTGGTTCCATTAGCTTGTAATAGTTATTTGTTTTACATTTATTATTTCTGCATGTTAGTTTGTTTTCTGATCATTTCTTGGTACAATGAGGTGGATGTTTTATTGTAATGATTTAATTGAATGTACTTTAGCTATTACTATGTTATGTTGTGATTTTATGTGCTTTATCAATGTTAGATAATATAAGATGTTAGGGTAATTCTTTATATAGCATCAACTATTGTCGTAGTATTAAAACTTGAACATACTTTATGCAAATGAATTCTACTTTTCCAGAGTGAAGGACTATTGCAAGTGCTACCATAGTGATGGACTCGTCAGACGATGATAGTGGCGGATTTGATGACTTGATGACACTCCAGTTCCTATTGGCCACACAAAAAAATCCACAATTCACTTCTGCACTAACAGGACGAGAATATTTGTAAGAAATATTAGATGGTCCCGTGTATAATTGTCATCGCATATTCTGTATGAATCAAGATTGTTTTTTGGCTTTGTGTGAATTTCTGAAAAATAGCAACAACCTCGAGGGGACGCAGGAGGTGTCCCAACATAGACACGTGTCTATTGAAGAAAGTGTTGCCATTTTTTTGTACATTGTTGGTCATAGTCACAGAGTGAGAGGGGCTTCTGATCGGTTTCAACACTCGACAAAAACAATCAACCGACATTTTAAAATTGTGTTGAGAGGTTTGGCAAGAGAAACAACAGTTCTAATTACTCCCCTAAATACGATACGTATACATGAAATGATCAATCACTAGTTCCACGGATTTTTATCCATGGTTTACAGTATTTTTAGAACCATGTTTATTAACATATTATTATAATATTTCAATGTTTACTGCTATTCTAGGTTTTAAAATCATGAATGTAGGGATTTATCGGTGCTGTTGATAGCACATTAATCGATGCTTGGGCACCCGCTAGTCGACACAATGCTTATCGTGGACGAAAGGGAAACATAACTCAAAATGTGCTAGCTGCTTATGATTTTGATATGATGTTCACATTTGTTCATGCGGGATGGGAAGGAAGTGCTAACGACTCCCGTGTAATTCAAAGTGCATTAACACAAGGACTATTTCAAATCCCTCCAGATGATAAATATTATTTGGTAGATTGTGGTTATATGAATATGCCCGGTTTTTTAGCTCCATACCGTGGTGAGCCATATCACGTGCAAGACTTTCAAGGGGCTAATCATGCACCGACTCAACATAGGTAACATTTTAACAAAATGCATGCAAGGCTACGAAATGTCATTGAAAGAACCTTTGGAGTATTTAAAAAAAGGTTTCCCATCTTCAAGTATCTGACAAACTACAAGCCAACAAGACAGTGTCTAATGGTAACTGCTTGTTGCACAGTTTATAATTTTATACGGAGACATTCAGTGGACGACACATTTTTTGCGGATTTTGTAGATGAAGAATTAAGTCATCATCTACAAAATGAAGAGAATGTATCCACTTCTTAAGGGTTGGATTTGTCATCTTCCCAATTGAAATGTATGGGTAGGAAAAAAGATCAAATTGCTACGGCAATGTGGAATGCGAGACAGTGATATAATGATAAATTTGAATATTCCTCTTCCTAACTACTGTTTTAGCCTAATCTGGTGTGGAGCTTCATTGTACCATTTCATGGTATGATTTTAAGTGCATTCTTCCTTTTGTTTCTCATCTTCATTGTGAGCATCCCATGGTATGATTATATGTAGACTATCTTCTTAATGAATATACCACATACTGATCTATTTGATAACCACTATCAAGTTGATTTAAATATGAAGCATGATAATGATCACTGGTCAGTGAGATACATGAAATGTTTATGTGCATTATACTGATACTTCATTATTTATGTGCATTAAATTGATAATTCATTATTTATGTGCAATAAACTGATACTTCATTATTTTTGGAAGGGGTAATTGATGGTCATGGGTAATTGTTGCAGACTTCATTAAATTCTAAAGTATATTCTAAAGAGTATACTGATGCAAACATTGCACATGGATGCAGTATGAGATTTCACTTGACCAGGCAAACTTTATGTTGTATACAAATGCAAACTTTATGTTGTATATACTGTCTGAGATGCTTCACTTGACCATTTCTTGGTGTTCAGGCATTGCACATGGATGCAGTTTTGTTAGCTATGGTGGTCAGGAGAATGAATGGAGTTGTCACTAATAGGAAGTGCTTGTTATAAATTTTAATTCACCACCAAGTCTATTTAATTTCGGTCGGTCTAGGCAATGATGAAATGTACAAAATATTTTTTGAATGTGTCCCCCCCTTCTACCTAGTTTTGTTGTATATTGGTGAATTGGAAAATATAGAACATCTGCAGTGAATATCCATGGAAATGAACTTTTTTTAAGGTGATCTGTGGTTTCTGTTTTGGTTTATGTGAAGTCAAAAATGTTTTTTTGTGGATTTTCTCTGCTAAGCTGAGTGTATTATTGATGAATTTAACTATGGGTGGCGGGGTGGTGGACACATGATTAGAACTAGTTGGCATGGCATAAAAATGCAGTCCTAAACTAATCTTGATGCTTTATTTGTGCAATTATTCTATACAAATGTGTTCTGAGCCTACAACTAATTTAAAACCCCCAAATATTTTACATTGCTTCGTACTTGTATTTCATTTCGTGATATCAAATTTATAGTTGTTTTAATTTATCGCAGGACATTTAGTGGTGTGGTTAAGCAGGTTAACAGCCTTGTTGCAAAGGAAATATTGTTAAGCATTTGGGTATTGATATCTTTCACTTATTAATTAGGTCATTTATTTTAATTTGCTTAAGTTTTGTATGTAATTGGTTCAGTTGTAGCCGTACACACGACACTGAATTTTTTTTAACATAGTGGGATGCTTCACAAGCATCTGCAGATGATGGCTTCTGATCCTATATAACAACACTGAAAATTTTTTGCGGTCCAAATTTCATCCATGTGAAAATATTCTTCCTGTCATTGCTTCTCATACTTCTGATACCTTCTGATGCTTGTGATGGATAATGAAAGATTCTCTGATGCTTTATAAGGGAATACAAAGGATCATGTTTTACTATGATTTTTACTATGATCTAAATTTTATTAACCTACGCTTTTGTGATGGATAATGAAAAGCTTCTGATGCGTGTGATGGATAATGAAAGCTTCTGATGCTTGTGATGCTTGTGATGCTTGTGATGGCTTCTGATGCTTGGGCTAAACCAGTTTGTGAAATACAAGTAACCAAACTTCAAATAATCTAAATTTTGCCAGTTTTTTATTTTAAAAAACAGAATGATTGATTTTTAACACACTATCTGCATGTGCCTCTGATGAATCTGGAGATGATGGCTTCTGATCCTATGTAATTAACCTGAATTTTTTTTTTCTGTCCAAATTTCCTTACCGTGAAGAATTTCCTTCAGATGATGGATTCTGATGCTTATGAAGCCTTTTCATGCTTGTGATGGATAATGTTGGCTTCTGATGCTTTATAAGGGAACACTTTGCTAATGTTTTACTATGATTTTTATTAACCTATAATTTTGTTATTGTGAAAATTACCTTATTTTTACTATGTTTTTACTATGAGGTTTGTTGATGCTTGGTGAGTTTCAAGGATCACAGAGATGGCACTAAGTGCATTGAGCTCAGCAATGGAAGATGGTACATATTTATCCTGCTTTAAAATTTTTCCGGCACTCTTTGTATCTATTATTTTGTTATAAGTGCATTGAACTTATAAGTGGCTAATAAGTTGTACTCCTTCACTTATCTACCTTTCATTTTAACTGGAAACAAACCAAATAAAGTGTTCATTTGTTTTAATAATGCAAAAGTAGTGAAGGAAACATAAGAGCATAAGTAGTGAAGGAAACAAAATAACAATTTTTTTGGTGATCTATGTGCTATCTGTTGTGTTTTATGTGATGGCAAAGATGGTTCGATCAGTTTTTCTGATCAGCTGAGTGTATGCTTGCTGTCGGGGTGGAAATCTGTCATGTCCTTTTTAATACGAAAGAGAATGATTGTTAAAATCATGTTTTACTTTAATTGTTAAAATAATGTCAACCTCTAATTATCCTGTGACTGTTTCCATATTACAAATGCTGTAATGGTCACCTCGTACAGAATTCAGATAAGCTTGTCATTGAATACTTCTGATGCTTGTGATGGATAATGAAAGCTTTTGATGGTTTATAAGGGAATACAAAGGATCATGATTTTTATAAGGGAAAGCTTGTGATGCTTGTCATGCTAGTGATGCTTGTGATGCTTGTGATGGCTTCTGATGTTTGGGCTAAACCAGTTTGTGAAATACAAGTAACCAAGTTCTACATTTAATTTTTTTTATTTTAAAAAACAGAAAATGATTTCTAATAAATTTTGTACATGTGCCTCTGATTAATATGGAGATGATGGCTTCTGATCCTATATAACTAAACTGAAAATTTCTTCCTTTGAATCTTTCCTTACTGTCAAGAATTTCCTTCCTGTGATGGATTCAGATGCTTGTGATGGGTGCTTTCCTATTATTCTTGCATATCGCATATCAGTTTATGGAAGGTTCTTAATACAAGACCAATACAAGATCTATACTGGAACAAGCATAATCGCATATTAGTTCATATGAACAAGCTTCAGGTATATCACATTAATACAACTCCTCATTTTCATAAAATTTGCTCTATTCGCTCTTTCTCAGCCTTCAGACGCAACCACGATATAATAGAGATGATATAATCGAGTTTCATCTAAATGTAAGACTGTGCTCTGTAACTCCATGACCAAAAAAATTGTTCGGCCTCGCTTCAGTTGTTTATGTGACTTATAGACCTATATAAGTCATATTGGGTGTAATAGGTCATGTTGGGTGTAATAGAGAAGAGGGGCTTCTTGCTGGTCTACTTGTAGGACTCTGCTCTGTACCTGCTGTAAAAAAAAAATCTTCATAAGAAAACAAATGTAAATTGATTAAACAAACGCCTTTTATACTCTTATTTTCAAAAAAAAACTGTTTTTTTTAAACATATGAGAATTCTTTTTTATAACCAAACACTTTTTATAATCTCATTTTCCAAAAACCGTTTTGTGAAAATTTTGTGATTTTTTTTTTTTACCAAATGTCTTTTATACTCTCATTTTAACTGTTTTCATAATACTTTTTTTTTCTTCCAAAAAACAGTTTTAAAAATGTGTTTTCAAAACAACAAACCAAACACAGCCTTAGAATTTGGGAAAAATAACAAAATAAAGAAAACTAAAAAAATTAAAATTTTCAAAATAAAATTTAGTTAAGTAAACTCAGATTATGGGAAAAAATATAGAACAAGTAAGAAAATCTATGGATCCAACTCTAGCCCTTCCTCTAACCTTGTAACCCTCTAACCATAACCCTATAACCCAATAACTATTAAACTTTTTAAATAAGTTAAATTTTTTAAATATTGTTCGGTATGATAGCCTGATAGAGTGAAGAGATTGTTATAGATATTGAGATTAAAAAAATTAATCAAAATTTTAAAAATAAACTAAATAAAATAATGTATTTAAAAAAAGTTCTTAGATTGCAAAAGTTTATTAAAAAATGGGAACCCAAAAAAAATATAAAATATAAAATTTTGCTTAAAATGGTTGAAATATAAATTATAAAACCATTTTTTAAAAATAATTTTAAAAATATTAGAATTTGGGAATAATAATAATAATAATTAACAAAATAACAAAATTAAATTAAATTAAAAAAGGAAAATTTACAAAAATAATTTTTGGGGAAAAATAC
The DNA here is from genome assembly GCA_017893485.1 of Hemerocallis citrina. NCBI lineage: Eukaryota > Viridiplantae > Streptophyta > Magnoliopsida > Asparagales > Asphodelaceae > Hemerocallis > Hemerocallis citrina. The sequence continues at coordinate 107,043,240 of CM030367.1, forward strand.
TCAATTTAAGAAGAAAAAAATGAAGTACAGGAAAATCTAAGGCTCCAAACCTAGATCTTCCTCAAATCCTACTCTAGCCCTTTGTCTAACCATACTCTAAATCTAACCCTAACCCTCTAACCATAACCCTTTAACCCTCTAACTCTTAAACTAAAATCAATGTATGGAGAATGATAATAAATTCAGAATTTTTATATGAAGATTTTATTTGGAGATCTCAATTTGTATAGATATTTTATTATATATATTTTTATTAAGATGTTTTATTAAAAAAATCAAGTTTTTTGTACAAAACTCTTCTACTTAACCCGTTATTGTCAATAATGGGTTAAGTAAGCTTAACCTGTCATCGCCAATGGGATAAGGGCAAACGGGTATCATATTGAAAACTTGATCAAGGAAAATAAATAATATCTTTGTGTAACCTCTAGTATAGGGAACCAGAAGTTCATTCTAGAGAAATTCTCCAGCTTAACATTATATATCTACTTTACTCACATTGGGGTAGTTGAGTCATATACCATTTTGAGCCAACAGTTCAATCGTAATCAAGGACAGCATCGGCCCCCCTTGTAAGTGATAGAAGACCAAGTGTGGGCATGAAAGTCATTGGTCCCGCACTTGTCGTGCATGAACGAAAGCGGTGACCACATATCAGAAAATCTAGAAGATTGTAGCAAATGCTATCTTGACATAAACAATGATGACCTCCTTGACTAGAATTTTGAGGAACAAGAAAACACAAAATTGACATCTGCAGAATTTTTGGGAGTTGCATTATTTAACTTTGAGACTTTATGGCTTATGTTAGTATTTTCGAGCACTTATGATTTGGAAACAATATTTCTTTCGAATTTATTGATGCATAATTTTTTTTATTTGCCCCTACTTATTACATATTGCATATTTAGACATTTTATGGTATTACTTGATGCTTCAATTAGAACTCATTTTTCTAGTATGCTTCAGTTATAACTTTATGGTATTGCTTCGATGAGACAATATTCCCTAAGTTAGGGGGAGATAAAAAGGAAGATAAATGCTTTATTCCAGAAGAACATTGTAAATTCTCGAAACACGAAAAACAAATGAAACAACTCCACATCAAAAAACGTGGAAGAGCCCATGATGCTCCTGAAATAACATGCTCCTAAAGTAGCATCTCATGTAGAGAAAGTTCATAATGCTCCTGAAGAAGATGATCCTGAAGTAGCATCTCCTGTAGAGAATGTTCAAAATGCTTCTGAAGAAACTACTCCTAAAGTAGCATCCCCTGTAGAGAGAGTTCATGATTCTCCTGAAGAAGAAACTCCTGAAGTAACATCTCATGTAGGAAATTCATGACGGTCTGGAAGATGTCTTGAACCAAAGATTTAATTTATCAAAACAAAGCATATCTCTCCAGTTGAGGATATACCTTAGATCCCAGAGGAGACTGAGAAAGAGGTACCGGTACCCAACAATAATGAGAATTTAACACATACTCAGGAGAAACTTGAAATGAAAATGAGGATCACTGAACCAAGAATAATCCTTGAATGTCGAAAGAGACAAGATTGGCCAAAATAGAAGGATGTTATTCCAGCGGAACTAGGCTCCCTCACAAAACGTGGAATGTTTGGTCCTATAGTACAAACCCCAAGAGGAATAAACCTTGTAGGTTTTAAATGGGGGTTTGTACTATAGACAAATGAAAAGAATGAGATCCAACGGTATAAAAAACGATTAGTTGCTTAAGGATTCTTCCAAAGACCATGAATCTATTTTGAAGAAACATATTACCTGGTTATGGACATCATCACATTTAGATACGTCTCGATAATTTTGAAAAACTCGATATGAGACTCATGTATGTGATGACAACATATCTATATGGTAACCTAGACAGTAAGATATAGATGAAAATCCTTAAAGGATTTAAACCTAGAAATACGCACGGTATTAGATTAAAACGAGCCCTTATGGACTAAAACAATCCAGAAGAATGTGGTCTAATAGACTCAGAAAAAATTTGTCTAGGGGAGGATATAAACTTGAACGGATCTCTTGAAGAGATTGAAAATGATACTAGCTATCCTAAAGAAGAATTTGAGATTTTGTCTCAGCTTGCAGACCGAGCACAGTAAAACTGAAATTTTACCACATGCCAAATATGCTAAAATCTCCTAAAGATATTCAATATGAGTGATTGTCATCTACTTAACCCACCTATGGTGGTAAGGTCAGTAAAGGTTAACCGAGGATCCATATCGGCTGAAATAAGAAAATGAATATATTCTGGATCCTGAAGTACCATATTTGAGTGCAATAGACTCACTCTTTTATTTAGCAATGTGCATTAGATATTGGTTTATATTATGAATGTGTCGATCTTATTAGATATACAGATACATGTTATTTATATGATCCCCATAAGGGGAGATTGCAAACAGAATATGTTTTTCTTAACAGTTGTACAACTATTTCATGGATATTAGTCAAATAAATAATTGCAGCAACATCGATCAATCATTCTGAGATACTAGCACTTCATGAAACAAGTTGAGAATGTGTATGGTCAAGGTCTCTAGTTCAGCATATCAGGAGGAGTTGAGAACTCCCAGAAATCACAAACAAACCTACAATCATTTATGAGGATAATGCAGCCTGTATAAAGCAAATTCATGAAAGCTTCATCAAAGGAGACAGGACAAAGGACTTCTTACCAAAGTTTTTCTTCGCCCACCAGCTTCAAGAAGAAAAGATGCAGGAAAAAGTCTTCAGAGAACCTTGTAGATTTCTTCACAAATCCCTCCCAATGTCCAGATTTAAAAAGTTAGTACATTATATTGGCATAACAAGATTACAACAGATAGTTATATAAATGTATAGGCTGATAAATTTTTTGGCTGAAATGTATATGGGGGGGGGGGGGGGGAGGATTTTTCATTCAAGTTGATGTAAGAACTAAATGTAATAGTTTTTAGTGTTTTGAGGGGGAGCATCCTGTAGATGCAATCATCTTAAAGATGCTGATGGAGATATCCTGAAGAATATCTTTATGCATTGTACTTTTTTCTTTCGATGATTTTTTTTTCCACTGAGTTTTTCCTTCGAAAGATTTTTAATGAGGCAGTGTAAGTCGCACCCACTTAGACTCCTGAAAAATCGGACTCATGAAGAATTAGTTGTACTCTTTTATTTCGCTAAGGATTTTTTTCCAAATGAGGATTTTTCTTCAGGAATGTTTTTATTAAGGCAATATTTTAAATTTGGGCATCCAAGGGGGAGTATTGTGAAATTGTGATAACTTATTAGGTGAATGCACATCTATTAAGGTGGCGGCCCAAGCCCACTACCATACACAAGCCCTAACTTCCTCCCTATATATGTTTTGAGTAAAGAGCCATATGAGTTGGATTTTCTACTATATCTCTCCATCTCTCTATTTTCGCAACAATAAGAAAGTTTAATCGATTTTTGTGGAAAATTATTGGGTTCTATCAATAAATAGGGTTTTTTCCACGTAGGCCACCTACAAATCTCTATTTTTATTAACACCACCCATAATTTTAGGCGCATTCCAAAAAAATTACTCGAATTATTTGCTATTAGTTTGAAGAGAATATTTAGTTTAATCTAACTTGACAAGGGTGAAATTACCAAAATACCCTTGTCGCTAATCAGCCTCAATATCGTGGATGAGTTTTGGGTTAGATTTATGCCCATTTTGTATTCGTTCGGTACCTAACTTGATCTGAAATCTGATAAAAAACATATCAGTAATATTAAGGCTGATAAAGGATGAAGGTATTTTGGTCATTTTACCCTCGATCGATTAATTTTGAAGGAATATTCTCTCTCAAATTAATAGGAAAATGATTCGAGTAGTGTTTTTGGAATGCGCCTAATATTTAGATAAGGTTTATGTAAATAGATATTTATGGGTGGTTTATTTGGAATTAGAAAATTTGTGAGCAGCTTATTAGAAAAAAAAACCCAAATAAGTAGCCGACCACAAGATTTGAGACAAAGATCGATCATGCATGATATTCTTGTTGGAAAGAAATTCAAAAGAGGCAAAGTAAAATCACCATCAATTGAAAGATTTAGAGCACATTTCCTGTAGTTAACACAAATGATGGTTGTAAAAAAGATTTGAACATGCATGTGATCTGAAAAAATTGACGAGTATCAAATCATGTGATTATGGAAAGATAAGTTAGTGCTTCAACTCCTTTTGATCTCCACCAAACATTAGCTCTCCCTTTACATTGTACCACAGTTTTCCCGAAAACCAGAAAGGCAACACAAAGGACACTGAGAAGCATGCTCTCCCCTGGTACACTTTTGTGCAATGTTGTCAATATCTTAACCTTCTATTATTTATTATAAATTTTGAGTACATATTTCTCACTGTGTTATGAACAAGTGCATTAGTAAACCTAATGTTAGGTTTTTGTTAGTCAACTATGAGAAACCTGATTGAACCGATGAATGTCGATAAGAAGTTTGTGGATTGTTGTCAAGTCCAGGTTCACTTCAAGTGCTTGTTTCGGAGGTGTGGGGAAACTTTCCTTGTTGATGATTAAAGGATTGATGGAGGATAAGATAGGGGGACATGCATGGTCCTTGCAAATTTTTTGGGTGCAAAGGGCACAAGCTTTGACAACAGCAAGGCTCCAAATGTTGATCATTGCAACCACAATGTACAGTGGACATTGTTTTATTATTATCAATTGTTTGTACGATTAATTACATGATCTTGCTTGGATGAATTAACTATCGTTAGAATATAAATATTATACCATAATTTTGGAGATATGGTTTACTCATAAGATTTTTAACAATTAAATTTATGCCTGGGAAGTCAATAATAAAAATAATTTATGTACTGAGTAGACTTATAAAAAATATAGGTAAAATAAGTAAGATCTACATATAGTGTTTATAGATAGAGAAAAATTATATGATAAAGTTCCTAGAGACATAATATGATGGACGTTAAATAATAAAAGAGTAACTATTTGGTATATTGAGGTGATTAAGGATATGTATGAAGGGACAATAACCATAATTAGAACAACCACATCAGAGTCCAGTGATTTTCCTATTACACTAGGTTTACACCAAGATTTGGCTTTAAGCCCCTATATCTTTACTTTGGTTATGAATGAATTGACACGATGAATACAAGATGAGATGCTTTGGTATATATTTTTTGCCGATGACGTCGTCTTAGTGGACGAGACTAGAGCAGGAATCAATATTAAATTAGAATTGTGTAGAGAAACTATGGAAGCAAAAAGGTTTAAAATAAGCAGAACTAAAACAGAGTATATGGAATATAATTTTAGAGATATTCAAAACACAAATGAGGAAGCAGTGAAATTTTATGGTCAAGAAATACATAAGAGAGACTGTTGCTGATATTTAGCCTCAATTATACAAAGAGACTGGTAGATTTATGAAGATGTTATACATAGGATCTAAGCATGGTAGCTTAAGTAGAGAAACGCTAGTGCTGTTTTGTGTGTTAAACTTATACCTTTGAAGTTGAAAAAATAATTTATAGGACTGTTGTTAGACCAGAAATGATGTATGAAGCAGAGTATTGGACAATAAAGAAACAACATGTCCAAAAAATTAGTGTAGCAGAGATGATGATGCAAAGATAGATGTGTAGTAAAACCAGGAAGAATAGAATTAAAAACGAGTACATACGAGACATGGTAAAGATAGCTTCTAGTAGTTATACCAAATAAAAAGGGAGTTTTTTTTATTTTTTTTTAATTTAAATTTTTTTTTTTTTAAACTTTGTTCGATAAGAAGAAAATCCTACAAAGAACTACTCCTTACTTAAGTTCCCAGTAAAAACCAACATTTCATTAATTCATTTTCCTTTAACTTTTCCTTATCGAAGATCAATTAAGAGAGAATCGCCTCAGGTGATTTGGACATGTCACATGTTCACCAAGTAGTGCATCCGTTAAAAAGAGTAATTTGATAAGTATTAGAGGAGAAGACGAAGATAGAAACAAAAATGCAACAATAGCTAGAAGAAGTGCAGCTAGAGGGTTGTGTTAGACTATTCTGGAGTGCGGTCGACCGACCACCCGACCGAAATTTGGCTGCTAGGTATCTTCGAGTGTACAGAGTTCAACAGAGAGCAGGATAGTCGACCGTGCAATCGACCGTTCATGCTTCAGTGTGGACTTGACACATTGCGGGCGACCGACCCAAAGTGCAATCGACCAACATCGGTGCTATGAGTTTTGGGCTGACAAGTTTAAGGCCCAATAAGCTATATTTGTGTTTATCTTTTAGAGTTTACTTGAGGGCTACATAAGTGGTTGTAGACTCTAGGGTTTGCTCAACTCATATCAAGGTGAGCCGTTATTACTGTTCAACTTTAAGAGAAGATTTCACCGATTGTTTCAAAGGTGAGAGAGAAAGAGACTGAGAGTTGTAATTTTTGTATTTTTTAGGGAATAAGAAGTATTGATTCTTTGCATTTTATTGTGTTCTTGTGAAATCTTACGATTATTGTGGTGGCTTGTTCTTGGATCATATAGTTCTTAAGAAGTTTCTATTGCTTGTGGTGTGTGAGTTCCACTATTAGCACTACGAATTGTGGTGGATTCTGCAACAAGTGGTATCAGAGCACTGGGTTTGGGATTGCCGATAGCAAGTCAAAGATTGAGAGGTTCGATGGGAGTTACTTCGCGATGTGGAAGACTCATATTATAGCATATCTTCATCAGAAAGACCTAGATGGTCCATTGTTTGATGAGAAGCCAGAAGATGCAGACAAGGATGCGAAGATCTTGGTGGATTAAAATAGTTTGGATCAAAAGGTGCTTGGGCAGATTCAGTTGGGACTGAGTAGGAATGCGTTATTTCATATCTCGAAGGTAAAGACCACATAGGAGCCTATAGAGATGGATATGTAAGAGAAACCATCAGCATCTAATCAAATTCTTCATTTGAAAATTTTGGTTAATATGAAGTTGAGGGAAGGTGGTTCAGTAGCAGAAGATGTGAACAATTACTGTATGGTTTACAACCAGATGGAAGCTGCAGAATTGAAGTTTTCAGAGAGGGGACAGTCATTATTACGTCAATCTATTTTGCCCAATAGTTATGATATGGTGGAACAAACTATTACAGGCACTATGATAGATTCGACGACTTTACAGGATGTGGTGAGTAGCATTCTGAACGAAGAGGTGAAAATGGTAAGAAATGGGCGATTTCCATTATCATCTTCTAGAGATTTCGCATTGTCAGTTCAGAAGAAACCTGGGAGATTTAAGAGCAGTCGAAGAAGAAAGGATTAGAGTAGTTCATATGAGAGTGGGTCTGATGACAGCGATGGGTAACATGGACCTGAGTGTTGGTATTATCACAAAAGGGGTCACATGATGCACAATTGTATGGCATATATGAAAAGGAAGCAGGATAAACCGAAGAAAGTCAAACCAAAGGAATCCAATGTAGTGTCTAATCAAATTGAAGAGTTATGTTTATCTGCTAGAGAGGAGTTGGGCACACGAGATTGATGTATTGATTAGGGTGCTTTTTTTCATTGCACTCCGAGGAGAGAGATGTTTGATGACTACAAGGAGGGTTCTTTTAGAGATGTAATCGTGGGGAACGGTCAAATGTGTCCTTTAAGAGGGGTTGATACTGTTCGCGTGAAAGCCAATGATGATTAGTATTGTCTTGCAGGAGACAAGACATATTCCAGACTTGAAGAAAAATCTTATCTCGATTGGAATGATAGATAAAGAGGGGTTGTCTACTTCAGTTGATAGAGGGGAGTGGTGTATAGATGCAGGTTCAAGGGTGATTGCAAAATAAAAACGTGAGGAAATGCTATATTTACTTAGAGACGTGAATGACGTTTCTCCTGTAATTGACTCTGAGCAGGAATCGAGTAGTAGGTTGTGTGGGGTGCAACCAGAGTTCTTTCAGTTGTGGAGGGGAGATTATTAATTAAGTGGGAGCTGCTGCCCATGAGAGTGATCCTAGAGAACAAGATGTTGTGGTGAAAGTACTTTGTGATATGGCAGATGAAGTTTCAAGTCTCTCTTGTAAGGTACAGAGCACTGGTATCGATATACGGGATGATATCGATAAGGGTAACCAAATGAGGCTGTAGGGTTGAACAGTCTCTGAATTTTGTGGATGTGTCATCCACTGAGACTTCTAGTGCAGAGGGTGGATTGAGAGGCTTTGAACCATGTTCGGTATTAGTGGAGATTCTGTGAGTTGGGGAGTCTTGTACCACTCTATGCGATTGGTGGAGCACCCCTTCATGAGGTGATGATGGGTGGTTTGGGAATCCACGTGGTGGAGTGGCGGATGTACTTTTCGTGTGTGTGGGGAATACTTGGGTCTTCCATGACAATGGGAAATTGACAGAGATAATGCGAGGTAAAAATTACAATAACCTTGAAGCATTGTGTGTTTGGTCCCAGTGAGAAATTGTTAGGATTGTTGCATCAAATACACGTAGGCACGGAGTACTTGAAGTTGGAGAAGAAAATGACAAGACGAAGACAGCAAGAGAAGTCAACTACAGTTAGAAGAAGGGCAGCTGGAGGGTTGCGGTCAATTGTCCTGGGGTGCGGTCGACCGACCACCCACCGCAACTAGACTGCTAGGTATCTTCAAGTGTACATAGTTCAATACAGAGCGGGATAGTCGACCGTACAGTCGACTGGTCATGCTTCAGGTGTGGACTTGACATGTTGCCGTCGATCGACCTAAAGTGCGGTCTACCGACATCGGCGCTGTGTATTTTGGGCTGACGAGTTTTTGACTGTATTTGTGTTTATCTTTTAAGATTTTCTTGAGATCTATATAAGTGGCTATAGACTCTAGGGTTTGTGCAACTCATATCAAGGGTGAGCCTTTATCATTGTTCAACTTCAAAAGATGATTTTGCTAAGTGTTTCAAAGGGGTGTGTGTGTGTGAGAGAGAGAGAGAGAGTTGTAGTCTCTTTCTAATATTTGAATTTCTTGGGGAATAAGAATTATTGATTATCTCTGCATATTATTGTGTTCTTGTGAGATCTTGTGATTATTGTGGTGGCTTGCTCTTGGTTCATCTTGTTCTTAGGATGTTTCTATTACTTGTGGTGTGTGAGTTCCGCTATTAGCACTACGAGTTGTGGTAGATTTGCAACAGTATTGAAGGTAGAGTTAGGGGTAGGTGAAGACCTAAATTTATTTGGGTGAAAACGGTGAGAAAATATATGATAGCTTGTAGCCTTACAGAAGATATTGTCCTAAATCGAGAAAAATGAAAAATTAGGATTCATAAAGTCGACCCCAACTAGTTGGGAAAAATACTTTATTGTTGTTGTTGTTGTGTTGCTTTTTTTTATTTTTATTTTATGAAATTAGTTTTGGTTAATTTGATTTCTCTTTAACGTGCAAGAAAAGTAAAGGCATCATTCTGCAAATCGTTTTAGTAATTGATATTTGTTTTCCTTTAATCGCAACCATTAAGGATATTATGATTAAGTAACCGTGCAACTTATTTTGGTAAATAAAGAGCATCCATTTTACACTATAGGGACAACTTTAGTAGTTTTTTTTTAAAATCATAACAATATGCTCTGAGATATAGAATTGATGATGATCACTTTGACTAAAATTTAAATAGTGTATGGTGAGGGGGAATACATATTGCCTCACCGAGAGAGGGGATTAGGGGTAAAGAAACCAAATCTATTTCAGCACCAACAATCCTACATTGTAAACTTGTACAATCATATGTAAAAAAAATACAAAGCTATTCAAAAAAAAAAAAAACAAAACAATAAAAAACAAAAAACAAAATAAAATATTGAGATGGGTGAGGAGAGATGGGAAGAAAGACTTGCTACCTAAGAAAAAAAACAAATCGATCTTTTGCTCAAGTTCTCATTACTCCAGGTCCTCTTCCTTATCATTACCATCTCCAACCCCTTCGTTTTCTACACTCACCTGAAAACCCACACCATTCCCTCCACACTTCACCATCACTTCAACCAATACATCCATCAAAACTATTTTTTCCTCCAAAACCTTATTTCCAACCCAAACCTAATCGTACCAGAAACACTAGAATCTCCAATCGAAGATCCAACTAGAAGATGGAGCGGCGTTGTATGAAGTGTGGGGGAGACGATCACTTGACGGTGGAGTGTAGAATAAGAGGAATATATTGCTTCAACTGCCGTAAGTTTGGGCACAAGTAGAGAGATTGCCCCCTCTTTAATCGAAGAGAAACCCTTACGGTGGAGATCCCCCACAACTCTGAGATTGCGGCAGCACTCCCGACTCTGCATGATAGTGCATTTATCCACCTCATCAACCCGCGAACTTTACCGAAAATGAAGGCTGGCGAGGGGGTGTACCATGTCCAATTCCTTTCAGAGGAGGAAGCTAAGAAGGTGGTAGCCGAAGGGATCTTTCAGTTCTCGGGATTCAATGCTACCTTCTCGCTGTGGTCCATGGATTATGTGGCCAAGTTAAAGTCGAAGCCTAGCTACATATGGATCAACATCCCATTATTCCCATTCCACTTGTGGAACCACTCCTCACTCGAACACCTAATTAAGCCATTTGGAAAGCTAATAACCATGAGCAAAGAGATGAAGGAAGAGGTGTCAAGGGAAGAGGCATTGGTGCTGGTTGAAGTTGTGGATATAACTTACATTCTGAAGCTTGTCCAAGTTCAATGTACAGTGCCATGGACTAGGGAGAAGCAAATCCATGAGGTCCATCTGCTCATTATTGGGAAATCCATTGCTGTGAAGGATGTTCAACAAGGTAAGGTACAACTCTGCACCTCAGGGAGCCGTCCAACCTCCTTTTGGGGACATTGGAAAACACTGGAGAGAAGAGTACCCAAGCCTGAGGGGACGTTCCATGCCACCAGGCTAGTACGGTGCAAGCCCAAGGGTTCATCGGAGATGCTAAGGGAAAGGGAAAAGTCCGGGTTGAGGATCAATCAGTTGCGCTGTTAGGGAAAGCACCAAATCAGGGGCAGTTAGCGAGAAATCTTTTGAATATATTAGGATTAGCGGATTCTAGTATGGCATGTATGAATTTAGTACCCTCCCTAAAGTTAGGGGTTGATTTAGTGGTGACCAAAAAGGAAGAAAAGTTTATTTTTAACGCCATTCTTATTTTGGAGAAGTCTGGTTCTCGGGAGCGCAATTAGGGGATTGAATCCAGCGAATCTAACAACCTACCTGACAGCTTAGCGAGCTCAGATGAAAATAAGATAGAAGAAGAGGTTCGACAGATGGTTTGGATGGGCAAGGTCGTTACACTCTCACGCTCGCTGGTCCCAGAGATCCAACCCGCTGTCGGTCAGCTTTGAAGCAGTTTGTTCTTAAGAGGGTATAGAACTGGAAAGCCATAAGAAATGCAGTTCAATTTAGGCACTGGCGGGGTTGGCTCTGAGAGTTTCAAGACCAGGTCATTAATCTCCTGCAAGCCTAAGCCTCAGTCACAATCCAGTTCATACTCAGCATCCCTTAGCTTTGAAGATGGGCCTAGCAAGAGCAGGAAGAGGAGCAGATATGCCTTTAAGAATTCCAGATCAAGGCCATTAATGAAGCACCTGACTACCTCTTTGAGAGCTGCTTTCTCCTGCAAGACAGAAGGCACATCCTCTTCCATTATTTCAGTTACCAATGCATGTCATTACCCTTTTGCTTTACTATTGAAAGAGGATATTAATGAGGAAGCTGAATCTTTATGAGTGGAGACTATATGATAGGCTTAAGCAACCAGAGAATGCCTATATTGATCCCCCTGATCAACAGAGACATCCTAACTGTGTACTCTAAGTTTACCTGCTTTTTTTCCTTTTTTCATTGTTTTGGCTGTTTGTTATTCATTTTACAATGAAGATACCCAGTTAGAATGTGAGAGGGTTGGGTAACCCTAACAAATGTGCCCTGGTCAAAGATGGTATAAGAAGTGCTCAAATATCAGTGGTGTGCCTGCAAGAAACCAAGCTCAGCTGCCCTTCTACTAGGAAGCTATTGACTATTGGGGGCTCAGTGATCAACAAATTGGTGGAATTAGCGGCAATCGACAGATGTGGGGGTGTTCTTATATGATGGGATCAAAATGTTCTGAATTTCTTTTACTCTACATCATATATTTTCTCCATTTTAATATCTTTCATAAATAAAGAAACAAGGATGGAGTGGTCTCTCACATCAGTTTATGCTCTATATGAGCTAGATGATAAAATCTTGTGCTTCAGTGGAATCTACCAAAGGAGACGATTGCTTTGTGACACATGGGTCCTATGTGGTGACTTTAATGTTACTTTTTCCAATCTAGAGAGGAATAAAGGTCAAAGCTCTAGTAAAGATATGAAAGAAATCTGAAATTTTATTTAACAGCTTGAACTTATTGATCTCTCTATTGCAGGAAGAAAGTTTATTTGGTATAACTTGAGATCTAACCCTACCCTTGCAAGATTAGACAAGTTTTTGATTACTAGCCAATATGAACAATTGCATCCACATTGTATCTAGCACTCCCTTCTAAGAATCTCATTAGAACACTGCTGCATCATTCTTGACATAAAAACCATTGAGAACAGAATCCACTACTTCAGATTTGAGAAAGCTTGGTTTGGAAATGATAGTTTCATGCTTGCAGTCACTGACTAGTGGAGAGGTTTTGTATGTAAAGGCTCATCGGTTGACAGATTTGCTCAAAAAACTAGTACTGCTGAAGATGAGAATTAGAAGATGGAGGAATAAGGTATTTGGTCACATTACTATGCAGAAGAAGGTCCTTTTGGATAGAATCCATCAACTTGATATTGCAGCAGATGGTAACACAATAGACTTAGCTCAATCTGAGGAACTCCTAACATCTCAGAAAGAATATCAAGCCCTTGTCAAGGCTGAAGTGACCTACTAGAGGTAGAGATCCCGAGTAACCTAGATTAAGGTGATGCTAATACTAAACTGTCAATGGAAGACAAAGGAGGAACTATATTTATTCACCAATGCACAATGGGGATCTGATTTCATCCCAGGCTGTCATCAAGTCATGTTTTGAAGATCATTTTGGCAAAATATGTGGTACCTCATAATCTCCAGACTTTAGGGTTGTTTGGCAAGAACTCTACCCTCATCCCATTGGCAATCTATCTGACTTAGAGGCTCCCTTTAGCTTGTAAGAGGTGACGAAGGCATCTTTGACATGAGTGAAGAAAAAGCCCCTAGGCCCGATAACTATTCTATGAGTTTTTATCAGAAGTTTTGGGATGTGATCCACGTAAATCTTTACTGCATGCTGCTCAAAATGGTGCAACTGACATTAGTAGGTTGAACTACTCCAACATCATGCTCATACCCAAATGTGAATGTGCTAACTCAGTTTCAGATTATAGACTCATCAATCTTCTAAATTGCTCTCTTAAAATCTTCACTAAGGTCCTTGCCAACAGATTGAACCCTCTACTTGATTCTCTGGTCTCATCCACACAGAGCCCTTTCCTGAAAGGGAAATCCACCATAGATTGCTTTCTAGTGGCTCATGAAGCTATTAATATGTGTTGCAATAGAAAATATGACACCCTCATGATGAAGAATGACTTCCGTAATGCCTTTGATACTATAAGATGGGAATTCATTGAACATATGATTATTGCAAGAGGGTTTGGACCCAGGTGGTGCATCTGGATTAGAAATGTCTTAAGATCGACTAAATCTTCTATCCTAGTTAAGATCATGAAGACGCATACAATCATTTAATTGAAGGGTTTCACTGATTCTCGACAGATTGCCTAAATGTTCTTGGGTGAATCTGGTAACATTAAAATCACCCAAAAAAATCCAGAAACTAGAGATACAACCTTGGAAAGAGCTGAATTCGTTCCAGAATTCTGATCTTTGGTCAACAGAAGTTAGGCCATTAACCGAGACCACAGTAAGTGTTTGGTGGAATTCAATCCAATCTAAGACCACCACTAAGAAGTATTTCATACGAAGAATGGAGATAAGATTAAAAAGTGAAGCTTTGAAGCTGAACAAGATGCCCTCGCAAGTGTTAATAGCATCAGGACTGATCCATTGAGTAAGAAACTTGCCACTAAGAGATCTCTTAGTGGATGAAGATAGAGAGTCAAGTTTAGATTCTTGGATAGAAATTATGTTGCTTTTGGAGTATGAAATGAGATAAAAAATAACTTCTTTGTTTGGGGGAACTACCAAGACCCTGAATATTCCAAAAGCTACTAATCATAAGAACTATTAAACACCTCAGCTCTAGAAACTTCAAGCGCTTTAATATCATCGAAACACGATGACACAGAAGAATCAGTCACGAAACCCATATTTGATCCCAAGGAATTGAAGTTATTAAAAGAAATGGAGTCAAAATGAATCTTAAAGACAGAACCTAAAGGGGGGTCAAGAGGAAGATCATTCGGGATAGGAGGGAGTTCAAGATTTCTAATCTATGCCGCTGGAGAAGCTCTAGCCGGCACAAGAATAGTGGCAGATTTCTTCTTTTTCAGCCTCGCACTTGAATGGATGTATGCACTACAAAACATGTGCAATTTACCGGCGTATATTCCCCGGCATTTTACCATTCGCGTCGGGGTAGGGAGTGACCAGGAATGGGGTGTCAGATTGGATGGTTATACACCGGCGGCCTCTATAAAACGCCAGGGAATCATGATATTCACCAGCATTTTCTTTAGAAACGCCGGTGAATGGTATTATTCACCGGCGTTTTAATAACAAACGCCGGGGAATATATAGATACATTCACCAGCATTCGTAATTTCAAACGCCGGTGAATTAACTGAGATAAATCCCCGCGAACCCTAACATTTCGCTCGCGAATTTCCCAAACCTAATTTTCGCTGCCTTCGTTTTCCCTCCTCCCTCTCTCTATTTCTCGCGCTTCGCCTCCGTCCCTTCGTCATCTTCGACAGCCCAATTCAATTTCCCTCCTCCCTCTCTCTATTTCGCGGTGAATTTGCGATCGAAAACCACCGCTCGTCGCCCCGCTCTCTCTCTATCTCCGACGCCACCGCTCGTCACCCCCCCTCTCTCTCTTCGGTAATTTCTCTTGATTTCTCTCATTTTCACTGTCAAAGATGTTGAATTCATGCATCTGATTGGCATCTTAGCATGATTTTTTTACCAAAATGGGTTAACTGTCAACTAAGGATGCTGGCTGTATACCAAAATCCTCCAAATCTGTACAAGACTTGGGCTGAACAAACCTTGTGCAGGTTTATTTTGGAGCCACAAAAATCATGATTTAGTTGGGATGAAGAATTAATAGAGAAACATATATGCTTAGATACTGGAAATTTTCATTTTCTTTTACTGTTAAAGAAACTGATTGCATGCATCTGATTGTCATCTTGGCATGATTTTTTTTACCAAAATGGGTTCACTGTCAACTAAGGATGCTGTATGTATACCAAAATCTTCCAAATCTGTACATGAATTGGGCTGAACAAACCTTGTGCAGGTTTCCTTTGGAGCCACAAACATCAATGGTTTAGTTGGGATGAAGAATTAATAGAGAAACATATATGCTTAGATACTGGAAATTTTCATTTTCTTTTACTGTTAAAGAAACTGATCGCATGCATCTGATTGTCATCTTGGCATGATTTTTTTACCAAAATGGGTTCACTGTCAACTAAGGATGCTGTATGTATACCAAAATCCTCCAAATCTGTACAAGAATTAGGCTAAACAAACCTTGTGCAGGTTTCTTTTGGAGCCACAAACATCAATGGTTTAGTTGGGATGAAGAATTAATAGAGAAACATATATGCTTAGATACTGGAAATTTTCATTTCCTTTTACTGTTAAAGAAACTGAATTCATGCATCTGATTGCCATCTTAGCATGATTTTTTACCAAAATGGATTGACTGTCATCTAAGTATGCTAGCTGTATACCAAAATCCTCCAAATCTGTACAAGAATTGGGCGGAACAAACCTTGTGCAGGTTTCTTTTGGAGGCACAAACATCATGATTTAGTTGGGATGAAGAATTAATATAGAAACATATATGCTTAGATACTGGAAATTTTCATTTTCTTTTACTGTTAAAGTAGCTGAATTCATACATCTGATTGCCATCTTAGCATAATTTTTTTGCCAAAATGGGTTCACTGTCAGCTAGAGGATGCTGTATGTATACCAAAATCCTCCAAATCTGTACAAGAATTGGGTGAGAACAAACCTTGTGTAGGTTTCTTTTGTAGCCACAAACGTCATGATTTAGTTGGGATGAAGAATTAATAGAGAAACATATATGCTTATATACTGGAAATTTTCATTTTCTTTTACTGTGAAAGAAGCTGAATTCATGCATCTGATTGTCATCTAAGGATGCTAGCTGTATACCAAAATCCTCCAAATCTGTACAAGAATTGGGCTGAACAAACCTTGTGCAGGTTTCTTTTGGAGCTACAAACATCAATGATTTAGTTGGGATGAAGAATTAATAGAGCAACATATTAGTAGCCATATTAGTTTCTTTTGTGCATGTTTATTATTATTATTATTATTATTATTATTATTATTATTATTTTGGGATGAGTAACTGATTATTAGTAGCCATGAACAGAATAGCTCATGAGTCATCAGATCTTCTTGTTACCGTATTTACAGCACGACGCCCTCGTTATTCGTCTGATTCCTCTTCCTCAGCAAATACCCTTTACCATCATCATCTCCTTGAACGGAAAGCCAAATACAGGGGAGACTATAGTCGAATCGATATTAGACTCGAACACAATGTGTGCGATAAAATGCCACTAAGGTGGTTGTGATAATTTCCACAACGGTAGTTTAGGGTTATGTGAATAGAGTAGATTGTATTAAGATTTAATTATTTTTTTATACATTTTTGGAACCACGATTTCTTTATTTTATAGTTAATTGTTATATCGTTTATTTATTTGCAGCTAGGGATGGTTTTAAAAAAGGTGAAATTAAATATACAAAATGCCCTTTACTGTCAATACTATTTAATATGTCAAATTTTAATTTCAGATTGTGTGCTATTGTTATAATGGATAGAAGTTGGATTAGTAAACCGCGATTATCCAAGGAGTACCGTGATTGTATTAAAGATTTTATTATCTTTGCCAAACGACATTCCCATGATCCCAACCTAGTCCTTTGTCCATGCCTCCGGTGTACAAATTGTAATTTGAGGACATGTGACGTAGTACATACACATTTGGTTGTCAACGGTTTTCTTCAAGGGTACACACGGTGGTTTTGTCATGGAGAGGATCATACGTCAGCTCCTGTTCGTCCAGTTGTATTAGAAAATGTAGATGAGCCCTTAGTGAACGAAGACTTAAGTGTTCCCGATGAGATGCATGCTTTGTTGCAAGACGCCTTTGGGATTCATAATGTTTCTTTCCACACCAATAATCCAACAACCCAAGTTCATAATGAGTCTAGAGAAAAATCTCACATTGGTGGTGGAGTGGACGAGGAAATGCCTGTGTAACGCCCTGCCCCAATACTCAGACAATTTTAATATTTTAGAAGACAAATTAGATACTATGTAGTACAACTACCCACCACAGGCTGCCTCTCAAAAGGTGGTTAACCAATTAGGTGACTCTTGATCATTGGCTAATAGTATTTATACTCAAATTATCCTATCAAACTTCCCATGTGGGACTAAATTTCTCAATCTCAATCTCAAATTCTCAAATCCGCGCAGACCAGTCGACTGCTAATCCAACCAGTCGACTGTTCGCTGCCAGATCTGGGGTATTACATACACCCCCCCTTAGAAATCGGCATCCTCGCTAAGTACAAGACACACATTTAGTGTAGGATCCCCCCTTTCTAGCCGATGTAGTATAGTCCTCTTATCCCGGAGATCAGTCACTCTCAACACCGCAGATCGGATACCCGGCTATCAATCACTACCTGTGATTCTCAATACCGCAGAGTATACCCAACCCCGGAGATCAATGACTCTCAGCACCGCAGATCATACTGACCTCTACCACATCCGGTGTCGAAAGTCGGCTCTGATACCATTTGTAACGCCCCGCCCCAATACTCAGA
Organism: Hemerocallis citrina; assembly: GCA_017893485.1. Lineage (NCBI taxonomy): Eukaryota > Viridiplantae > Streptophyta > Magnoliopsida > Asparagales > Asphodelaceae > Hemerocallis > Hemerocallis citrina. The sequence continues at coordinate 107,061,326 of CM030367.1, forward strand.
CAATTTTAATATTTTTAGAAAGACAAATTAGATACTATGTAGTACAACTGCCCACCACAGGCTGCCTCTCAAAAGGTGTTTAACCGGATTGGTGACTCTTGATCATTGGCTAATAGTATTTATACTCAAATTAGTTTTCGTAAACTTCCCATGTGGGACTATATTTCTCAAATCCTTCTCAAATTCTCAAATCCCGCACAGACCAGTCGACTGCTCAAACCACCAGTCGACTGTTCGCTCAAGATTTGGGGTATTACATACACCCCACCTTTAGAAATCAGCGTCCTTGCTGAGTACAGGGCACACATCTAGTGTAGGACCTCCCTTTCTAGCCGATGTAGTATAGTCCTCTATCCTGGAGATCAGTCACTCTCAACACCGCAGATCGGATACCCGGCTATCAATCACTACCTGTGATTCTCAACACCGCAGAGTATACCCAACCCCAGAGATCAATGATTCTCAGCACCGCAGATCATATTGACCTCTACCACATCCGGTGTCGAAAGTCGGCTCTGATACCATTTGTAACGCCCCGCCCCAATACTCGGACGATTTTTAATATTTTTAGAAGACAAATTAGATACTACGTAGTACAACTGCCCACCCCAGGCTGCCTCTCAAAAGGTGGTTAACCAATTAGGTGACTCTTGATCATTGGCTAATAGTATTTATACTCAAATTATCCTATCAAACTTCCCATGTGGGACTAAATTTCTCAATCTCAATCTCAAATTCTCAAATCCGCACAGACCAGTCGACTGCTAATCCAACCAGTCGACTGTTCGCTGCCAGATCTGGGGTATTACAGCCTGACCCCGCCCCTGAAAATAATAAACAGCAAGAATCCTTCACTAAGTTGCTTGAAGATGCTAGTACTCCGCTGTACCGCGACTGCACCAAATTCTCTAAATTCTCATTCATTGTCAGACTATTTCAGATTAAATGTTTAAACGGGTGGTCTGCTAAGTCCTTCAGTATGCTACATGAACTGTTGAATGAAGTATTTCCAGAAATCTGTATACCAAACTCAGCCTATAAAATCAAAAAATTCCTAAATTCTTTCGATCCAGGGTATGAAAAGATAGCAGCATGTCCAAATGACTGTATGCTTTTCACGGGAGGTAAGGAAAGTCTGGAGAATTGCGAAGTATGTGGTTCTTCGAAATGGACAGAAACACCAAATCAAGACAATCAAGCCAGTGGATCTACTAAGCGAAGTAGGAGAAAGAAGCCTGTCAAAATACTGCGTTACCTTTCTCTGATTCCTAGGCTACAAAGATTGTTTATGTCTACGAAAACTTCTTCTGATATGAAATGGCATGCTGAAGGTCGCACTAATGATGGGATTCTTAGACATCTGCTGATTCTCAATCTTGGAAAAAATTTGATGAAAGATATCCCGATTTTGCGGAAGATCCTCGAAATGTGAGACTTGGACTAGCTAGTGATGGTTTCAACCCTTTTAGGCAAATGAGTAGTACATACAGCATATGGCCTGTTGTGTTAATACCATACAATTTGCCGCCTTGGAAATGCATGAAGCAGTCCTCATTTATTTTGTCCATGATAGTTCCTGGACCGAAAGGTCCTGAAAATGATATAGATGTGTACCTACAGCCGTTAATAGATGAACTTCAGAAATTGTGGGTGGGTGTTCCAACTTATGATGCTGTGGCTAAAGAAACATTTTCTCTTCGAGTCGCGTTGTCTTGGACAATCAATGATTTTCCAGCATATGCAAATTTATCTGGATATAGCACTAAAGGACGTTATGCATGTCCTTGTTGTGCTGACCAAACTAGTTCAAGATGGTTGTACAATGGCAGAAAGTTTTGCTATATGGGTCATAGGAGATGGTTGCCTGACACACATATATTTCGGTCAGAGACAGTGACATTTGATGGTACCGACGAGTGGAAACATGCTCCTGGAGCTTCTTCTGGGTCAGATATTTTGAGGAGGGTAGATGGTCATCAGTTCAAATATGGAAAAGAACCACAAGTCAGCAAAAAGGGCAAGAAAAGGGCAAGGCCGGAGCAAGGTGAGGAGGCCGATCTATGTGGCGAAGATGAGGATCAGAACATGACGAGTTTAGGTGCATGAAAGAAGAAGAGTATTTTCTTCAAGTTGCCATATTAGGAATTCAACTTATTGCGACATAATTTAGATGTGATGCATATCGAAAAAAATATTGGTGAAAATTGTATAGGAACAGTTATGGAAGATGACCGGAAGACAAAGGACAATCTCAAGAGCCGACTTGATTTGAAATCAATGGGCATCCGACATGAGTTGCACCCAGAGGAATTACCGAACGGGAAAGTACTCCTACCTCCTGCAATCTATTCAATGTCAAAATCGGAGTTGGAATTATTTTGCAAAGTTCTACTGGAACTTAAAGTTCCTGATGGCTATTCTTCTAACATAGCAAGATGTGTCAACTTTAAAGAGAAGAGGCTTCAGGGTCTAAAGTCACACGACTACCACGTCATAATGCAGGATCTCCTTCCTGTGGCCCTAAGGTCTTCAATGTGTGAGCAAATCACTACTGTCCTGAAAGATCTTTGTAGCATATATAAATGTATTTGCTCAAGAATGCTTCGTGTTGAAGATATTGACCAATTGGAGCAACGGGCGGCATTGACACTTAGTAAAATGGAGATGATATTTCCGCCATCGTTCTTCACTATAATGATTCACTTGATAATTCACTTTGCTGGTGAAGCCAGAATCGGCGGTCTCGTTCACTATCGGTGGATGTACCCCATTGAGAGGTAAAAGAATTCATGCATCTTACAAAATAGAATTTTCAAAAGCTCATTTCTTTTAATCCCCTACTTTGCTCTAATTCATTAATTATACATGTTCAGGTACCTATACCGGCTCAAGGGTTATGTTAAAAATAGAGCATATCCTGAAGGGTCAATAGCTCAGGGATATCTATCAGAGGAGTGTTCACATTTTTGTTCCAGGTATCTGCAGGGTGTAGAGACATCTTTGACTAGACCAAGAAGAAATCCAGACATTTTCAATCTTGATGGTGCTAAATATCTTTTTGATACCGCTGGCACTACTGTTGGTAAAGTTGATGCATTTGAGCTAAATAACTTAACGTGGGAACAGGCACATCGATATGTGCTAGACCACCATGCATCAGTGGAACCATTTCGAAAGTAAGTTGCTTTTGAATTTAAATCGAATATAGTGAAAACCACAGAGTTCGATATTAACTTACTTTAGTTATTCCTTATTTCAATTGCTTGTATTTTAGCGAATTTGTCAGGGACATCAAACGAAGAGCTAGACCAAGAAGACTACCACCATGTGAACAAAACAATTTGATGAATGGAAAATTTCATAAGTGGTTTGAATCTCATGTAGGTGAATTAAGAAAATGCAAGTTAATCTTCATTATATCTACATTATCCATGGTGCTGATACGATTTGCGCAAAATTAATACGTACATTCTTTGGGTCCTGAAGGTGTATCATCTGAAATACAAGTACTTGCCAAGGGTCCCTATAAGACGGCCAAAAGATACGGAGGATACATATTCAATGGCTTTAGATTTCGTACTAAAGATCGTGAATGTAATTTGAAGTCTCAAAATAGTGGAATGGTAGTGACTTCTAAGACTAGAAGTTATGCTTCCAAGTCGGACACAAGGCCGGTAGATGGAGATCTCGACTATTATGGAGTGCTCACGGATATCATTGAGTTGAACTATTTTCGTTATTTTCGTGTTGTCTTATTTCATGGGGATTGGGCTGAGTTTAATAGGAATTTTGCTAATAACAAGGATAAGTTAGGTTTCACAGTTGTAAACTTCTCAAAATTGATTCACATCGGTACACACATTAGCCACGAACCATTTGTGTTTCCATCCCAAGTACAACAAGTGTTCTACATTGAAAATTGTACCCTGCCAAAATCGTATGAGGCTCTTGAGATGCAACCAAGAGATGTATTCCAACTGGGCGATACTTCAGACGATGAAGACGGTGAAGCCATGAACAGTTACATTGCTTTTGAGTTTCCTATGTTTGATGTAAACACAACCGACGGCGGAATTTGTGGGACTTGGCTCCGCAAGGATGGAGAAGAGGGCGATGTATTGGAAGATATCGTATTGTAGTTTACTTCATTTTCATAGCTCAATATTATATGTCCTGTAATTTTCGTGTCTTAAATCTTGTTGTAATATTATATCTTGTAATTCCGAACATGTATGTGAATTTAATAATTGGTTTAATTATCTTTCTATTTTCTACTGCTTGGTGTCATTTACATTAAACAATGCTTAGTGTCATTTGCATCAAACTATCATTGTAGTTGAATTTGTTACAAATCTCACTTTTTTAATTTTTTGTAATTATGTTGGTTTGTTAATCCTAGATAATAGTGGCAGTCAAACAGAGGAGGGGGAGGGTAGCACGCCGCCCACTGTCAAAAAACATCGAGGGCGAACTAAGATGACGGGCAAATGGAAACTTAAGAATGACGAAAGGATTGTGGTGGAGGAAAACGGTGTCGGGAAACCGGTTGGTGATAATGCAAGCAAATTCTCATCCTTTATTGGGGTAATAGCAAGGAACCCACGGATAATTCCACCGGTAAGTCTTTAAATTGGTAATTTTAAAGATATTATAATTTTGAATGCATGAAAGACACGTATTAGTGTTTGTGAGTCTGCATTGTGGCTGTCGTCTATGTTTCTTAATTGGGCTGTGATTAGAAAGAAAGGGCTCGAGTGGAGATCTGGAAACCCATATAGAGACATCTCGTTTATTATAATCTATTATTATTGTTGGACCAATCCCCTCTTGCTGTGTGCGTGTGTTGAAGAGAAAGAAGGGATGAGAAAGAGTTGAGAAAAATGCCGCTATGTTAGCCTGGTGTATCCTCATTCTCTACCATTCCTCTTTCTGGCTCCATTTATGGCTTCTATATTAAATTGGTTTCCTTCCACGATGACAGTTCCGTAAAACTACACTTGATATGAGCCCTGTTCTTATTGTTCTTCAAACACTAATACGTGTCGTTCATGCATTCTATGACCAACCCCACTTTGGCATATAGCATGCTTAGATGACATTCTATGACCTGCACACATGTTTGTTCCGCCCAATTCTTGTACAGATTTGGAGGATTTTGGTATACAGCTAGCATCCTTAGTTGACAGTGAACCCATTTTGGTAAAAAATCATGCCAAGATGACAATCAGATGCATGAATTCAGCTTCTTTAACAATAAAAGAAAATGATAATTTGCAGTATCTAAGCATATATGTTTTTAGATCCAGGATCACAAATTTTGATTGGGCTGTGATTGGATTTTTTAGTGACTATCAACAAGTGTTTTTAATTGGGCTGTGATTAGAAAGAGAGGGCTCGAGTGGAGATCTGGAACCCCATATAGAGACATCTCGTTCATAATAATTTATTATTATTGTTGTTCTTGTCGCTCTTGTTGTTGTTGCTGATGTCTCTTTATGTGCGTTTGCTGAAGAGAAAGCAGGGATGAGAGAGAGATAAAGAAAATGCCGCTATGTTAGCATGGTGTATCCTCATTCTCTACCATTCCTCTTTCTGGCTTCTATATTTGGTTTCTTTCCACGATGACAGGTCCTTAAAAATACATTTGATATGAGCCATATTCTTATTTTTCTTCAATAAAAATGGGAGTTTTGGTTATCCAACAAACATGTACCCGCATACTTCCAAATGGCATTTCCTTTAGAAAGTCGGACTCCAAAGAATCGATCTATGACTAGAATCTCCATTCAAAGCCCAATCAAAATTTATCATCCTGGATCTAAAATCTTCTTTGAAGCACAAACATCATGATTTAGTTGGGATGAAGAATTAATAGAGAAACATATATGCTTAGATACTGGAAATTTTCATTTTCTTTTACTGTTAAAGAATCTGAGTTCATGCATCTGATTGCCTTCTTAGCATATTTTTTTTACCAAAATGGGTTCACTGTCAACTAAGAATGCTGCATGTATACCAAAATCCTCCAAATCTGTGAAAGAATTGGGCGGAACAAACCTTGTACAGGTTTATTTTGGAGCCACAAACATCAATGGTTTAGTTGGGATGAAGAATTAAGGGAGAAACATATATGCTTAGATACTGGAAATTTTCATTTCCTTTTACTGTTAAAGAAACTGATCGCATGCATCTGATTGTCATCTTAGCATGATTTTTTTACCAAAATGGGTTCACTGTCAACTAGAGGATGTTGTATGTATACCAAAATCCTCCAAATCTGTACAAGAATTGGGTGAGAACAAACCTTGTGCAGGTTTCTTCATTAGCCACAAAAATCATGATTTAGTTGGGATGAAGAATTAATAGAGAAACATATATGCTTATATACTGAAAATTTTTATTTTCTTTTACTGTGAAAGAAGCTGAATTCATGCATCTAATTGTCATCTTAGCATGATTTTTTTACCCAAAATGGGTTAACTGTCAACTAAGGATGCTGTATGTATACCAAAATTCTCCAAATCTGTACAAGAATTGGGTGAGAACAAACCTTGTGCAGGTTTATTTAGAAGCCACAAACATCATGATTTAGTTGGGATGAAGAATTAATAGAGAAACATATATGCTTATATACTGGAAATTTTCATTTTCTTTTACTGTCAAAGATGCTGAATTCATGCATCTGATTGTCATCTTAGCATGATTTTTTTACCCAAAATGGGTTAACTGTCAACTAAGGATGATGTATGTATACCAAAATCCTCCAAATCTGTAGAAGAATTGGGTGAGAACAAACCTTGTGCAGGTTTCTTTTTTAGCCACAAACATCATGATTTAGTTGGGATGAAGAATTAATAGAGAAACATATATGCTTATATACTGAAAATTTTCATTTTCTTTTACTGTGAAAGAAGCTGAATTCATGCATCTGATTGTCATCTTAGCATGATTTTTTACCCAAAATGGGTTAACTGTCAACTAAGGATGCTGTATGTATACCAAAATCCTCCAAATCTGTACAAGAATTGGGTGAGAACAAACCTTGTGCAGGTTTCTTTTTTAGCCACAAACATCATGATTTAGTTGGGATGAAGAATTAATAGAGAAACATATATGCTTATATACTGAAAATTTTCATTTTCTTTTACTGTGAAAGAAGCTGAATTCATGCATCTGATTGTCATCTTAGCATGATTTTTTTACCCAAAATGGGTTAACTGTCAACTAAGGATGCTGTATGTATACCAAAATCCTCCAAATCTGTACAAGAATTGGGTGAGAACAAACCTTGTGCAGGTTTATTTAGAAGCCACAAACATCATGATTTAGTTGGGATGAAGAATTAATAGAGAAACATATATGCTTATATACTGGAAATTTTCGTTTTCTTTTCCTGTGAAAGAAGCTGAATTCATGCATCTGATTGTCATCTTAGCATGATTTTTTTACCCAAAATGGGTTAACTGTCAACTAAGGATGCTGTATGTATACCAAAATCCTCCAAATCTGTACAAGAATTGGGTGAGAACAAACCTTGTGCAGGTTTCTTTTGTAGCCACAAACATCATGATTTAGTTGGGATGAAGAATTAATAGAGAAACATATATGCTTATATATTGGAAATTTTCATTTTCTTTTACTGTCAAAGATGCTAAATTCATGCATCTGATTATCATCTTAGCATGATTTTTTTACCAAAATGGGTTAGCTGTCAACTAAGGATATTGTATGTATACCAAAATCCTCCAAATCTGTACAAGAATTAGGTGAGAACAAACCTTGTGCAGGTTTCTTTTGTAGGCACAAACATCATGATTTAGTTGGGATGAAGAATTAATAGAGAAACATATATGCTTATATACTGGACATTTTCATTTTCTTTTACTGTGAAAGAAGCTGAATTCATGCATCTGATTGTCATCTTAGCATGATTTTTTTACCCAAAATGGGTTAACTGTCAACTAAGGATGCTGTATGTATACCAAAATCCTCCAAATCTGTACAAGAATTAGGTGAGAACAAACCTTGTGCAGGTTTATTTTGGAGCCACAAACATCATGATTTATTTGGGATGAAGAATTAATGGAGAAACATATATGCTTAGATACTGGAAATTTTCATTTCCTTTTACTGTTAAAGAAACTGATTGCATGCATCTGATTGTCATCTTAGCATGATTTTTTTTTCCAAAATGTGTTAACTGTCAACTAGAGGATGCTGTATGTATACCAAAATCCTCCAAATCTGTACAAGAATTGGGCTGAACAAACCTTGTGCAGGTTTCTTTTGGAGCCACAAACATCATGATTTAGTTGGGATGATGAATTAATGGAGAAACATATATGCTTAGATACTGAAAATTTTCATTTTCTTTTACTGTTAAAGTAGCTGAATTCATGCATCTGATTGTCATCTTAGCATGATTTTTTTACCAAAATGGGTTCACTGTCAACTAGAGGATGCTGTATGTATACCAAAATCCTCCAAATCTGTACAAGAATTGGGCTGAACAAACCTTGTGCAGGTTTCTTTTTTCCAAATTTTCTGACGGATCTAGTTTTGCATGTTTTTGGCAATGGGAATCCCAGATTTGGTACAGTACTGTCTTGCTGTCCTGAACTAGAATTTTTGTTGTCCTATCCTTTTATGAGTTATCTGTTACATGTACATGTTTATCTTTCAACCTGAACTTGTTACTTGTTTATGCAATGTTATTCTTGCCCTGTTTTGTGACACATACATGTCTATTTGATAATAATAAAAAGATAACCAAACTGGGGTTATGGAAAAGATCTAGTAGTGGATAATATAGAAATGTGTACTTAGAAGGGGGTCCGTGTTTCCCACATAATTATCTGTTATCTGTTACGTGTTCATGACTACATGATACACGATTCTGTTACCTGATTACCTGACTACACACTTTCCTATAGGAAGGTGTACTCAGAAGAGAACCCGTAGGTTCTATCTGTCTGTATTCGTATCTGTATCTGTTATCTGTTTATCTGATAACTGAGCACTCGGCCCTATACTGTCCACTACGAAATCTAAACGAAAGTGTTTGAATGTAGCAACCATGTGGTAAATGGATGGGACGCATGAAGTGCTACCTAGATACAAATAAATACAAGACTTGACATAACCTAACATCTGTTATCTATTTATCTGTTTGCATGACACCTGACATCTGTTATCTGTTTACCTGTTTGCGTGATACTGGACATCTAATACATATTAACTGTACCTGTTAGCACACCATGTTACTTGATTCTATTTTTCTGATTCATGTTAGACATTCTGTTTTGCTCTTTTATATCTACTCCATGTTATGTTTGTTTCCGTTGTTACTCTATATCTGTTTATTTTATTTCTATACTTGTGCCTGCACTACAAGTGGCTCGTAACTTGCATTGACGGGCATTTTGTTTCTTTTCCATTTTCCTGCAATTTGTTAAATTGCAGATTATGGTGATTAGCTGTCCGTTGGAGTAGATGATCAAAGATTTTATTTGCTGGAGTTCTTGCTATATTATTATTTCCTATTGCTTATTTCGAATAAATGTATCTGTTACTTGGATTATTTGTATTGGGAAGTATGACCCAGGATTATTGACTTGATTCAAGATCTGGTTTATTTGAGATTATTAAAAAAATTTTCAAGTAAATTCTTTTGGGATTGATTCATTTATGCATGCGTGGTTGGCTTCTCCTTGTTTATTACTTTATTATTGTAACACCCCACAATTTATTTTAAATTAAAAATGCATTTTTTATTTTTTGCACGTATGATGCACGTGCAAATTTCTATTTTCATTTTGTTGTTCTCATTTACAAATTTTTAGCATGCATAAGTTTTAATTAGCCTCCTTTCGATCCATGGACCTAAAGATTAAAATCTAGCCTATTAGGAGAAGAGCCCACTAGGATAATTAAATTAATTAATTAAAAGTGATCCCATGAATCAAGCCCATTAATAAAATTACATTTTAAGTTGAGCTTGGACTAATACATGATAAATTATAACTTTTTGTACACATTTAGAGTTATAGAAATGTATTCATATTTGTTTGTGCATGTGTGCATGCACACACAAATGTATTTGGATAGGTTTTGGGGCAAAGGGTGGCCGGTTTCTGGGAGGGGTAGAAGAAGGGTTGGGGGTTGGGTTTGTGAAGAGTGGGGAGATGAAGAGTTGTAGGTTTTAGGAGTTTAGAACATGAAGAGTTGTAAGAATTAATATGGAGAGTTATTAGGTGTAAAATTATGCATAATAGACCCTAACCATACCCTATAAATAGAGCCTAATTTCCTACTTTTCCTTTGCACCAAAAACATAATCAAAAGAAAAGAAAGAGAGTAAGAGAGTTCTATTGCTTGGAGGAAATTCTTGCTAGGAGAGCTTGGTAGGAGGAGAAGCCTTGCTAGGAGCTCGGAGTTGTCTTGGAGCTAGAAGTAGTGTTCCATCCTTCCCTTCATTTGTTCAAGCTTCATATAAGGTGGGTGATTTCATTATTTTCTAATATAGGACATGCATGCTAAAATGAGTAATATAAAGAGAAATTTTGATGTGAAAATTATAAATAAAATTCATGCTAGCATAATATGATATGTGTGAAGATAATTTGTTGCAATTAAGAAATGGATACCATGCTAATTAATGATAAGAACTCTTTTTGTTATAAACCATGTTAATATATTTGCAAAATTTTTGTGCCTATGAAATATGTTGATCACATCATGTTTTGAATACTAAGAAAGAAGAAAGAAAGTGATCTTAATTAGTGTTTTGTAATGTATTGAAAAATGTGTCCAAATTGAGTAGAGTATAAACTGTTGCATGAAAGAGTATTCTTGTTCAAGTGAATACACTAGTATTATTATAAAAGTGTAAATTTGTGTAAAAAATTGAGAACACCACTGTTGGTTATGAACACTAGTTGTCTTTTGTAAATTTAAGTTTCTTTTTTTGAGAAACCTAAGTATATGTGAAAAATAAGAAAGAGAATAATTTAAATGAGTGAAAATAGTGTTTAAAAGAATTTGAAAATTGTTGCTTACTAGTTTTAAAATTCTAATATCAAGAAAGAGTTTATTTCAAAACTATTAGAAAGATGTTTATCGTTTGAATAAACAAGTTTCATGGAAAAAGAAACATTTCAGAATAATTGAACAAAAGTACTTTAGTACAGTTTCTAAACAGAAAATACTTACTAGTTAGCCAGTGCAACACAGAGCCTTGTTTATAAAAGATCTTGAGTTCAAAACTTGATGGTCACTTTCATTTTGTTTTTCTTTTATAAATTTCTGAAAACCGAAATTGAACTTAAGGATAATTCGGATTGTGAATATGACAAAGGTCCACTTGGGACCAAATGGCTACCCGGGCCGGGTTTGGGTGTTGACTGCGGTTGACCTAGGGGCATGGGTTCGAAACCGAGCACCCTCTTTGATTTTTTTAATCACTTTTTGCATATGTGAAGGTTTTTATTAAAGGAAAAACTTAGACATAAAGCCTTGTTATTAATATAGAATGAAATGAAAATTATTGAGAGATAGTTTTCTTATATTTTTTTTTGAAGTATGAAAAGAAATGAAATTTTGAGAATATAATTTTGTGGAGAAAAGTAGTATTTTGTAAATTGATCTTTTAAGAATAATTACACTTGTATCATGTTTAAGAAATATTTTGTGAATTGAAACATTGTGATAACTTAGAATTGTCTTAACAATTCATGTGGTGAAATTTGTGTACTTGAAAATAATGCTTGTTTAAAAAGAATATGAATAAACTACTAGATCATGAATAGTGTCGAGACTAAGATCATTTTTGTGAATGAGTTGAAAGATGAAATTATCTAGGTTAAAGACATGATTATTGTAGGGTGTGAATACCCATGATTTCTTGTACATGAAAAATTATGATTTAAGAATTAGTAAGACCTCGGTTACCGGCACCATTGAAAGAAAGATTTGAGATATGATTTCGAGATATTGCTGTGGGGCGATCTCGTATTTGTGAACAAGTCCGGTAGGAGGTAAAACTGATTCCAAGAATGATCACACATTCATGTTTTGAACTAAATAACTAGGCACATAAGAGAAGATATAGTAAACTTGGGCAAACGTAAGTGGGTTGCCTCTATATAGTCAGCGGTGGATCTCCATGGCTATAGACCCAGTCGGCGGACTGAGGTTGCTCTATGGGAGACAGGTTTTTATATTTAAATCCGGAACTTAGCGTAGTCGGGTGGATAGTTTGCCGTCTCCAATGTATATACGTATACCGGGACTAAGGGGCACTTGCGGGATGATTCACATGATGAGGGAACCGTTTTAATAGCCAGTGAGGCTGGGACCCATATTTGTGGAATGATATAAACCTTGTTTTATTACTGGGTAGTTTTCATGACGAGGGATCGAGCCCTTTATTGTGGAGTACGTAGGAGCTTGCCCTCGGACCTATGTAGTATGGGATGCATAGAATCCGAACAAGTGTGCATTAGTGTCATCCTAGTATAAAATATGTGCATTAGGCATTAAGGCATGGCATACACTTACATGTTTAGCGTAGTCATGATTTAGCACTATACTTGTTCACTCAATCTTTTTGTTGTGATTTTGGTTAAAGTACTGATATCATTATATGTACGGCATAGAGAGGATGGCCGAGTATAACACTTTCGTCAGTTGTAAGTGACTGACGTGCCCACAGTTTAATATGCAGGAGATGGACTATTCACGAAGGAATAAATCTATTATGATGCAATCAATGATTTATTTAATAAAGTTGTATAGGTTGTATTTTTTTCAATGTTGTAATCTTTTATTCTTCCGCTGTATAAATCAAGTTGTATTTTGAACATTGATGTTGTTGAAAAGTTTTAAATTCCTTGTAAAATTGTATGAAGTGAAGTAAAGATCCTGTGAAATCTCGAATTCAGTCTTATTTAGAATTCGGAGCGTTAAAGTTATTTCTGTGAAATGTCGTAAAGATTCTGATAGCTTATGAATTGGGAAAGCCATTCGCTGGATTTAGTCACGTATCCGTATTCCGTATTTATTTTTTGGGAAGCAGGGCGTGACAGATTAAGAGAATGAATTTTAGAAAATTTCTTAAAGATGCGAAACACCATCGGAATTCTACTTTTGAATTACTTATTTGTGCTTTAGAATACAAAAATATTATAAATGAATTTTATATTACAAAAACATGGATGATTTTCAAATGAGTGATTAAATTTGGGCTTATATTCAAAGTTTGTGCCGCATTTTTAGAATCTTTTAAAATTGCAACTTTTTCAATTTTCAAAATTTTAGGAGTCCACTTCTAGCGATATTTTAGTTATAGTTTTTAAGATGATTAAATTTCTTGAACGAAAGTTGAATGATGCTTACATTACCTTACTGTGCTTATGAAAAATTTGTTAAATATTTTGTTCCTTTTCCTATATTCTATTGTGTTGCTAGAGTAATGGATCATCGCATAATGTTAGATAGTACGAAGAATTTAATTAATATGTTGTATAGTATGGTAGAAGATAGTACTTTTGATTTTCATGAATTTGTAATTAAAGTTAATATTGAATAATTTATATAATTGTTATGCTAGAGAATTTGGAGCTACTTTTCACACACAACACACATCTAGTATTGCATCTTTTTCATGAGGTAAGAGTATTGCAACTGATGATACACATATATGGAGTCTTATTCAGACTAAAAAATCTAGGACTAATGCACTTAATGAATTTTACTAGTATAATGCACAACCTCCATTACCATTTGAGCAATAAATTGATATGGTAATAAAAAAACAATGTAGTATCATATCCTAATTCTTTTTGCAGCTGACCTTGGTCTGTGGGAGCCCACTTATGAGACCTCCTCCCGAATGAACAAGGCTTGTTTGTTTGTTTGTTAATTTCGTGTCGTTTTTAGGGGGATTCCCATGCAGCAAGTGTGAGGCCAGCTGACCTTGGTCTGTGGGAGCCCACTTATGAGACCTCCTCCCGAATGAACAAGGCTTGTTTGTTTGTTTGTTAATTTCGTGTCGTTTTTAGGGGGATTCCCAAGCAGCAAGTGTGAGGCCCCATAATTGGCGTTGTCATGATCAGTGGCGGAGCATAGTGAGGCCCCCCCCCCTCCCGAAATTCTTAAAAATCCCCTTCACACTATTGAAAATTTTATAAACCCTTAAAAAATTATAATTTGGTCCCCCTGAATTCTAAATTTTATTGTTTGGCCCCCTAAAAATTATGAAAAAATCTCTATATGTTTACATTTGGTCATGGAATTTTTTCTTGGCCCTCCCGGTAAATTTGTTCTGGCTTCGCCCCTGGTCATGATTCAAGGATCCACAATGGATCAAAATAAGGTAATACAGTACCTAACAATGTTGCAAATTCATATTTAAGAATTCTGTCACATATATGCATATTATTCCACAATAACAACGTCAGCAACAACAAAAGATTATTTATGCGCTCTATCCAACAAAAACAACAACAAACATTTCTAAACAAATTAAAGGCTAAGGCTAATATGTGCCCTAAGGGCACATGTTAAGGAGTAATAAATTGGTCATGGTCCCACCTTCTTATTTTGGAACAAGTGATAATTAATTGCCTTTTTATTTTGGAACAAGTGATAATTAGTTGCAGTAATTAAACTATAGAAACCCTATCTTTTAAAACTCTTAAAGACCAAATTACCCTCGGTTAGATTCACTGCTAGTACGTTGCAACTACGTCAGGGTTGGGGTTAGGGGTTAGGGGTTAAGGTTAGGGTTAGGGTTAGGGTTAGGGTGGGGGTTAGGGTTAGGGTAAGGGATAAGCATGAAGATTCAATCCTACTTTGTTTTATTTTGTTTTGTTTTGTTTTTTTTTTTTTTTGAGGAATTTTTTTATCTAATCAAACATTTGAATCTTTTATATTTGGTGTACTAAATTGCATGTTGACCTTGTTATATTTTATTATTTTATCTTTTATATGACTAATTTATTTTAAAGTTTTTGATATATTGAAGCCAAAAAAAATAAAAAGAAAATGTCCAGCATTATTAATGAAGCAGTGGGTAAATTTGTCATTTGCATCAAATAAAATTACATTGGTAATGATCCTTTTAAAATTGATTCAATGTTGCATTTAATTCATTACTTTTGCTATTTTCAACAGACATTTAATGCTTCTTATCATGTGCCATTAGGGAACATGTTAGCATGACCCCAAATTAAATTGACAAATTGGGAATCTCATATGCTGCCGGCACCATTGCACACATTAATTGTCCCACACAGCCCCTAATGCAAAATGTGACTTTTGGAGTTTATGGGGTTGTATGTACTTTAGTGAGTGAGGTGTCTTTACTTTTGGCACGAAAAATAAAGCACAAATAAGAGAACGTCGCCGCATTGTCACAATATCCATCCATGATCCATCAGTAATGGAGTAAAATACTATAGTATTCTACAACCGCGTGACATGTGCTGCAATGAAGCTGGTTCTATTGGCCCCACTACTCAAACAAAATGAAAACTTTATATTATTTCCTATAGTGCACACCGCATAGGATTGATAATTAATTTCTTTCTGAAATTTTGTCTTAGTCCTCTCTCCGATTACACCAACTTTTTCATTTGTCAGACTTCTTTCTCTTTCTCTTTCTCTTTCTCTTCCTCTTGCGCTCGCAAGAGCCAGCATGGTTTATTTTGTCGATGACGTCAACATCGCGCCATCCCCACGTGGCTTCATTAAATAAATTTATTTACCATTGTATTACAACAATATTTACACTTCTATATTAGAATACATAAATGAAAATTTCTTAATATGTATTCCAACTACAAATCTCTCACATATAGTATTAGAGCAGTGTGATCTAGATTGAAACTACAATCATACAAATAATAATAAGATTGATGTGGTTTGTTTTTGGGGGGTGGCTGCACTAGGTGTGAATTCTCTCAATTTGTATTTTTGCGGAAGCTTCGGTACTGACGGTGCGCCCGACCCTCAGCCGTGGGAATGGCTCGAGAGCATGCGGGAGTGAGGTGGAGGTCGGATGCTCGGCTAGGATCTAGAGGCTCGGCTCGGATCTAGAAGCTTGGATCTGAAAGTCTCGTGTACCTGCACTCGACCTAGGAACACCGGGGTTGTTCCTGGTGGCAGGCCCTCCGATGGTCTAGTCAATCACTAAAGAGTAATAGTAACTAGGGTTTTTAGAGGGGAGAGATTGATTACCTTTTGAAGGGGTAGAGGGCCTGGTATTTATAGGCAGTGCCAACTGGGTCTGGACTCGTTTGGGGCTGGGTCTGGACTCGGTTGCCCGTGGGCCTGACATGGCGGAAGCCCAGGAGGCTCAAGGCTGACCTGGCAGATCTGATGATCGGGGATGAACGGCTTTTGAGGGGATCCTGTGCCCAGGAGGGGCCACGTGATCTGACCCATATCAGGAGCCCCCACTCTGAGAGGGCTGGATAATCCAGCCGTGTGGGAGTGGTTTTTTGCCTCTGTAGGAAGAGCGGGGTGTTTTGTACGGCGAAGAACGGGATTCATATCTTCCCGAAGTGGTCAGTGGGGTAGGATGAAGGGGATCCCCTTTTGGAGTCACGAGGGGTGCCGGGTGCAGAAGAGTCGGAGCTCGGATTGCCGAGCATAGGTGGTCGGTAGATGAGCCCTCTCATTTGTTGGAAAATCAATGGGACGTCGAGATCCGTGGAGTAGGAAGTCTTCTTGCTGAGCGTCTAGGTTCGGCAAGGCGAGCCCCCTCACTGTTTGGGGGATAATTTGGGGCTCATGGTGACATCTGAGAGTCGACCCCGATGTCGCTTGGCCAAGCATAGGGGATCGGTAGACGAGCCCCCTTACTTGTTGGAAAAGCAAGGGGACATAGGAGTCTGTGGAGTAGGGGTTCTTCTTGCTGAGCATCTAGGGTCGGCAGGCGAGCCCCCTCACTGTTTGGGGGATAATTTGGGGCTCGCGATGACATCCGAGCGTCGACCCCAAGGTCGCTTGGCCAAGCATAGGTGGTCGGTAGACGAGCGCCCTCACTTGTTGGAAAAGTAAGGGGACGTAGGAGTCTGTGGAGTAGGGGTTCTTCTTGCCGAGCGTCTAGGGTCGGCAGGCGAGCCACACTTGTTGGGGGATAATTTGGGGCTCGCGGTGACATCCAAGCATCGAACCCGAGGTCGCTTGGCCGAGCGTGGGGGTTCGGTAGACGATCCCCCTCACTTGTTGGAAAAGCAAGGGGACGTTGGATTCTGTGGAGTAGGGGTTCTTCTTGCTGAGCGTCTTAGGTCGGCAGGCGAGCCCCTCACTTGTTGGGGGATAATTTGGGGCTCACGGTGATATCCGAGCGTCGAGCCCCAAGCCATTGAGAGAGGCTTTTTGGGGCTCGTGGTGATATCTGAGCGTCGAGGCCCAAGTAGTTTACGAGAAACTTGTTGGGGCTCACGGTGACATCCAAGCGTCGACCTCCAAGCCGTTGAGAGAAACTTTTTGGGGCTTGCGATGACATCTGAGCGTCGACCCTGAAGCCATTGAGAGAAACTTTTTGGGGCTCGCGGTGACATCTGAGCGTCGAGGCCCAAGCTATTGAGAGAAAATTTTTGGGGCTCACTGTGACATTCGAGCATTGAGGCCCAAGCAGTTTAGGAGAAACTTTTTGGGGCTCGCGGTGACATCCGAGCGTCGAGGCCCAGGCTATTGAGAAAAACTTTTCGGGGCTCGTGGTGACATCTGAGCGTCGAGGCCCAAGCAGTTTTGGAGAAACTTTTTGGAGCTCGCGGTGACATCCGAGCGTCGACCCCCAAACCGTTGAGAGAAACTTTTTGGGGCTCGCGGTGACGTCCGAACATCGAGGCCCAAGCAGTTTAGGAGAAACTTTTTGGTTCTCGTAGTGACATCCGAGCGTCGACCCCCAAACCGTTGAGAGAAACGTTTTGGGGCTCGCGGTGACGTCCGAATGTCGAGGCCCAAACAGTTTAGGAGAAACTTTTTGGGACTCACGGTGACATCCGAGTGTCGACCCATAAGCCGTTGAGAGAAACTTTAGTAGGAGGAACTTGGGTGAATAAAGGTGAAGTACCCGAGAAGTTGTCCCTGTGCACCGAGCCGCCGCGTTGGTCGACAGAGCCGAGGGTAAGAAGGTATTTTTGCGCTCTAGGCTGACATCATTAAAATCTTAGTAACCGTTAGATCTTGATGATGAAGATCAGACGGCCAGATCTTTTTGTAGAATTCGAGGAGTCCCATCTGCGCTTATAAATCCCCCTCCCCCACCCCACTTCTTCACTTTGCTTTCATCCTCTTCACAACAGAAATTTTCTTGCACACCGCTGGCGACCGCTTTTCGTTGACCTTTACATTCTCCGGTTAAACAGGTTAGTATTTTTACTTTAAAATGTCGCGGTCTCAGTCCGGCTCCGAGGCAGGCACTTCAGGTCGCGCCGAGGAGGAGGTTCATTCATCTTCGATATCTTTTTCGTCGGGTGACTTGAGCCCGGTAAAGGAGGAGGTTCTATCAGTTGGAGGGTCAGATAGTGAGGGCGACGTAGCTTTCATTGTAGATCCCTTGCAATCCCATAGGCCTGGGTAGAGGAGGAGCACGAAGAGAGGGACCCCGAGGGAGAAGGGGTTTGTGGAGGTGGAGAATGAGTCTGGGGAAGGAGGCCCGGAAGGAGAGAAGCAGGTTGAGGAGGGCGATGGTCAGGAGGGGTCCGAGCGAGGGACTGAAGGTGGTAGTGATCATGGCGAGGTCGGAGTGACCGCGAAAGAGGCAGATGAAGACCTCCCACCATTTCCTCCCCTAGAGACCCCTTCCCCTGATAGGAAGGATCACCCCCTAAAAGAGGAAGAGGAAGTGGATACGGCTCGATAGTCCGGTCGAGAAGGACAAGTATGAATAGGCTCCAGGTTTAAGTACCCTATCTCTCCAGCAAAAATCCAGGGTCGATCAGGATGTACCCTAACGACATGGAGGATCCTCTGGCGCACACCTCGCTGCTGAGGGACGAGGGCCGGTCCATGATCAAGATGGACAACGTGAAGTGCGCCTTGCATAGGGACTACTTGCCCATCTTGAGGGCGGCTTACTTTATTTCATGGGAGTTCGAGCTTCTTGTGCCGAACCTAGGAATCCGCCTGACCACCGCGCTTGAGCCGAGCTTCTGCATGTTCCCTGAGGACGCTTTTGTCTCGGGGATGAGACTTCTGCTGCATCCGTTCATCAAGAGGATGCTAAACTGGGGGGAGCTTAGCCCCATGCAGTACGGTCCCAACTCTTGGAAACACTTGGTGTGTTTCATTTTGAAGTGTCAGGAGAAGGGGATTAAGCCGAGGCTGACTTACTTACGAGCCATCCTGGGAATGAGCTCGCTCGGGGACCAGGAGGGGATTTTCTATGTTTAGCCCCGCCCTCACAAGAAGGTAATGTACGGACATCCGGACTCCATCAAGGGGTGGAAAGAGAAGTGCTTCATAGCCCGGAGCGAGAAGCCTTGGGACATACCCACAGTTTGGAATTTTGGAAAGCCGAACCACAAGCCGCCGAAGCGAAGATATTTGACTGAGAAGGAGTGGGTGAAGGTCGATAAGATCGTGGAGGGGCACAGCATCGGGTGACCTCACGTCACGGAGCTACACCTCGCCCGAGCCGGACTGAGCCCGGCCAATCCTAGTATGTTTTTATTTCCATTCTGTCTTTCTTTCTGCCTTCGCATTAACATGTTTAAGTTTCTTTTTTTAGAAATGTCTGCCAAGGAGCTCGACAACCGAAACTCCATAGTAGAATTGGCGGCTAAGAGAAAGGCCAAATTGGCGAAGAATGCCGCGCAGGAGAAGAGTGGAGCACCGGCCGTGGTGTCCAGTAAGGTACCGACGCCGGCTCCCGAGCAGCCGCCCTCGAAAAGGGGGGAAGAGGCCTCACCACTCGTTGAGGTCGGAGAGGGAACCGGGGCGAGCTCCGGAAGTAAGAAGTTGGCCGAGGTTTGGGAGCAGAGGCCCCCGCCCCCTTGCCCTGATGCTGCAGAGATAGTGGGCAGGCAGGGCTCGCAGCCGCACGTCCCAGGCTGGGGGGTCAAGGTAGGGGACACCCTGCTCGAGGGCTCGGTGGCAATGGAGGTGGCGGAGCATATCGCCACGGAGCAGGACTAGATGAATCTGGCAATGCAGACGTCCGGGGCAGCCTACACGAGGTGGGCTCAGGCGCAATTCTCGGTAAGTGTGGTGTTTTCCATGTGCGCAGAATTTTAGAGTTCATGATTTTTCTAACTTGTTCTTTCTCGGTCAGACGTTACTCCATGGGTAGCACTACCATCGGTGCATGGAGAAGGTCTTCGTCGAGAGGAAGAACGTGGAGAAGTACTTCTGTGAGGTCTCCAAGCTTACGGCCGAGCTGAAGGAGGCCCGGAACAACGAGGTGGTCCATGAGGCTCAGATGGCCTCGCTTGCCGAGCACCATAAGAACGAGCTGGCGCACTTCAAGGAGAAGGCCCGAGCGGAGGCCGAGAAGGCGAAGAAGGCCATGGAAGAGGCACAGATCTCCATGGCAGATACTCTGATCCTGGCCCAGGACGAGGCCTATGCCAAGGCGAAGGAGCACTTCACGCTGATCTACCTGGACAAACGGGTCAACCATCTGCACTATAACTGGGAGTCAGAGCATCAGCCCATGCCCGGTGGTGATGAGGAACTGGGGGACCCTCACCAAGAGGAGGTCGGGGGCGACCCTGCTGACGAAGAAGTGTCACCCCCCCCCCCCTTCAAGCATAGTTTAGGTTATCCCTTTTGATTTTGTAAATGCCTTACGCGGACTGGCCACCGCTTTTTGTAACACTAAATTTTGACTTTATAAAAGGAGAATTTTTTTTCCAATGCTCTATGACTTGTGTTTTTTCGTCTCTTTCGTGACCTATTGTTTTTTCCCGTCTTTTTGATAAACGGATGAGGTCCCCGGCGCCGACCTTGGTTCTGCCGAGGTCTCCTGGGTCCTAGCTAGGCTGGGGGCCATGGAGAGTGTTCTGGCTCGCCAACATAAGCAAGCTCGGGATCGAGCGGCCATAGTGAATTACTTTATGAACAAGTCTAGAGAGCTCCGCCTGGAGGTCGCTCGTCTGAAGAAGGCCATAGCCGACCGGGACTGGTGGGCAGTTGAGACGAACTGGTCAATCTCGGATGCCTCGAGTGGGCGGTCGGCTTCGGAGTCTTTTCTTCGTGAGGCTGTTGTAGAGAAAAAGTTGGAGATCCGTAGGTTGAAGCTAATGCTAGGCACCGGTCTGGTCGAGGAGGCAAGCAATTCCGTATTGGAATCTTCTCTGACCTTTTTGTTGGAGGCAGCCTAGCCTGCCGATGTAGAAAGCTCCGTTGCTGGAGTACCCTCGCTGGTCGGACTGGCCGTGCGTGCGAAGGAACCCGTGGGAAGCACCGAGTTTGAGTTATAAGCCGAGCGATGAGTAATTTGTAAACTTTTCATTGTTTTGGGCGGCCGTTTCTGGTGCTCTGAGTAATAAAAACTTCGACTTCTTTAACCTTGATGATTTATTGAGTGAGGAGGACAGGAATGTAGCTCGAGATTGTTGCCGAGCCTGGCCTTGCAGGAGGTCGCCGCCGAGGCAGAAGGGGCGGTCGGTCTGCAGTTTGCTCGGGAGCCGAATCGCAATTTCTTGCAGACAATGCCCAATAAGGGACGTTTCGCCTTCCAATAAGCAGTTAATGGCGCCGTTTAGACTTCCTGATGTAATAAATGTGCTGCTCAAGGGGCTATATAATCCCCATCTCCTCATTGTTTCTTCATCTGCAAAAAAACACTCCTCACCGGTGGCTCGCCTGCCGCTCGCCTGACAATTGGGGGTATTGACTCTGAGGGTCGTATACCCCGACCTATCAGTGGGTGAGAGGCAGGTCGGTCCCGGATGGGAGGTTAGGGTGCCTGCCGAAGGCGGGCGCCCCTAAGTGGAATTTTTTGTTGAGATTTCCGAGTTGGTGGCTCACCTATCACCCACAAACAATTTGGGGTTTTGGCTCTGAGGGTCGTAAACCCCGAGTTGCTCGCGGGTGAGTGGTGGGTCAACCAATCGGTCTGGAGGCTCGGCAAGAGTCCCGGGTCGGTGGCTCCCCTGCCGCCCTCGAACAATTCGGGGTTTTGGCTCTGAGAGCGTAAACCCCGAGTTGTTTGCGGGTGAGAGGTGGGTCAACCAACGGTCCGGGGCTCGGGGCGTTTGCCGAAGGCAAGTGCCCTAAATCTTTAATGAAATTTTTTGGAACGGGCATGGTTGAAGGCTGTCACCGAGTGTAAAAGACATGGCTTGAAAAAACCAAGGCCTTGCTCGAGGTCGACACCGAGCCCTCATGTGCACACCTTGGTTGATAGTATGGGTGTAGCTGGAGGTCATCTGACGAGCGCATAGGCTACGGGACTTGAAAAAGCCCAGGCCATGCTTGAGGTCGATGTCGAGCCCTCATACCTAGAGAAGCTGGTTATGGGCATTACTGAAGGTCGTCGCCGAGTGTAAAGGTCGCGTGGCTTTGAAAAAAGCCGAGGCCTTGCTCGAGGTCGACGTCGAGCCCCAACACCTGTTCTCGGAAAGATTGCACGGGTGCAGTTGGTGGTTATCGCCGAGCGCATTGGTTGACAGGCTTGATCAAGCCCAAGCCATGCTCGAGGTTAATGCCAAGCCCCCATACCATAGAGAAGCCAGTGATGAGTGTAGCTACAGATCATCGCCGAGCGTAAAGGTCGCATGGCTTTGAAAAAAGTCAAGACCTTGCTCGAGGTCGACACCGAGTCCTCACACCTGTTCTCGGGTAGATAGCACGGGTGTAGCTAGCGGTCATCACCGAGCGCATAGGTTGATGGACTTGAACATGCCCAAGCCATGCTCGAGGTCGATGTCGAGCCCCCATACCTAGAGAAGCCAATTATGGGCGTAGCTGAAGGTCGTCACCGAGCGTAAAGATTGCATGACTTGAAAAAGCTAAGGCCTTGCTCGAGGTAGACGCTGAGCCCCCAGACCTGTTTTCGGAAAGACAGCACGGGTGTAGCTGGCGGTCATCCCCAAGTGCATAGATTGATGGGCTTGAACAAGCCCAAGCCATGCTCGAGGTCGATACCGAGCCCCCATACTTTAGAGAAGCCGGTGATGAGCATTGTTGCAGGTCATCGCTGAGCGTAAAGGTCGCATTGCTTGAAAAATCCAAGGCCTTGCTTGAGGTCGGCGCCAAGCCTCCATACCTGTTCTCGAAAAGACAGTACAGGTATAGCTGGCGGTCATCGCCGAGTGCATAGGCTGTAGGGCTTGAACAAGTCCAAGCCATGCTCAAGGTCGATGCCGAGTCCCCATGCCTTAGAGAAGTCGGTGATGAGCATAGCTGCAGGTCGTCACCGAGCGTAAAGGTCGCATGGCTTGAAAAAGCCAAGGCCTTGCTCGGGATCGATGCCGAGCCCCCATACCTGATCTCGGAAAGACAGCATGGGTGTAGCTGGCGGTCATCGCCGAGCACATAGGCTGTAGGGCTTGAACAAGCCCAAGCCATGCTCGAGGTCGATGCCGAGCCCCCATACCATAGAAGTGACTTTTTCTGGTTCGTGGTGCCACCCGAGCGCCGAGCCCCAGGCTTGTATGAGAAGCTTTTTGTGGCTCGCGGTTTCTTCCAAACGTCGAGACCCAAGCTTGTAAGAGAAGCTTTTTGCGCCTCATGAGTTCTTCTGAACGCCGAGCCCAACGCTTGTAAGGGAGGCTTTTTGTGGCTCGCGGTTTCTTCCGAACGCCGAGCTCTAAGCTTGTAAGGGAAGCTTTTTGTGGCTCGCGGTTTCTTCCGACGTGCCGATTATATTTTTATAATTTATATGGGGGCATCTACAGAGGCTAATCCTCCCCTTCGAGGAATTTGATGAGGTGCTCTGCATTTCAGGGCCTCTTGACAGCCTTGCCCTCTTGATCGGTGAGGCGGTACGTGCCCGGGCGTACAACCTCAGAAATATTGTACGGACCCTCCCAGTTTGGGGCCAGTTTCCTTTTTTGGCCGGGGTTAGATACCGCCTAGCTTCCAGAGGACGAGGTCCCCTAGCTTGATGTCGGTGGGACGCATCTTTTTGTTGTAGAACCTTTCGATCCTCTACTGGTAGGTGTTTCTTCTGATGGTAGACTTCTCCCTGACCTTGTCTATGAGATCCAAGTAGGCACGTAGCTGTGCCGAGTTGCTTACTTCGTCAAAGACCATGATCCGGGACGAGGGAGCCCGATCTCCAGGGAAATTATGGCCTCCGTGCCGTATGTCAGATTGAATGGCAACTCTCCCGTAGGGATTCTTTTCATCGTTCGGTGGGCCCAGAGAACGCTCGGCAGCTCTTCAACTCATAACCCCTTGGAATAGTTATCAAGTCGTTTCTTGAGACCATCAAGGATCTGGCGGTTCGCGTTCTCGGCCTAGCCGTTTGACTGCGGGTGGCATATCGAAGAGAAGCGATGCTGGTTCCTGAGATCCTTGCAGAACTTTCAAAAATTCTTACTCGCAAATTGAGTCCCATTATCTGTGATGAGTACTTATGGAATCCCGAATTGGCAGACGATGTGTTTCCAGAAAAAATGTTGGATCTGCTGCTCGGTGATCGTGGCTAGGGGCACGGCCTCGATCCACTTTGTGAAGTAGTCGATTGCCACTATGACAAACTTTCTTTGGCCTGTTGCCTTCGGAAATGAGCCTACCAGATCTATCCCCCACATAGTGAAGGGGGTAGGACTGGCCAGGGAGCAGAGGTTTGCTTGCGAAGCTCTTTTCATCGAGGAAAACCTTTGACAAGGGCCACACTTTTTTATCAGGGCCCAGGGTGTCTTGCAGCATTGTGGGCCAGTAGTATCCGTGATTCAAAGCCTTTCGCGCAAGCGATTGGCTTCCCATATGGCACCCGCCAATTCCTTCATGGAGCTCTTTGAGATCGTACTTTGCTTCGTCGGGGGTTAAGCAGCAGAGGTAGGGCCTTCCGTCCATCATGGTATACGACCGTTTGAAGAGAGTCTCGCTGATCATTGTGAACCTCTCTGAACAGACCCTGACCTGCCTTGCCTCGGCTCGATCTTCAGGGAACTCTCTTTTGATTAGAAACTTTCTGATGGGAGTGGTCCAATCATCAGGGTGAGTTCCGTCTTCGATGCAGAGGGTCTCGAGGAGGTCGGTACTCGGCTTCAGGAGTACTTCGATCAGAACGGTGCGGTCGAGACCTTTGAAGGATGAGGAGGCTAACTTTGACAGGGCATCGGCCTGGGCATTTTATTCTCTGGGGATCCTTAAGACCGCAGATTCGTCAAAGGATGCCAAGAGATGCTGGACCACAAGCAAGTATCGGATCATCCGATCGTCACGGACCTCATACTCTCCGGTGATCTGATTGACCACGAGCCGAGAGTCGCTGAAGGTCCTGATCTGTCTAGAGCCTGCCTGATGTGCCAGGGTGAGCCCGGCAATCATGGCCTCATATTCGGCCTCGTTGTTGGAGGCTAGAAAGTTGAGGCAGAGGCAATATTGGAAAAGGAAATTTTCAGGTCCTCGCAAAATGATGCTCGCACCACTCCCTGCTTCGCAGGAAGAGCCGTCGACGTAAACTTCCTACGTCTGGTCGGCCTCCCCACTTTCGGGTTGCTCGGAGATGGTGCATTCCGTGATGAACTAGGCGAGGGCCTGCTCCATGATGGTCGTTCTTAGCTGATAGCCAATGTCATATTGACTGAGCTCGATCGACCACTTGACCATTCGTTCGGAGATCTCGGGCTTGTAGGGTACGGCCTTTAGAGGCTGGTTCGTGAGTACCTGAATTGAATGTGCCTGGAAATAGGGACGGAGCTTCTGTGCAGCCATAACCAGGGCGTATGCCACCTTTTCCATTTTTGAGTATCTGGTCTCGGCAACGAACAGAACCTTGCTTACGTAGTATAGCGGCTTTTGGACTCCGTCTTCTTCTCGAATGAGAACAGCACTGAGCACATTTTTCGAAGCCGAAAGATAAAGCCATAGGGGTTCACCTGGTTTGGGCTTGCTGAGGAAAGGAGGGTTGGTGAGGTACTCTTTCATTTGGGCGAACGCCTCTTGCTGCTGAGTACCCCACTCGAAGCCTCCGGTTCTGCACAAAGCTTTGAAGAATGAGAGGACTTCTCTCCAGACTTGGAGAGGAAACGGTCGATGGCCGCTAGTCTTCCCGTGAGCCTTTGGACTTCTTTGATGTTTCTAGGAGGGGCCATGTCTATTATGGCCTGGATCTTCTCGGGGTTCGCCTCGATACCGCGCTGGCTGACGACGAACCCGAGGAATTTCCCTGAGGAGATGCCAAACGCACACTTCGCCGGATTGAGTCTCATATTGTGGGTCCGAAGGACCCCAAAGGTTTCCTCCAGGTCGGCGACGTTGTCCTGTCCCCGCTGGCTCTTGACGAGCACGAAGTCGACGTACACCTCCATGTTGTGACCGATCTGATCCTTGAAAACTCGGTTGATGAGCCTCTGATAAGTAGCACCGGCATTCTTCAGCCCGAAGGGCATAACCTGGTAGCAATAAAGACCTTGGTCCGTGACGAAGGACGTCTTGGCTATATCAAGGGAGAACATTCGGATCTGGTTGTAGCCTGAAAAGGCGTCCATGAAAGAAAGAAGCTCGTGACCCGACGTTGTGTCAATCAGAGCATCGATGCTGGAGAGAGGGAACGGATCTTTGGGACATGCCTTGTTGAGGTCAGTAAAGTCTACGCAGATCCGCCAGCTCCCGCTCGCCTTTCTGACCATCACGACGTTCGCCAGCCACTCAGGGTAAATGACCTCCTGTATGAAATGGGCGGACAAGAGTTTGTCCACCTCTGCTTTCACTGCCTGCTACCTCTCCGGGGCGAACTTAATTCGCTTCTGGACGATCGGCTTCGAGCCGGGGATCACGCTGAGTTTGTGCATGATCAGGTTTTCGGAGATCCCGGGCATATCAGAGGGCTTCCAGGCGAAGAGGTCGATATTGCGACGAATGCAATCGATCAGGTCGAACATGAGGTTGGGCACGAGGGAGCAGCTTACGCGGAACCACTTTGACATGTCCCCTGTCTCGAATGAGACTTCTTCTAGTTCGTTTGCCGGCTCAGGCTCGGGCTGGCTTCTTTCGGGCTGCAGCTCGACGGCGTCCAGGGAAAACACACTACCCCCGACCGTCGTCATATAGCATGACTGTGCTTCTTCTTGGTTCCCTCAGACGACTCCGACACCTTACTTGGTGGGGAATTTTAGCTTTTGGTGGTAGGCCGAGGGAACAGCCTGGAGGGAGCAGAGCCCTGATCGGCCGAGGATGTCGTTGTAAGCTGCCTTGACGTGTACAACCATGAAGTCCATCGACTCGGTCCGTCTATGAGGGGTCGTACCGGTGGTGACATCTAAGGTCACGATCCCCTCTATTGGCACCGAGACGCTGGAGAACCCGTGCAGGGTGTACCCGGCTAGCTTCAGCTTATCACGGGAGAGCTTGAGGTTCTCAAATGCTTCCAGAAAGAGGATGTTCACCGAGCTCCCGTTGTCCATGAGGATCCGATGGGCCTCGTAGTTCACCATGCTGAGGCTGATGATGAGCGCATCGCAGTGCGGGAGCCAGACTCCCTCCAGGTCTTTCCCTGAGAAGGAGACAGGGAGCTACTGGACCTAGGGGAAGGGAGACCCCGAACGGCATTTACCTCTCGGACGAATGCCTTGCGAGAAGTGATGGACTCTCCTCCCATGGGCCCCACATGGACGCAATGCAGGATGGCTTGACCCTCGGTTTCTTCAGGCTCGGGGTTCCGCTCGGGACGTGGTTTGGGGGCGCGAGGAGGAGGGGAAGGCCTTCGGTTCCTCGTGTCTCTTCGATCCCGGGCATCTTCCCGTGAGAATTCTCGGAGGTACCCTCGTTGGATGAGGGCCTCGATTTCGTCCTTCAGGGCCCGAAAGTAGTCGGTATCGTGCCCATTGTCCCGGTGGAAGTGGCAGTAGAACCGCTGATCTCTTTTCTTGTTGTTGGTCGGCCGAGGCGGCATCTGGACGAGGTCCCTGTTCTCGATCGCTAAGAGGATAGCCGACACATTCTGTGCTAATGGCGTGTACCTCTCGAAGCGCGGGATCGCAGGGGCCTTCTTCATGATGCTTCCATCTTTTGGGACATTCTTTGCTGGCTTTGCCTCGTCGGCCTTGCGCTTTCCCTATCTCTGAATCTCCTTGGTGTCCTCGGGATTTAGGGCCTCTTCGGCCTGGATGTACTTTCCAACCTGATTGAGCAGGTCAGGGTAATCGAGGGGAGGTTTCTTCTTCAGGGATGCCTTTAGCTGGCCGTGCCGGACATTGTGTCGGAACGCCGTGAGGCGACCCCAGCGTCGAGGGAGGAGACCGACCTTGCCTCCGTAGTGAACCTCCGGACGAACTGCAGGAGTGACTCCCCTTCCTTCTGTCGAAGGTCCAGTAAGGACGCGCTCGTCCTCTTGGCTTTTCTGCTGGTCACGAAGTGGGCTAGGAAATTGGCCTCCAGCTAGTCGAACGAGTAGATCGAGCCGGGGACGAGCTTGGAGAACCATTCCCGAGCTGGATCCCAGAGGGTGGCAGGGAAGGCACGGCATAGGAGGGGATTCGAAGCACTGAATCATCATGAGGGTCTTGAAACCCTCCATGTGATCAGCAGGATCACCCTCGCTGTCATAGGTCTCGAATTGGGGAGGTCAGAAATTTTGGGGTATTTCCGCATGTAGGATTGCAGCAGAGAAAGGAGGTCGGGTCGACCTATGACCCTGAACCAGCCTCGTGCCGCCGTCGCCGAAGTGGTCGAGGCGGTTCTCCATTTCCTGGAGGCATTTTAGGATGTCCTCATCATACTCTGGCGGGACTGTCAGGCCGAGAGACGCGTTGGCTCTGACATCCGACCGCGAGTGAGAGCGGCGGAGTGTTTCGTTGACAGGGGTCCCTAGGATAGCCTCCAGGATCTCGTTCCGGAAGTCTTGGAACTCACGGTGGGTGACTAGAGCCCTTTCGATCAAGTCGCGTTGGGGTGGCGGCCTCCGGTCGATGCGGCTGAGCGTCGGCTCCCGCTTTCGGGGCGAAGGCCTGGGACAGTTTGGGACCGAGTTTGAAGCGGCCCCTCCCCTAGTTCGACTTTCCTGTCGGTTCTGGATGACCCAACACAGGTCGGGTACGACCGAACGAGAGGCACCCGACTAGGGTCTGAGGCTGACCCTCGGATTGTTGGATCTATGAGTGTCGGCGGGGACGTCCTGAGGAGGAGCGTCCTGACGACGTGTAGAGGTGACAACTCTCTTGGTTTTGGGTGCCATGTGAGCTCGAATTGATGGGATGTCGTTAATGGCTGGGTTCGGACTGATGTCCGCACCGAGGTTTTCCACAGACGGTGCCAACCTGTTGCGGTTTGTTTTTGGGGGGTGGCTGCACCAGGTGTGAGTTCTCTCAATTAGTATTTTTGCAAAAGCTTTGGTACTGAGGTGGAGGTCGGATGCTTGGCTCGGATCTGGAGGCTTGGCTCGGATCTGGAAGCTCGGATCCGAAAGTCTCGTGTACCTGCACTCGGCCTAGGAACACCAGGGTTGATCCCGGTAGTAGGCCCTCCGACGGTCTAGCCAGTCACTGAAGAGTAACAGTAACTAGGGTTTTTAGAGGGGAGAGATTGATTACCTTTTGAAAGGGGTAGAGGGCCTGGTATTTATAGGTAGTGCCAACCAGGTCTGAACCCGTTTGGGGCCGGGTCTGGACCCGGTTGACCGTGGGCCTGACGTGGCGGAAGCCCAGGAGGCTTAGGGCTGACCTGGTAGATCTGATGATCTGGGGTGAATGGCTTTTGAGGGGATCCTGTGGCCCAGAAGGAGCCACGTCATCTGACCCATATCAAAGATAGTATTTGTTACAATTTCAACTATGTACATATTACATTGTTGAAGTCGATCTCGAGTCTCAACATGCAAACATGTTGAAGATAGTTAGCTAACCCTAACTATAGTAGTTAAGATTTTTGATACTAGTAGTTTGTAAGTAATGATTCATTAGGACTTTATTTCGGATTTCTCAGTTTTCCTATAAATATGAGATGAGTTATAATTGAGATAAGGATACTAGGCTTAAAGTGATGAATAATAACGAGAATAAAAACAAAGAGAAGTTAGGGTTAGGGTTTAATATCTGTATAGCTTGAGATATTATAACATGATTATCAAAATTGGAATATTCATAAGCACTACTACAAGACCAATATATATGGGATAAGACTAAGTTTTGGGTACTGGGCTTTATTCCCACTCAACCCTGTCCAACAACTAACAGATAATACGTGCACACACATGTTGTCCCATACTATAATATACACAAAAATATTCTATTTATATTGAGAATATACTTATATATCCAACAATCGCCTTCTGTATTATCAAAATATCATGCAATACCTGGTTATCTCATCATTCCACATATTGTGGACTGAATCACAACAATTTCAAATAAAAATTGGATCACTAGAGAATATAGCTCATAAAATAAATCAATTATAACTTGAATAGTTCAAATAAGACTAAACCAAAATAATTAAGTAGTTCCAAGACCATACCAAAACGGAATAGTTCACCAAGACTAAACAAACTAAAACAAATATCATAGTCTATAATCAACTAAAACAATTGAACTTCATATAAGCGAAAAAGTTTTAAGCTCAATAAAAGCATAGAGTTAAACTAAATAGAAGTTCCTTCAAGCAATTGACAAACTCTTTTTGCAAGTTCTTTTATGTCTACTTCTCCATGTTGAGTAAATCATCGTTCTCAAAATCAAGGTTGATAGATTCATCTCCTTTGCCTTTGCTAGCATCTGTTTCTAAATATTGCAAATAAGAATTTCATGAGTCACTTCTCTTAGAATTCAAATGAAATATATAAAGTATTTAGTTCGAAAAAAAGAACTTAGTATAATTCAATAATGATTTGCAAAGATACAACACAAGCATCACAATCAAGTATCTTATCAAAATTAACTACAAGAACTATTATAGTTTCTACACAAGAACTATATACTATGTTTCATATTAAAATGATAGAGTTTTCAAATTAATTATGATTAAATTCTAAATCATCAAAATTGGAATGAAACATAAATCCATAAAAAATAAATATCATCGAAATTGGAATGATATAACAAGAATTCTAAACATCGAAAAACACATCGACAAGTTTTCATGCTTTCTTTTGGAATAAAAGATGATTCTAAGTAATGAGAATATATAGTATCATTATATTTGGAATGAAATTATATATCAACAATAAATACAAAGAACTTTCAATTGATCTAAAGCATGCCAACTGCCTAAAGAATGATGTTTAAAGTTTGAACTACTCTATGGCTCTACCTTGGGTTCTAAATTATAAAAATAATTAGGGAGTTAAAACTTTGGCTCAAAAGTTTTTAACCATTTTTTCCCACAGTTTTGATAATTAGACCTCTACTTAGTCCCTTTATAAGAGCATTAGCCACATTATGTTTTGATAGTACATAATAACAGAGATGATCCATTGTTTAATGAGATAGTTCAACTTTGCCTGTCTAAGGCTTACAACACATTTTTTACCATTGTAAAGAGTATTGTTTGCTACAATATTTGCAGCTTGGTTGTGGCAGAACAGACTAAGAGTTGTTACTTTAAACATTCTCAAAAAAATATCTAGCAACAGGTCTTTCCTCCATTCTGATTCTTCACCAGCACAAGATAGCGCAAAGAGTTCTGACTTCATGGATGAGAAAGTAAGATATGCTTGTCTTTTAGATTTCCATGACACATCTACTTATCATAGTACAAAACACATAACCACTAATGGATCGACTTTCACCATTTTCTGAGCACCACGTGTTAGGGTTATATACTGAAAGCATCACTTTTGTATTAACTTTATTTCCTTACTTTTTTTGAATGAGAATCATATGGGCATATGTTTGCATATTGTGTTTATTATAATATTAATGCAAGTATCTGATATTCTATAAGGTTGATAATATGGTGTGAGGAGACACACAGAAGATCATATTATCAGTTCCCTATGGAATATATAAATAGTTCACAACCTAGACGAACTTGGACAATCCATTGGAAAGGTTGTAGTGTAATCTGGTATTAGTCTATCTTGACTATAGGTTTACACTAGTACACTTTGTGTGTATTGAACAGGACCACTTGAGGTTGTTCTCTTTGTACTGACTACAAAAGAGAACAAACACCTCTGTTATTATGGATGCTTATGCTCTTAATCCAGATATAATAATAGACATTTATATGCAGTGTGCATTACTTTGACTCATAAAAGAGTGAGATTCATTATGGATCAACAACCTCTATGAATTGGGTAATAGCATTGTATGTATGATGGGCTATTGATTGTAAAAGGAATCCATGTCCCGATACGTCGGGTTGATGATGTCCCCTTAAGGAGCTCATAAGGATTGTCATGTAAACCCTGCAGGTGGATTACATCCGACATGACAAATAA
This sequence comes from Hemerocallis citrina, assembly GCA_017893485.1. Classification (NCBI taxonomy): domain Eukaryota; kingdom Viridiplantae; phylum Streptophyta; class Magnoliopsida; order Asparagales; family Asphodelaceae; genus Hemerocallis; species Hemerocallis citrina. Next base: position 107,093,835 of record CM030367.1, read on the forward strand.
AGTTGAGTGGTACTACTTAAGGATAAAAGATGTTGATCAATATAGTTGTCAGTAACTTAATTTGATCGACGGACATTCGATATCTTAACATGGGGAGCTGAACGAGCATATAATAAAAGGAGCCCATAAATATAATTTGGGATTAGAAAGGTAGTGCAACAATAGCTCTTTAGTGGACCGAGCTATTGTTAATGGGCCTGGGTTGTGTGTTCGGGCTGAACACGGGATACCCAGATTCGTTAGGAGACCTAACCCTAATTTCTCCTCATGATCCCTGCCGTAGCCTTATATATATATCCTCTATTCTCTGGCCGTCATATCATTATCAGAGATAAGAAGTTTTCTCTAAATTCGTGATTCACGTAAGGAGAGAAAAAGAGGTCAGCCAAGGAGAAGAAATGTTGGTAGACCGTCGCCCACACGACATCCAATCCGAGGAAGGAATACGTGCAGAAGATCTTGGGGTCGCTGACGGCTCGAGGTTGCTAGAAACTATCGTCTTCTTCTCATCGCAGGTATAATTCGTGAACCCTAGATTCCGCTATAAAGGGTTAGATCACGTATTAAATCTGTTAAGCTTTTATGATCGATACGCACACCAATCCGTGGTCCTGGGAATCATCACAGTTCCATCACCACGATGCATGAGAATATCCCTCTAATACTGAAAGATAACCATGTAGCACAAAGCAAACTATCCAGTACCGTTTAGGTATTCCATTAGCATCTCAAGGGAATTCCAGCGTAATTTACTAGGATTACTAGTAAACCTGCTAAACATGCCTACCGCAAAGACTTTGTTAGGTCTAGTACAAGTCATTGCATACATGAAACTTTCAAAGAGTTTAGAATAGTCTAAATATCTCACTATTGCACCATCGTTAGGTGTTAATTTTTTAGTACAGTTATAAGGAGTTTCAAAAATTTTGCAATCACTGTATTCCCAGTCTCGCAACACATTTTTAATGTAGTGGGATTGACTAAGGATTATTCCTTGCCTTGCAAAATCCACTCTCATGCCTAATATAGTTTCCACAACACCTAGGTCTTTCATGTTGAATTGTTTGGATAGCATAGTTTTAACTTCTACTACAATAGAAAAGTCACTTTCAACAACAAGCATATCATCACATACAAGCAAATAATGACAATTTTATTCGACTCATCATGATGATAAAGGCATTTGTCAGAATTACTAGATTCAAAACCTAAGCTCCTTATTGTTTTATCAATTTTTTCGTGTCATAGTTTAGGTGTTTTTTTAATCCATATAAGGATTTTACTAATTTGCAAACATTATGTTCTAAACTTTTAAGTACAAGACCTTCAGGTTGTCTCATATAAATTTCTTCATTGAGATCCATGTTTAGGAAAGTAGTCGTAACATCCATTTGGTAAATAACAATTTTTTTAATAGATGTCATGGCCAGAAAAATCTTTATTGTAGCTATGTGACATACATGTGAGTAAACGTCAAAATAGTCCACCACACATTGTTGAGTATAATATTTAGTTACTAAACGTGCTTTATACTTAGCTACAGTTCTATCAGGATTAGTTTCTTCTTCAAAACTCATTTTCTTTTTATAGTTTTATCCCCTATTGGTAAATTAACTAATTCCCAAATGTTATTCTGCAATAAAGAATCCATTTAATCATCAATTGCTTCTTTCCAAAGCAAACCATTTCTAGAACTTAAAGCTTCCTTAACACTAACAGGATCCATTGTTAGTGCATAGGTCACAAAATTATCACCATAAGTCCTAGGTGTTTTATCTCTAGTAGGGAATCTTCTTAGCTCAACACGTTGTGAGGTTTTAGTGTCAGTCAAACTATATCTAGATTCATGTTGTGGATCATTTCCTGTGTCTCCATACCCAGGTAATGTTATGCCTTTATTTATGATGAACACATCTTTAAATTATTCTGCATTTTTTTATTTTATTATTTGGTTAAGAGATAGGTCTAAAAATCTGTCTGTAACACTATCAACTGCATTATCCAAGTACACACACGTATTTGTTCAAGGTCCTACTTTAGGTCTTCTAGGTTCAGGTATTCTAACGAATGCAACACAACCCCAAGTTCTTATTTCGTCAAATTAGGTGTCTGTTTATGCCTAATTCATATGGTGTAGTAGATAGTTTAGAGTGTGTTAACATGTTCAAAATGTTGTTAGCAGGTCAATACCGCCTCACTCCAAAATATAAAGGTAACCCAGCAGTCAATAACTTGGAATTCAACATCTCAGTGAGTGTTCGATTCTTTCATTCAGCATTGTCATTTGACTATGCTAGGTTGGGTGTTGTAGTTTCAACTAGTTCATGTGAGTTACAAAATTCTCTGAATCTCATTGTGACATATTCTCCACCTCTATCTGATCTAAACATTTTAATTTTAGCATCTAACTGATTTTCAACACGGTCTTTAAATTCTTTGAATTTCTCTGGTGCTTCATCCTTAGATTTCAACAGATAAAAGTGAAAATATCTGTAGTAATAATCTATAAATGTGATTAAGTACTTCCGACCTCCTTGTGTTACAAAACTCTTGAAACCACATATGTTAGAATGAAACACCTCAAAATGTTGTGTACTCCTAGAAACAATACGATAAGGTCTTATAGTTATTTTTGTTTGAGCACACATTTCACATTTATCACTTTTTATGGATGTGTCAATTGGCAAATTGAAAGTGATGGAATAATTTGCAAGCGCAGAAAATCGCAACAAGTAGTATAGTTTAAAAGAAAAGAGTGTCGAACCCACAATGACTAATTATTTTATTTACCAAAATTACCATATTATCTACTATTTGGATAATCAAAATTTTGATAAAAAGAACAACTAAACTAAAATACATTAAAGGAAAAAAAACTAAACTAATTAAAAAGAACAAAATCTGAAATTTAGGCGTTTATTAACAGCAAAACTAACTCTAAAAGTTTCGATTTCACCTAGCTAATCTCACACAATTCATAATTCCATGAAACTCGAAACTCTTCTCTTCCAAGTTGTAGACCAAAATCCACTAATTATTCAATTTCTTTTCTCGAATAACACCAAATTTATCCCTAACTAATAATTCATTATATCTCTATGCGAATTTAATTATTTGAAAATTCATTAAGTTCTATGGATTTTTCTATAGTCACATTAATCATGTAAATTATCTCTAATTTTGCTTAATTAACGGTGTTCAATTCTATAATTCTTAATCATAAGTTACCTCTCGGCATCCCCCATGATTCAATGAATTAAACAATAGTTTACCAGACAATTGTAAGCATTAAGAACAAAATTTAAACACATAACCATGGAAAAGTAAAAGAATAAAATAACATGAAATTCAAATTGTGTTTTCAAAACTTGTAACGCCCCGGGCTCTGCCCAGACAAATTCTAACAACTGCCCAGCACAGGCTGCCTCACAAAAGTTGTCCGGACTATTTGGTGCATCTTGATCTTAGGCAATCTAATATATACACACACACAATCCTAACCCACCTTCCAATTCTCTTAGCCTCCAAGTTCTCTTCATATCAGCATCAATATGTAGCACCCAAAGAATTCATAAAAAAGATACATACAAATACAGCCAATTGGACTCGAAACCCACACTCAAAATATAACTTCAGTGTCATGCGGTCGATTGCATTTTTTCGCTGTCGATTGTGTTTTTCTATTCTCCAAATAGAGAGTTTAGCTGTCGACTGCGTTTTTGCGCGGTCAACTCTAAGTTTTCACCGTGCAGCTGTAGAAAAAATGATTTTCCTTGAGCTACAGAACTCCGTTTGCGACGTATGGCCACTCATTTCAAAGAAGACTCGAATATCGACATCTTTTGTTTAGAACAAAAATTGATATTTTCCGTTCTTCTAGTTCGAAACAGTCGTGCAAGTTCTAGGTGTTGTTATTGGTGCTTTTTCGAATTGTTTTGTGTCTTCTCTTTCTCCAACTCCAAGCTTCGTGACTTTGTATATTTGATTCAATAGTCCTAACAACGATCTCATTCCTTAAATAACTAACAAATAAATAAAATTAAGTAGAAAGAAGATGAAATTCAAAGAAATAAACGAAAACTTGCAACTTCAATACCTAAAAAGAGTAATAAAATTAATGTAAAATTTACACTCATCAAATACCCCCAAACTTAAGATTTTGCTTGTCCTCGAGCAAAAAGGAAAACCATATTTCAAAGGACAGTGATCATAATTAGGCATAACTCATCGTACCAAAGGACTTATCATGCAAGTATCAAATCTTCAACTTAATACATAAACAATAGCAATACAGGAAAACTAAGCATACTCACTTTCTCTAGTGCAATTATTCACTCTACTACAAACCGGGTAACAAATTAGAGTTTTTTTTAGAATTTATTTTTTTGTTTTTTTTTCTCTCTCTAAGTTGTCACTTGCCTTTTAATGCGAATGCCAACATTTGTGATGGATTCACCCAGGTACTCAACAAGTCACATGCTTAGAATGCTTTTGCATGCTCATATTTCAAGTTACCGTTTAACGTAAAAGTAAATATTGGTGATGAATACCCCTAGTTTCGAAGCAACTCAAAACATTGGAGTAGATAGAACTTTATTTATTCAATTGTTTAATCTTTATCACTCTGCTTAAGAGGATAATCACAAGAAAAGCATCACACTCCTCTTTTATGCATAATCACTCGACACAAAATTTTATAAGGAATTTTGAACGTCAATAATCCTTAAAAAACAAGTATGCTTAATCTTGATTTATAAGATGTTTTCTATCCTGAATATTAAAAATAATGCAATGCTTTTAGCACAATAAAGAACCCAAAAGTGTAATAGTAATCCTAATTTAAGTTCTTTATATATATATATATATATATATATATATATATATATATATATATATATATATATATATATATATATATATATTAACCCCTTTCCCCAAACTTAAATATCACATTATCCCCAATAGGAAAAAAATGAAAATGAAAAAGAATGAGAAAAGTTTAGAATTGCTCCCTTACTTCATGTTGAAATTCTGGATGAGTGAAGTTCATTGCTTCGATGATATCTGGAGTTGTAAATGTGCAAATTCCCTGATTCTTTTTGCATTCGAAAGCTAAGACAATTTTCTTCAATCGGTATTTGAATTTTTTCCATATTCGGAATCCTTCATACTCAAAATCAACCATCAAACTCGGTCAAGAAAATAAATCTTCTCGAAAACCCCCAAACTTATGCATTCCTATAAAATAGAATAAAAAATTAAAATAAAAGTAAACAAAAAGAAAAAAAATCTAAAGAAAGGAAAAATAGAACATGGGTTGCCTCCCAAGAAGCACTAAGTTTTAAAGTCTTCAGTCGGACGAGCTAACTAAGATGGTTAGGTGATTCCAACATCCAACAACATCAGAACATTTTTCTAACAACTTCCTTCATGTGAGGATTAGGTTTTCTCTGTGCATCCCGCAAACTAGATCGTAGCGGTTTAAGCTCGAGTTTGAGATTCTTTCTTGAAGATGACGTCTTTGATATCCCAACATCTTCGAATATCAGCTGAGAAGAAGGATGAATAGATGGTGCAGCTTCCAAATATTGAACATATTCCAAAATATTTTCTTTCTCGGATTCAGGACTTGCTGAATTTGTTAGACACACTTCTAGCGGTAACTTTTCAACTCCATTCTTATGTGTCTCGCCCACAACTAAATCAATTTCACTAACTTGAAAATAAGAGTGAATTTCGGTAGGAAACTCCATGGATTTAAAGACATCAAACGTTACTTGCTCATCCTCAACCCTCAAATAAGTTTTCCTTGTTGGACATCAATCAAAGCTCTCCCCGTAGCATGACAAGGTCACTCAAGAATAAACGGAATTTCTTCATCTTCCTCCTTGTCAAACACTATAAAATCAGCTGAGAATATGAACTGATCTACCTTCACCAAAACATCATCGATTATACCTCTTGGTTACTTGATAGATCTGTCCGCCAATTGTAAAGAAACTGTGCTAGGCTTTGCTTCTCCAAGACCAAGTTTCCTGAAAATCGAAAAAGCCATAAGATTAATACTTGTCCCTAATTCACACAAAGCTTTATAAAAATAATAATTTCCAATAGTACAAGGAATCATAAAACTCCCTAGATCTTTCAGTTTAGGATGCAACTTTTTTTGTAAAATTGCACTACTCTTTCCGGTTAGCATTACCATTTTATGTTGTTCCAGCTTCCGCTTGTCTGATAAAATACCCTTAAAAAGTTTAGCATATTTAGGCATTTGTTTTAAAGCTCCAATAAGGAAAATATTAATATAAAATTTCTTTAAAATATCTAAAAATTTAGGGAATTGATTATCGAGCTTATTCTTTATAAGTCTTTGCGGAAAAGAAATCGATGAATCATAATGCGAATTAGGATAAGTTTTAGAATTAAATTCCCTGAAAAGTGTGGGGTTTGAAGCTCCTTTAATCTCTTTAAAATTCTCAACATGGTGGTTGGGCTCCTGCTGTATTTGTTTTTCCAAAACTAGCTCAGACTCATCTTGCTTTTCAGCTAAATTTTGTTGGGCAGTTTGTGTTTGTGGCTGCTCAGTTGTTGTCCCGCTTCTTAGTACTATTGCTTTGAAATACTCCTTAGAATTGGCCACGGTGTTACTGGGTAAGGTTGTTGTTGTCCTCTCTGTAAGAATAGATGAAAACTGATAAATTTGAGCCTCAAGGTTGTGAATTGAAGTCACGGTTGAAGCCACATTATTTTGGATTGTCAAATATGTCTTTTACAATTATTGCATGAACATTTCGTCAAATGTTGGCTTCTTTTCTTTCTGTAGAAAATTTTGAGGTGGTCTAATTGCTCCTTGATTGTTGTTCTAAGAAAAATTGAGGTGGTTTCTCCGTCCTGGATTATACGTATTTGAATAAGGATTGTTTTGTTTTTGAAAAGTGGACATGTAATTTGTTTGTTCGGAATTTGATTGAGCAAAAGGATTTTCCACTAGGCAATCAATACTTGAGTGATTTCCTACAAGTTATCACAAATAATATTAGTTTGAATAGCATTAACATTTATATTATCTAGTTGTTTAGATAAAGTAGGAATTTGTGCCACCAATGTGGTAATAGGATCAAGCTAAAAAACTCCAACCGTTTTTTCTTGACATTGCTCTCTTCTAAGGCCATTGGTAATTGTTAGACTCCATCGCCTCCGAAAACTCATAGGTTGCTTCATGGGTTTTGCTCATAAGAGCTCCCCCAGTTGCTGCATCTATCATGGATTGATTTGTAACACCCAAACCGTTATAGAATATTTGGACTTGCAGCCATTTTAGGAAATCATGATGAGGACACTTTCTCTATAAATCTTTATACCTTTCCCACGCATCATAGACTCGGTCTCAAATCGAGTGAATGTGGTAATATCATTCCTTAGCTTCGCTGTCTTTACCAGAAGGAAATACTTAGCCATAATTTTTTGTGCTAATCCCTCTTAAATAGTGATGACACCTGATGGTAAAGAATTTAGCCAAGTCTTTGCCTTATCTTTGAGTGAAAAAATGAAAGTGTCTCAAACAGATAACATCGTCGGACACTCCATTGTGCATGAAAGTGTCGCAACTTTTTAAAAATTTTGCAATGTGAACATTAGGATATTCGTGCAAAAGTCCCCTAAATTGAGAAATCTGTTGAATTATTTGAATAATCGCTGATTTAATCTCAAAATTGTTTGCTTCTAACCGGCCTATTTATACTTGATGTTGCTCCATTAACCGAGGGCATAGAAAAGTCCCTCAAAGCATTATTTTCTTCTCCATTACCATCGTTCACCATTATGATACACTTCTATGTCATGAAACATAGCTATTAAATAACAGAAAAACTAATCAAACGTATCGTTCTAAACAAAATAAAATTCAAATTAGTAAAAATCTAGCAAATATCAATATCAATAAAAGATTAATTTGTCCCTTGCAGCGGCGCCAAAAACTTGATGGAATAATTTGCAAGCGCACAAAATCACAGAAAGTAGTATAGTTTAAAAGAAAAGAGTGTCGAACGCACAAAGACTAATTATTTTATTGAGTACCGAAATTTACCAAATTATCTACTATTTGGAGAATCAAAAATTTGATAAAAATAGCAAATAAATTCAATTAAAGAAAAAACTAAACTAATTAAAAAGAACAAAATCTAAAATTTCAGGGTTTATTAATAACAAAACTAACTCTAGGGCTTTCGGTTTCACCTAGATAATCTCACACAATTCATAATTCCTTGAAACTCAAAAGTCTACTCTTCCATTTTGTAGACCAAAATCCCTTAATTATTCAATGTCTTCTCTTGAATAACTCCAAACATATCCCCAATTAATAATTCGTCACATCTCTATGTGTATTTAAGTATTTGAAGATTCATTAAGCTCTATGTATTTCTCTACAGTCACATTAATCATGGTAAATTATCTCTAATTTTGCTCAATTAATAAATTCTAGAATTCTTAATCACAAGTTACCTCTCGGCATCCTTATGATTCAATAAATCAAACAATAGTTGGCCAGACAATTGTAAGCATTAAGAACAAAAATTAAACACAGTCATGGAAAAGTAGAATAATAAAATAACATGAAATTCAAATTGTGTTTTCAAAACAATGCTACATCGAAGCCCTAGAAAAATAAATTTAGTTCATAGAAAATTGAAACTAACAAACATTGTATTGGATTGCATAATAAAAATAGAAGATAAGAGAACTCTAGACGATCTTGATGAACGCTATGGCTCTTGCTCTCCAACGGTGTGGTGAATCGTCTTCTCCAATTCTTTTAGCCTCCAAGTTCTTTTCTCATTGCCCTAGAGTTCATAACAACATCTATATATAGCACCCAAAGAATTTCTATAAAAAAAATATACAAATATAACTCATTGGACCCGAAACCCACACTCAAAATATAACATCAGCGCTGATGCCGTTGACTGTGTTTTTGCGCGTTCAACTGTGTTTTTCTGTTGTCCAAACAAAGAGAGTTTAGCGGCCGACTACGTTTTTGTGCGGTCGACTTCTAACTTGTTGTTTTCTATGAGCATCTATAGAAAAGATAATTTCTCCGGGGCTACAGAACTTCGTTTGCGACATATGACCACTCGTTTCGAAGAAGAATTGAATACCGACATCTTTCATTTAGGACAAAAATTGAGATTCATCGGTCTTCTAGTTTGAAATAGCCGTGCAAGTTCTAGTGATGTTATTGCTGTTTTTTCGCATTGCTTTGTGTATTCTCTTTCTCCAACTCCAAGCTCTGTGACTTCATGTATTTGAGTCCACAATTATAACAATTTTTTCATTCATTCGAAAACAAACAAATAAATAAAAGTAAGCAGAAAGAAGATGAAATTCAAAGAAATAAACGAAAATTTGCAACTTTAGTATATAAAAAGAGTAATAAAAATTATGTAAAAATTACACTCAACAAAAAGTATTAGCGACAGTAAGTATCTTAACATAGTTCACATGCCCCCAGCCTATTATGCCATGTATGTGGACTACACAATTTGGAATTAACAGTATTGATTACTTCATCAGCTAAACTAACTATGTACATGTCATTAACCAAATAAGCACAACCAAAATAGAAAGAATTAACAAATAATATAGTTTTCCCACTAATCATAGTAACTACCAGACCAAAATGATTTAGTAAGCTTATTGATATCAAGTTCTTCACTAAAGCAGGTACATATTTAACATTACGTAAAATTAAAGTTTTACCAGATGAGAGGCTAAGATTAGTGGTTCCAATCTGAAGTATCCTGACTGATTCTCCATTCGCCTTTGACACGAACTCATTTGCACATTTGAGATCAGTTAATGGGCCTTCGTCATTGCATGCGTGGCAGGTAGCTTCCGATTCTAGCAACCAACTAGCAGAAATACTGACCTTAACATTACCAACAACACAAACAAAGTTGGTGGACTCAGTTGTACCCTCCAGCGAATTCACATTGTCTATGTTGGGTTGTTCCTTTTTGGGTAGCTTACACTCAAAGGCATGGTGACCACACTTTCTGCAATTATAACACTTTACTTTCTTTTGAACAATCATTTTCGTGACCTCTAGCTTAGTTGGTTCGCCCTTAGGATTAAACATTTTTTTCTTAAACTTCGAAACATGTTTAGTATTGGTTAATACATTTGCAGTCAATGGTTGTTTGTTAACCAATTCTAAATTCATCATAGTTCCAGTCTCATCTTCAACCTAAATACATCATTTAAGATGTGCAAGTTTAATCTGTTCAGGTAACCTATACATCTTAGTTTTAAAAGAAAACCACAAAGCAGGAAATTTGTAAATTATAGCACCAGCAAGAAACTCATCACATATAGTGATATTCTCAGATTTTAGTTTTTTTACTAGATTTTCAAGATATGTTACCTAAGGGAGAATCACTTTCTCCTCTTTGAAATCAAACGCCATGAATTTATCGACCAAATCTGCCTTGGAGACTTTCACATCCTTCTTAAATTCATCTTGCAAGCTGTCCCATATATGTTTCACTATTTCATACTTCATGTACACATCTGCAAGACATTCTGATATGTTGTTCAACAAAAGTCCTCTACACAAGTCCCCATCTGCAACCCAAGTTGCATCATCCACATCCTCAACAAAGTTATCATAAGTTGTTTGATAAGTATAGAAAATTTTCTTAAATTTCATCTCATATTGTGTTTTCATCTTCCAACTGTTAAATTTAGAATTGCTAAATCCCTCTACTTTAGGAACCTTTAATGGACGATTATGTTTTTCCATCTCAAATGAATAAACAATAAGTTCTAGAAAGTAGATGGTTTATTCCGGATAATTACTACTCACGTAATTTTAAAGAAAGAGGAAGGGTATTTTGTAAAACGGCTATAAACAATCAAACAGATATTTAATTAAAGGGATTTTAACATGTATGTCCCTAACAAATATGTGAATATCACATATACCCCTCACAAATGTATATTTTCATATTTACCCCTAACAATGTGTATCTAGTTACCCCTTAAGTTAAAGCTACTTTAAAAACATAAAAATATACGAAATAGTTATGTTTAATAGATTTTATGTAATATGACTGAAATACCCTTCCTCTGCCAGTTAAGTTTATTATTCTTACTTTTTATAAACTAAACCGTTTATAAAACCAATTGAAACACATCAATTCTTCTCAATTTTTCTTCTGTTCTCTTAATAAATGAACATATTTGTAGTACATCTTTATAATTTCATCTTCTTCATTATGTTTTCTAGCCAAATTTACTATAATCTTATAAGTTTCAAATACACGTAGTTTGTGGCAACTTTTAGGGATAAATAAGAAATGAGCTCATATTGTTAGGGGCCTATATGAAAATACACATTTTGGAAGGGCATATATGATATTAGCATATTTGTTATGGATATACATGTTAAAAACCCTTAATTAAATAAATCAGCATAAATCTTAAAGTTTAGAGTGGACCGAATCTTGATGAAGATCAAGAGGTAGTTGGACCAACAACACAATATCTAGGTGAATTGATGCTTAGGCCCAAACACAGAATAGCAAAATACATCCAATGGAAAGCAGATCTGACTCAAGCGACAACAACACCAACAGATCCCGTCCCTAGCCTGAACATGGAACAACAAAAGCACATCCAATTGGAAAGCTCCTTTTAGATCTGATCTGAATCAAATCCAACAGCCCGAACATGGAATAGCAACGTCACATCCAGTGGGATTGCTTCGCGGGTCTGGCTCTTCTCTATTCGATCTCACATAGAAATCGATGGAGAAGGAAGTGGAGGCAGCGACGGCGACGGCGACAACGACGTGCGGTGACGGCGGCGGTGATCAACGACAACTACGAATCCCGGCGAACGGTGACTTCAGCGACAATGGCGATTAGGGTTGGATGATCTCTCTCTTAATCTCAGAATTAAAAAAATTATCGTCTTAAGATTGATGAATAATAATGAGAATAAGAACAAAGAGAAATTAGGATTAGGGTTTAATATCCCTATTGCTTGAGATATACCCTGATTATAAATATTGGAATAATCATATGCACTACCACAATACCACTATATATGAGATAAAAATGAGTTTTCGGTACTGAGCTTTATGCCCACTCAATCCGGTCCAACAACTAACAGATAACACGTGTACATACGTGTTGCCCTATACAATATTATACACAATAGTAATCTATTTATATTGAGATTATACCTACATATCGAACATAAAGAACGGTAGATATTGCTCAGTTGTGGGGTGGGCGCCTCGACTGTAATGAACATCGTTTTGCCTTTAACATTAATTTAGCTTGTATTTAGCACGTGTGATGTGCATTTTAATAAATATATTGTTTTTTTAAAGTAATACAATATAGCACGTGTGATGCACGTGTTAATAAATGTATGAAGTATTTTTTAAAGAATGAAAGAGTTGGTGTTGTACGTGCGATGCTCGTAAGTTAGTAGATTTAAAGTATATAATGATAGAGTTGGAGTTATACATGCAATGCGCGTAAGGTGATAGATTTACAAATGATAATTCATCTTCTCCCATTATAATATTAGATATTAGAGATTTATGCATCTTACTCGAGATCAGACACTAAATGGACAGATGGACGGTCCTGATTTGTGAGAGACCATTTTCACCTGGGACCCTAAAAGGCTGCGATATTTCTGGATCGCTGGATAACGACATTAAAATATTCCACGTGCTATTCCTTACTACCCTTTGTTGGTGAAGTTTTTGCATTTCTCTGTTAATGAAGACTTACGAGTTTATTTCTAGCTGCTAATCAGGTTATTAGGGGCCCCAAGGCCAAATGATGTCTAGCTGCTAATCAGGCTTTGAGTCTCCAACCCAAATGAGGTCTGTCTTTTAACATCACAATTTCTCACATGTGTAGTCGTAGACGATATTTTGGGTGCTAGAATCATTTTAAACTTTAGGGTACTTAATTAGTTATTATCTATTCTTGTGAATGAAGTTGCTGTAAAACACTATCAATTTTGCTAGGTATAACTGTATAAGAGCCGAAGAATGCTTCACAATTATATCCGACCAGGCCTAACTTGATTCCCATGGATAACTTATGATATTTCGTACTTTACTTTCATATATACAAACCAGACTGAGATGGAGACTCAAAGCCAAATATGAACCAGACCCAAAACAGAATTTGGGGTGAATAATCCTATCATCTTGGTGTGTAGGATATCCTATATAGAATCTGAGTGGTTGAAATAAATTTTTCAAATTTTTTGAAGAAAATATTAGGGTTTTTAGGGTTTAGGAAGATCATGTTCCTCTCTAGTATTAGAGTTTAGATACACTCTCAGCCGTCTATCACTATTTTGAGGTTCTAATTAGTTTTATTATTACACTGATGGATGAAATTGGGATGAAACACATGATCACTTCCTAGAAATTTTAGGACTAGGAATTTTGAGGAAAAAATTGACCAACATAAGTGGGAAGTATTGTGGATTTCTCTAAGCCCTTCTCCAATTAAGTATGCAAGGATGGGTACTATGGTATATTCAGCACTTGTATCGTGTCGGGTCAGGCCGGGTAGTGCGGGTCAGGCCGGGTAGTGAGATATTCAGACGCTACCCAATGGTAATTGGTCCGAGTTCATATTAGGATCTATTCAATTTTTCCCGGTCCGATAGGTTCGGGGGTACCCAAGGGTCTAATAATATATGAAAATTATTTTAATTTTCAATATTTACAAATGATTTTAATATTCAAAATTCATAACATGTTTTTTTTTAAAGTACCACATGAATTAACTACATAGGAAAAGTTAGTAAGAGTAACTAATGATTTTGCAAGATAAAAAGTATAAGATGCAATTTGAGAGCAAAAATAAAGATGGCACACTCTTTATTAAGTTATATGAACAAATTAAACTTTATTTTCTATAAAAAAGTAAATTATTTTAACACATACAACTATCATGTTCTAATATACTAAAATTTAAGTTATTGGTATCCTAAGGGTCCATGGCTCGGATTCGGGTAGGACGAGGTCGGGTCGGGTACAAAATTATAGGACCTTAATCCTACCCGTCTAGAATTGGGTTGGTTCCGGTCCAATACCCGATCCGAATCGTGTCCGGATTACGGGTAAATGTTGTTGACTTCTAGTTTGGTGTGCACAAAACGTGCTTACAGATACTAATAAGTTTTAATTGAGATTTTCAGATTTTCAGGAATAAACAAAATCAATAAGAGATTCAAAGAGATTCAAAATTAAGCAAAGAAAGAAAGCAATAAAGAAGGATTGCAAAATCATGCAAAAGAAGAAGTCATTCAAAAAGAGCACATGTTGATTAGTGCCCAAGAAAGCCAACAAGATCAGTTTGTGTTATTCCATATATGTGAGATTTTATATGTAATTAATTGATTATTAATTGATTAGTATATGGTAAGAATATAAAGTGATTTCGTCAGAATCAGCACAATTGCGGTCGAATGTACTATAGTGTCGGTCGACTGCACCACAATCGACCGCCCATTATAGTTAATATGATGAAGCAGTCGACCATTCATCTTTCGAAATTTTCGATTAAAAGATGAATGGTCGGCTGTCACCTGTTGCGTTCGACCGTACTTCGTGCAGATTTCCTTTTTGGAATGTATCGTTTCTATTTTTGAGAGATACACTTCCTAAGTCTATATATTTGGATGAACCCGCTGTATATTTTTCACCTATTGCTCTGAGAAAAATCTTCTGAACTAATAAATTCAACAATCAATCTGAGTGTGTGATACTTAATTATTTTCTTCAGTCAGGATCATTAAAGATCTTGAGTTTTTCTTTTCTTCCACTTTGGTGAGATTGACGAGGCTTGTCTTAGAAGTCCTATAAGTGTAATAGGTCTCTCGGCCTGAATCTGAGAATCACTGTATAAGGGTTTGAGTATAGTGGAACGCTTGTCGGGGAGAATTGCTACAAGTATGTGTGTGGGCATAGACCTAGGGGTCGAACCACGTTATATTACTGCATCACTTGTGTTTGCTGTGTTTTCTTTTTCTATCTATTCTCATTTACTTTGCAACTTAATTTTAACTTTTTTTAATTCCGCATAATCACCCTATTCACCTCCCTAGGATGATTTACAATGGTATCAGAGCGAGGTGCTTACTACGAGCTTAAAAGCTTAAGCCAAAGGTCCAATGGCCGAAATCCCTCCTTTTGAAAACTTTTACTCATCGGCGCCATTTATCTCCATTGGGACAACTCTAACATGCTCAACATATTTTGATGAAAAAAGCTATGATATTTGGAAAGTTCGTATGTCTTATTTCTTACAGATGCTTGGAGAAGAATGCAATGTGTGCATAAAAAAATAGATATTCCGGTCAGCGATGAAAAGAAGGCTTTCTCAAAAGCAGTGCTAGTACTAAAAACCAAAAATTTCACAGCAATGACGGCTCTTTATGCAGGATTGAACAATGAAGAATTAATGTGATGCGGGCGAAATTGCAAGATGGCATACGAAATTTGGAACAACATGCTGAAACGGTATGATGGAACCGCTTCTGAGGTAAAAGCTAAAGTAAATTTATGTTTTTATAAGTTTGATATTTTTCGTATGTTGTCAGGAGAGAATGTAGATCAAATGCTTACCCGTTTCGATATTATTGCACATGAGCTTGAGAGCTTAGCTAAGAGGTTGGATGATGACTGAAAGGTCGGAAAACTCATAAGCTGTCTCACGCCAGAATGAGATGTAAAAGCTGTCGCAATGTGGGAAACCCTTGCGGAAAAGGGATTCGGTTACTACACCGTCCAGGGAAAACTGAAGACATACGAGATGGAGATGAATGAAACCAAAAGTTACAGGCAGAACATCAGGATTGAACCAAAAACCGAAGAGAGGACCATCGCCTTGAAGGCAACATGGCTAGACTCAAATTTAAGCGAGGATGAGCAGGATCATAACAATGTTGGTTTCCTGGCTCTTGAGAATAGGGAGGTGCAATCATCACCTCAAGAAGAGGTAATCGAAGAACCCACTTATGATGATTTAGTAGACATGTGTAATGGATTAAAAGATTATGTTAAGAAATTGAGTCATAAATTAAGACAATATAAACAAATTTCAAATCAATCACATGACTCTTGCATCGCTAAAAATCAAAAACTGAAAAATAAAAATACTTTGATTATGAAAAAAATTGAGTCATTTAGAAAAGACCATGATGTGTTTCTAGAGGAAAATGAGTATTTAAAACGACAAATTCATAATTCTTATGTCCAAAGCAAAATATTTAAAACATCAGTT
Source organism: Hemerocallis citrina (assembly GCA_017893485.1). Lineage (NCBI taxonomy): Eukaryota > Viridiplantae > Streptophyta > Magnoliopsida > Asparagales > Asphodelaceae > Hemerocallis > Hemerocallis citrina. The sequence continues at coordinate 107,110,160 of CM030367.1, forward strand.
ATCTATCTAAGAAGTGCATATTTTTTTAAACAACATATAACAACCTTCCCTGACATGCTCTAAAACCAATATGTTGAAAAGCGGATTTCATAAACTAAATAATTGTTTGTCATTGCATGTTTGGTCGACCACATTATACATAAAAAATATTTTTCAGTCGAAAGTGGATCGATTGACTGCACGGTCGACCGTCCTCCTCTCTACCAGTATTATTCAGTCAAAAACTTTTCCTTTCTTGCACAGCGGTCGACCGTTCATTTGAATCGGTCGACCGATTTGATCGGCTGCTCAAATCTCTTCGGGGTCCACACATCTAGTATAAATACTCTTCTATCTTCTTTCTCTCAATCTTCACGATAAACCTAGCCTCCCTACTCAACCCCATCCAATAAACTTCATATCTCTTGCTATTTTCTTCAAATTTTGGGGTGTTTTCTTCTTCCTTGATCCATGGCTTCCTCATCTCACAAATCAAAGGGTAAGAAAGCTATAGCCTCAAAATCTGTTACTAGAGATGGTATTACATTTAGAAATTCTAATTGTGCTGATCTCTACCTTTCTACACTCTTTTCCACTCCAGTGGTTGCCAATCGAGAAATTCACCTAGAAAACTTGGGTGGGCAAACCAGGGAGATGGTTAGAATTCTTCGTGATTTTGGGTGGGCAAATTACCTTAATACATCTAGCACCCACTCTGAATCTCTAACCCGCCAATTCTTTGCAAATCTTGAGGGTATTCAAAACAGTGATCTCACCCTCTCTTCCATTATTCTTGGTAAAAGAGTCAAAATTACCTCCGAATATCTTCGTAGGGGATATGAGTTGCCTATAGGGGATTTTGATGCCTACCATCTTGACTTCAAGACAATTGGTTACAAAATCAGCCATGATAAATCAACCGTCAAATCTATGATCGTTAAACCCAAATTTCTTCATATTCCCCGTCCCACTCCCATGAACTTTACCGATAGTGCCCGTGTTCTTAATAAAATTATCAACGCCAATATTTGGCCTAAAAAGAACGATAAGACAGAAATTCGGGTCGATCAATCGTTCATCATCTTTCTTATTCATGGCGAATATAAATTTGATCTAGCCACATTCATCATTCGCACACTGAATTATGCAACTTCTCAAAATCGTGGCCTTCCCTACAGTTCTCTTATTTACAATCTAGCTATTGACTCCTGTATTGATGTTGGGAATTTTCTTTTGAGTAAAAATCCTATGCCAATCCTTTCTCAACAAATGGACATTGATGTTCCATTTAGCCAACAGGCTCGCCGTCGATAAGTTCAACAAGAGCAACAAGCCAAACAACCCCCACAAGCCCCTTCCTCTTCTCATCGCAAGAATACTACTCCATCTTCCTCATCTTCATTCGTGACTTATGAGCAATTTGCCGAATGCAAGTATATGGTTACTATGTCAATACTATTGAATACTTGCAAGGCAAAGATGATTGGGAACTTCTTATTCCTCCTAATTATGAGGAAAATGATGATGAAGACAATGAAGACGAAGATGATGGCGGTGATAATGATGATGAGGAATAGATCCTTGGTGCTTAGATTGTAATGGATAACTGTAATATGAACCAATAGTCTCATGTAATCACTTTGATCATGCTATTCAAGAATCACCTTTAACATGCTTGAAAAATACTTACATATCTGGCTATTCATTTTTTATGTTGTATCAGTAATTCGGTCGACCTATCACTCCTCTGGTCCTTTGGAATCTGACTTGTTTTTTTGTATTGGTAAGACAAATTTTGTTTATCATCGATATTGGGTTTATAGGATTTGCGGTCGACCTGTTCACTCTCTGGTTGCCTTTTTGAATAACTGTGATTTCACTTGGTTTTTGGTCGACTGTTCGGTCGATCGGTTCTTTCACTGTCTGTTCGTTTTTTGTTGGGTTTTTTTAAAGAAACATCTATTTATAGTTCTTCTATGATTTCTAATTTCTTGAAATTCATCATTCTTCATCTTTTGCTCTATGTCACGCGTTTGTATTGGAAAAATCTCAAATCTATGATACCATGAAGAGTTCTCACTGTATATCAAATTGTCTTGGGATCAACAGTATCATGTAAGTAGATTTTCCTTATGTTTTCAAAAATATTATATTCCCCGAAATATTCTCATGCTTTGCTTAATGTATGTTCATCTATCTTTTTCATGCATGCATTTAGGGGGGGTATGTTGTACACTTTGTTGCTGCTATTCTTTCGTTCCCTCTTGGTGTGTTCCAAAAATGTGGAGAATCATCTTTTGAATGTTTTTACTAAAAATAAATGTCTAAATGTCTTTTTGAATGTTTTACTAAAAATACATGAAAATCGTTTTACTAAAAATACATGAAAATCTCTTAAATGTTCTTCATCTGGAAAATCTTTGATACAGGAAGTATTAGATTAAGGGGGAGTATTTATATGCCTTATTTTTTTTCAACATTCAAAGACATGTTTTGTTCACACCAAAAGGAGGAGATTGTTGACTTCTAGTTTGGTGTGCACAAAACGTGCCTACAAATACTAATAAGTTTCAATTGAGATTTTCAAATTTTCAGGAATAAATAAAATCAATAAGAGATTCAAAGAGATTCGAAAATAAGCAAAGAAGGAAAGCAATAAAGAAGGATTGCAAAATCAAGTAAAAGAAGAAGTCATTCAAAAAGAGCACATGTTAATTAGTGCCCAAGAAAGCCAACAAGATCAGCTTATGTTATTCCATATATGTACTTGATTTTATATGTAATTGATTGATTATTAATTGGTTAGTATATAATAAGAATATAAAGTGGTTTCGTCAGAATCAGCACGATTGCGGTCGACCATACTATAGTGTCGGTCGACCGCACCACAGTCGACCGCCCATTATATTTAATATGATGAAGCAGTCGACTATTCATCTTTCCACTTTTCGATTAAAAAATGAACGGTCGACTGTCACCTGTTGCGGTCGACCGTACTTCGTGCAGATTTTCTTTTTGTAATGTATCGTTTCTATTTTTGAGAGATACACTTCCTAAGTTTATATATTTGGATGAACCCACTATGTATTCTTCACCTACTGCTCTGAGAAAAATCTTCTGAACTAATCAATTCAACAATCAATCCGAGTGTGTGATACTTATTTGTTTTCTTCAGTCATGATCATTAAAGATCTTGAGTTTTTCTTTTCTTCCATTTCGGTGAGATTGACGGGGCTTATCTTATAAGTCCTGTGGGTGTAATATGTCTTTCGGCCTGAATCCGAGAATCATTGTACAAGGGTTTGAGTATAGTGGAATGCTTGTGGCGGAGAATTGCTACAAGTAGGTGGTGTGGATGTTGACCTGGAGGTCGAACTACGTTATATCGCTGCGTCATTTACTTTGCAACTTAATTTTAATTTTTTTTAATTCCGCATAATCACCCTATTCACCCTCCCTAGGGTGATTTACTAATGTGACACTGCTAGGTAGGTTATTAAGGAAGAGGCCCTATCATAACTCTAGTAGGTGTTATGAATTTTTCTACACCTGAACCCTACCTTTCCTTTCTTCCAGTGACTGATTAGATCATTGGAGGGCCTGCCACCGAGATCTCTCTCAGTGTTTCTAGGTGTTGTGCAGGTGTTTAGGGGTGATCAGCTACCAGCTGCACTACCTCTCTTGCTCCAGATGAAATTCTCATCTCAGATCTAGGTCTGCGGCTAGGATCTATCTCAGGCATGTCTCTTCCACTATAAATAAAGAAGAATTTATATATGTTGCTCCGACCTCTAAATCAGCAGCATCAACTTTGATGATACGACGCAAGATTATAGAGAATTAAAATCTCTCCATTATCTCTCAACAAATCAAGTTTCTACTATATTTTGCAAGGATCAACAATCAACAACAATCAGAAAGGAAAGGGAAGGCAACTAAGGATGAAGCTCCTCCAGTCTCACCACCTCTCCCTCTCCCTCCATCCCTCCTCCTCTACCTTTTTGTAAACTCCGGAAGTTCAACCACCCTCCTCACCCCCCCTCCCCCTACCCCAACAGCCAACTCCCTCCTCCATCTTCTCCCCTCCTTGTCCACTAACCATACAACTCCTCTTCTCCTCTTCAACTAGCTTGGGAACAAGTCCATGGTGGCAACGAGGATGTCGGAGCTTGAACTCAGTGGATGTGGGCCCAACGAGGTGGCCCTCTACCAACCTACTCCTAACAATCTACAACAACCCCACCCTCAGACATCTCTTACCCCTGACAACCCCCCTCTTCCATCTACCCCCAAGGTACCCCCTACCCCCAACAACAATGCTGACAACCTACAACACCCTCCCCTCCCTCAACCTCTGGTGCACCCTCCCGAGAGGGGTGAGAGACAGCTCAGACGGTCCACCGTGCGTGCTCACCTCAGTGAGCATCAATGACGGCACGAGAGTGACCTCAGTCATCATCGCCGCTTCTCACCGCCCCCCAGAGGATGGGCCCATAGAGGAGGCCCTTTTACAGGCTCTTTCGAGCATAGAAATGGCCCCCTCTCAGGCCAGCATCGCTCCCACGGAGAGAGGGACAGCCACAGGCAGAGTAAACACAGTTGACATTGGCAAAACTCACACAATGTCTCAAGGAACCTCCACAAGCAGAGTCACCCCTACCGGTATAGAGACCTTCACCCCCACCATCACAGAGAACTCCAAAAACACTCCTCATTCATTCTACCCCCCTCAACATCACCCACTCACCACCATAAACCTCAATCGGTTACACCACCCCAAACAAGATCCACCGCATACCACCACACCCCCCTAAAGCCTCCCCCTCACACAACCCCCACATTTCCCCCCCGCATCAAAAGAGGAGGCCATCGACCCCTTGAAGTCTATTGTAGTTTGGGCCCATGAAGGGGTTCCAAACGACAAGAATCCAGAGGATGGGGCTCTAGTTCCGACGGGGGAGTCTTTGGATAAATGGTGTGAAGTAACCAGAAAAGGGAAAAAGAAACTCAATACCCCACCACCAACCCAACAAGATAACAGGAAAAAGAAGAGAAAAGGGAAGCGCAAACCGGTGCCATGCTTCAATTGCCGAGAATTTGGACATTACCGGAAGGATTGCACAAAAGAAGTGAGATGCCTGAAATGCATGAAGTGGGGACACATGTCATACACCTGCATGAACGTCGTCAGCACTAACAATGACGAAGAACGTCCAGTCAGTGGAGGAAGATCACCAGACAACCAAATTCTGATCAGACTAGCAAATAGCCTGGATATTATCAAGAACGAAGAGAAATGGTTGCGCCAATGGTGTGCAGTGGCCAGAGTGAGGTCAGGTAGGCCGTCGGAAACTCATCTTCTCCAAGCGCTGAATGCTAAGTGGCCAATGAGGGCTCACAGAGATTGGGTAGCAAAAAAAATGTGCCACTTACAATTTTTGGTTTCGTTCCCTTCACCGGAGAAGATGATCGAGGTCACCGACTTGGGCACGGTGGACTTTTGCCACTTTAAGATGGATTTTTTCACTTGGTTGCCGAGCTTTGGAGCTGAGCTGCCCCAAGGCGACAAATATTGGATTTGGATTCATAATGTGCCATTGCACTTCTAGAAGAAGGAGGTTCTACATGAGATAATCTCTGACTTCGGCACAATTGAGATATCGACGAGAAGATGGTTCGCCGCTCAGTGATTGTATTAGCTAGGATACTGATCCAGAGTGGCGACATCTCGTTAATGCCCCGTTTTGCAAAAGTTTTCTCGTTCAAGAAATCCTATCTCATTCGCTTTGTGCTCGACAAACAAGCGGAGACAGAGGTGGAGTCCCTCGCCATCACGTCCCTCACTCCTCCCCCCTCCCTCAGAGACGGTCGCTCCTACAAATAGGTTGTCTCACCGGCGTGGGAACTAACCTTAGATGGGGCTTATGAAGTTGAACGGCGCACCGGGAACTCATCAAAGTGGCAAGAGGGAAGGAGGTGCATCAAGACCCTGGGATGGACCCTGCGGCGGAGGGATCAGAGCTTCAAAAATCAGTGCCGTTCACCGCTGTTCGAGAACGAGGCTCGACAAAGGGTACTAACGGTCAGGATGGAAGGATGATGGAGGATCGAGATCCATTACCAGATTTGGCTAGCTTTACCAAGTCAGAAGGATGCCATGGAAAGGGGGGCCAAATGGTAACCCAAAGAGGCAGTCAACCTCTTGAAGTTGATGAGGAGGTGTGGAGAATGGAACAGAGAGGACAGCCAGGTCTCACAGGCGCCAGAAATGGCAAAAAGGTGCTAGGTTTGGGAGGTCAAACCCTACTGAAAGGGGATGAAGGGCAGGTAGAGGCAGAAAGAATGAGAGCTGAAAGAGGAAAGACCTCCCTTTTGCTCAACGGGGTTAGCAAAATGCCTAAAAAGATGATGCCTTGGGGCAAGGAAAACAAGGATGAAAGTAGGAACTTTGGGAAAAAGCTGCAATCTTGGGGACGAGTGCTATCAACTGAAGGGGCCAATTCGAGGAAGAAGACGAGCTACGACCTCAGCAAAGACAGAGATCCTTCCCTAAAAGAGAAATTTACAATAGGGTTGAAAGAGAGCGAGGAATTCAGAAATGGCGATTTAGGGAAAGGGAATAAGGGCTTTAGTGATGAAGGAAGAAGAGAGCGGGGTAAAGAGGATGACGCCTCGATGACCACGAACCCTTCGACAGCAGCGCCATCCACTGAACTCGTGCCACGTGCCCCACTAATAGGTGCAGGGATCAGAGTGGGGGGTATGATGCAGTGCGAGGGAGGACAGACCTTAAACGGCTTCGACGAGGTCGTTGAGTGCAAAGAGTATGGGCCCAAAGAGGGGCCCACGAAGAAATTGAGTTTGTGTGAGGGATTGTATAATTCTGGGTCTATTGTGAGGCCCATTGGGGCTGAGTTGCACAATTTCAAGTTTGTCTCTAGTCAGGTGTCCAACCCCGTAATAGAGAGCCACAATGAGGAAGATGATTTAGAGGCGAGACTAAACCTCGAAGATGATTTTGCCTACTCTGAAGAGGAGTCCGTGGAGGCTGAGGAGTTTGATGACGATGCACTGGGTTTGACTCCTGAGTTTGTTCCCTCCACCTTCCCTCCCACACAACACACTGACCCTGCCCCTGCTCGCAGCGATAAAGGTTTTAGAGTACAGAAAGTGACTAAGAGGACTATGGAGGAGTCCCTGGACGATTATGTTGAGATTGCCGCGGCGGCCCAATCAGTTAAGACCAGTGATGGAGGTACGCGCTCCTTCCTCGCATCTATCTTTAATTTCATGTCTGATAATGAGATTTTTAGTCTGGCCAAAACTTTTAGTCTTGCGGTAGGCAATACCGATCGGAATGCATTTCTCCTTAATAAGATTAGGGGTGGGAGAACGATAGGGTTAACGTTATCTCGAACTCGAAGTCCAAATCGAGTAATGGTACCTTAGCCACCCATAGCTAATAGAGGCTCTATTCTGGAATGTTAGGGGTCTGGGCAGGCGGGGAAAGCAAGAAATGGTTAAGGAGGTCATCGCCAAATCAAAAGCTAACATTGTTGGTCTTCAAGAGATCAAACTGTCTCATATGTCTAGACTTAGTAGGCTGGGGGAAAATCGAATCTCTGAATGGAGAATGTCTCCTTCTGTTGGGGCATTTTGGGGTATCGCTCTAGGTTTTAACCCCGAAACATTTTGTTGCTTAGACGAGCTCTACGGACAATTTTCAGTGTCGGTCCTGCTCCAACGTAAAGCCAACTTATGGACTCAATCAATTACAGTGGTCTATGGTCTGCACACTTCTGTCTCTAGGATGGCTTTCTAGACAGAACTTAGAGCGATTCAAGCTCACTGGCCACACCCCTGAGTGGGGGGGGGGGGCGACTTCAACGTCACTAGATTCACCTCAGAACACAGGGGCAGAGGATATAGTGACTCTGATAGGGAAGCGTTTAATGTGGTCATCACGGATCTGGAACTAGTGGACATTCCCATTTCTGATAGGTTTTTCACCTGGTCAAACATGCAGTCGTCGCCCATTCTAGCAAAACTAAATAGGATATTGGTCTCCACTGACTAGGAGACCAAATTTCCGTTGGCTTCGGCTAAATCACTTCCTAAACCCACATCAGACCATAAACCCATTTTCTTATCTTACGGGGAAGATCAACCCAGGAAATCTCCAAAGTTTAGATTCGAGAAAACATGGTTAGAAATCCAAGGCTTCCACCACATGGTCTACGAGAGTGGGTTTCGCCCCACTACGGGGATTGAGGCGACCGCAATATGGTTTGAAAAAATCAGAAGACTTTGGGGCAAGCTAAGAAAATGGAACCGAACCAGATTTGCACTGATTTGGAGAGCAAAAGACTCCATTCTTGAAGGTATTGAGGAACTTGAGAAGACTGAAGAAACTAGAGATCTACTGTAGGATGAGCGGAATAGATTGCTCCAATTCAGATAGGAAATCGACCAACTCTATAGGCTTGTGGAAATCAAATGGTAACAGCTGTCAAGGATTTCATGGCTCAAAGAGGGAGACGCGAACACAGCATTCTTTCATCGAATAACCAGTGCCCAGCGTAGATCTAACCTCATTCACTCGATCCACTCAGACTCTGGAATGATCCAAGGCAACAAGAATATCAGAATGGCATTCCAGTCCCATTTCAAACTACTCTTTGGACACAAGATGGATTCGAGAGTCCCTCTCCACCACGAATTCTGGCAGGACTCGGTGGGCAACTCCAACAATATGATGCAATCCCTAAAAGCACCTTTCACTAAGAAGGAGGTCTGGGAGGCAGTCCAACAACTTCGAAAAGACAAAGCCCCAGGTCCAGATAGTTTCCCAATGAAATTCTATCAGACATTCTGGGAGAAAATCAAAAGCGATTTGCTAAAGGTGTTTGCTGATTTCTATGACCATAAGCTCAAATTAGGGAGATTTAATTTTGTGGAAGTTGTACTGATTCCTAAGAAAGAAGACTCCCGGCGAGTAGGAGACTTCAGCCCTATTAGTCTTCTTAACTGCTCTGTCAAGATCATTACCAAGACTCTCGCTAATAGACTGGGAAAGGTGATGGATGGTCTCATTAGTCATGATCAGACGGGGTTTATTAAAGGGCGATGCATTCAGGATAGTATAGCTACGGCTGAAGAAACTATCCACCAATGCCACACATCGAATGCTAAGAGCTACCTCCTGAAGCTGGATTTTGAGAAAGCTTATGACTTGGTCGAATGGGACTGCCTCCTAGAAGCACTTGTTGGAAGAGGGTTTAGAGCTAGATGGATCAGATGGATCCACGCATGTCTTACCACTAGCAGAATAGCAATTTTGGTAAATGGGGTGTCGGGCCACCCTTTCACGTGCAAACAAGGTCTCAGACAAGGAGATCCGCTCTCATCCCTTCTCTTCACCATTGTGACAGACGTACTTTGGTCCATGATGGCTAACTGCAATAGAGCAAGTTGGATTGTACCGGTGGCCAAGGGAGTCAATCGACAAGGTTGCTCAATCTTCCAATATGCAGATGATACTCTCCTATTTGGTAATGACAACATAGGGAAAACAACTATCTTCAAAGGAATATTATATAGTTTTGAAGCTTGGTCTGGCCTCAGGGTTAACTTCCAAACAAGTGCTCTCATCCCCATTGCTCTGACAATAGAGGAGGCACTAGAACATGCTACAATTCTCAATTGCTCCACATAGAGTTTCCCCATTCAGTACCTGGGATTGCCACTAAGGCCTAGAAAACTCAAAAAGGCTGATTAGCTTCCCATTATTGTTCGGATTGAGAACTGCCTAGCAGGTTGGAAAGGTAATGCCCTATCATTGGGAGGGAGAGTCATGCTCATTAATGCAGTCCTTTCAAATCTCCCAACCTATTATTTGTCCTTATTTGAAATGTCGCGATGGGTAATTCAGAGAATTGACCGGACTCGAAAATGGTTTTTATGGAAAGGGGCATACCCGGATCGAGGCGGCTACCACCTTATCAGATGGGAGAAGGCATGCATGAAAAAGTTGCATGGAGGACTAGGTATTATTGCTCTTCGAGATAGGAATCTTACTCTATTGGGTAAATGGTGGTGAGAGGTTTTCCACCCTAATGGAGAAGGGTAACAAGATTTTGTTCAGGGATATCTGCATGGAAATGGAACGAGAAATTTGGGCTTCAGGGTAGGTCCACGTGTCTCCTGATTCTGGAAAGGCATCGCTAAGGCCTATGAACCCTTCTTTAGATGTGTGACATCAGTTATCGGTAACGTAAGACTCACCAGATTTTGGTGGGATAAGTGGTGTAGTGATCACACACTTAGAGCCCTGTTTCCCAATTTATATGACCAAACGTCACAAGCACACTGTACGTTGGCCGCTGCCTGGAAAAGAGGCGCCAGGAAACCACCCTTTAAACAACCACTAGACCCAGTGGGTAAGTTCAAAATTTGCTACTGAGAGAAGAACTATGAGAGAAGCATGGCACATCGCTATCACCGCAACGACCTGGGTTCTTTGTCTAGACATGAATAATTTTTATTTTCGCAGATCTAGTAATAATATTTCTGGTAATTTGACTCACATTATGCATTTTATTTTATTTTGGGCTAATGTGGCCTCAGCAAGTCCTAGGAGGAGGATAGAGAGCATATTCCAGGTTGAGGATTTTGATGATGAGGAAGTCGAGATCGGTCCGACGATCGACTGACAGCTAGTTAGGCCTCTACTGTTGATAGATACCCACAGCCCCAGGGTTTGTTGGGGGGACATGATGTATTTTTGTTTATCGCATGGACATGATGTATTTTAGTATGGACATGATGTATTTTGGTTTGTCGCATGTATATCTTCTTTTGTCCCACCTCCCATGTTTGGGGTGGAGTTTATGTACTCTTGCTATATTTGTAGGACCTTGTATTTGGCTCAGTACTCTGAGTTTGTTTTATTAATCCCTTATTAATGAAACAGGGTGGCCACACTCCACCTTTTCTTCAACAAAAAAAGAAAAAAAAAGCGTAAGTATAATGTAATGCATCATATAATGTGTAAGTTTTACATATTTAGACAATTAACTTTATATCTTACGCATCATATAATGCGTAAGATATATATATGTAATGCATCATATAATGTGTAAGTTTTACATATTTAGACAAGAGGATGACTACATATACATGAGTTTTTACTCTAAATATACATTATAAATGCATTGGGGTCCACTTCTCACTAAAGGACAATATTAAAATCTTGTCTTTTAGTGAGAAGTGGATCCCAATGCATTTATAATGTATGTTTGGAGTAAAAACTCATGTATGTCTAGCATTTTGCTTTAGACAATTAACTTTACGGTCTTTGTTTTTTTTAAGAAAATAATAACTACTTAATTTTTAAATAACTAAATTTACTTCTTTACTGTAAAATTTCCAATCAATGTTATGTGGATCGATGTAGACCATGTTAATTATGAAATCCAGTACTATTATAACTCCACAAACTAAAACCAGCCTTAAACATTAGATACATGCCATTTTCTGAAAATCTAGCATATAAAATTCTTATGTATCATCACTAGCTAGTTTATGAAGAGCTACTAGAAATGCGATAATTATGCTATATCTCTAGCATTAGAACAACTCTAAAAGAGAAAGTAAATCCATGACCTATATCTCTAACATTATATTTGGTGAAGGATCTCCAAATATTAATAGAGAAGTATAGGATTCTTGTCCATTCGTTAATGTTCCCAAAATACACGTAATTAAATCTGCCTACCTTTATTCATCAAAAAAAAAAAATCTGCCTACCTTTGTACTAGTATATAACTATACATGCAGCATGCTAATAAATTTAGTACGGCACAAGAGTAGAAAGATTTTAAGATTTGGATTGGGTCTAAAACTAAATTTTGCATTTACACTAGGACCTACCCAATAATTCTAAAAAAAAATGTTACTACTAGTGTAACAAAAATTTTGACGTAACCCACCAACCTCATATATATTTATACCCCCTCTCAATTCCATTCTCATTTCCGACTCAAAACAAAGCTAAAACAAACTCAGATGACGAAAGCTGAGACGTTGGCGGCGGCGACACCGGCGGCGTCGATGGCCGCAGCGGCAGCCGCCGCTCCTGAGATGTTCGCTCGCGACTCTCTCATCGCGTGGTTCCGGGGCGAGTTCGCGGCGGCCAACGCCATCATCGACGCCCTCTGCTCGCACCTCTCTCAGATCAACGGCGGAGGCGGAGCGGATTACGAGGCGGCGTTCACCGCGATTCACCGCCGGAGAATGAACTGGATCCCGGTGATCCAGATGCAGAGGTTCTATTCGATTGCTGACGTGGCCGGAGAACTTCGTCGAGTCGCGGTGGCGAAGATGGAGGAGGCCGAGAAGAGAGTGGTGAAGACCGAGGAAGAGAGGGTCGTTAGGGTTTCGGATGATGAGGGATCGTCGGGTGGCGATTCCGATCGGAAAGTTCATCCGTACGAGATCGGTGCTAGTAGCAGTGATCCAGGTGAATTTTTATGTTTTATTTTTTTAAAAAAGTTAAAATTTGTTAATGTTGTTATTTAATCTGATTTTTTTTTGCGAATTTTTAGAGGTTGTTTTGGATCTGGAATTTTTTTTAGTTTTTAGATTTTTGGTTTTGGAGAGATTCTTGGAAACAATCCTTCTGTCACCGGGTTTTCCAAAGTAGCCGCATCGAACGGAGAGAGAGAGAGAGAGCGCGCGAATTTTGGGGAGATCGGTGAAGTGTTAATTTAATCGAGATAAGTTAAATAATTAACGAATTGGATTATTTGTTGTATTAATTGTTAACCACCAGATTCATTCAGGAAAAGGTTTCTTTAGAAAGAGGAAAGCTTGCTGCTTCTGGTGTTTTTTTTTTTTTTTTTTTTTTTTTTTTTTTTTTTTTTCCCGAATGGTTAGCGTATTAGTTGGGGAAATTAGCGTATTAATTGGGAAAATTAGCGTTGACTGGGTCACGGGTTGACACTTAACAGCTGAAAACCTTTTTAACTTAATTTTTTTTAATGAAGTTTTTCTAGTAATTAAATTTTAGTTAATTAAGGATTTCCCTTTTAAAATTTTTAATAGGGAACGTGGGATTTGTTAATTATACTCCGTTTTAATTAGGTGAACTCTCGGTCCCCGGCCCTTTCTCCTTGTCTCTCGTTGCAAGGCAAAGGACGTCTCTTCACTTTAGAAACTTGCTAGTAGTTGACTACATAAAATTAGAGTGTAACTATGAAGGGTATTGTTGTACATGAATCCACCAACTGTAACATATTTGTATACAAATAACAATATTTTATCAACAAGTTACTCAATTTTTTGAGCTATTGCAATTAAGTTCTTCCAGTTAAGACTTGTGTCCCGTTTACTTTCTTTGTTTTTCACTGGAATTTACTCTTGGTGCATTTATTTTGTTTGTTTTATGCAGAATTCAACTGCAACAACTTAATTACTATACTATCAAAGAATTAAAGTAGCATAAGTTCCCTTTGAGCATCCTCTATTGTTTAAGCTAAAAATTTCATATACAGCATTTAGCATTTAGCCTTCGCCGATGAATGCTGCTATCATTTCTACTAAATTTTAATAATAATAATAATAATAATAAAACAGACGGATGATCTTCATTTGTCTATCACTTTTGTTAAAATGACTTTATCGTAAATAAATAATGACATTTTAGTAATATGTGAAAGAAAAAAAGGAAGAAGTGATAGAACGGAATAAGATCTTCCGTTCAATTTTTTAAAAAAATTTAAAATGGTATTTTCGTAATGTGTGAAAGAAAAGTTTAGTGGAGAAGTGATCGGACGGAAGATGTTCTTCCATCTGATTTTTTAATGGCATTTTCGTAAATAAGTAATTACAATTTTGTAATTATCTGAGTGACATTTTCGTAATTTTTAGGAAAAAAGTTTCTGAAAAAGTTTTCAGACCATATTAAATTTTTTTAAAAAAAAATAGACAGATCTTGATCATCCGTTTTCTATATTTAGAAGTTGTGTAAAGCAGCTGCTATTTTTAGCGATCGACTGTAAACTCTTATTTTAAATTTTGGATTTTAAGCAAACGATAGCAGGAAATTTTTTTAATCTCAAATGCTAAATTTTAAGTTTTTAGAAAACGACAGTGGATGCTCTTAACTGGAGGAAATTAATTACAACACTAAGAGGCTTAGGAGACTTGTAGATAAATATCTTAATTTGAGGATATCTTATACAAATTCTCTAAATTTGAGAAATTTCTAAGCAGAATTAAAGATCAATATATAGTCCTATTTATTAGTGTATACTTCATCCGTTTCAAAATATAAGTCATTCCCGCCTTTTTTTTTTGTTTCATAGTGTAAATCAGTTTAGGTTTTCGAGACAAATATCTTATCATTCTTTAATGTCCATCAAATATTTTTTATTAGATATTTAATTCACCTATATCTTTTTTATAAAAGAACTAATACTAAAATTAAAGAGAAGTGCAAATTAGACATTTTACAAGTGATAACTCATTTATGAGCTTAAAAAACAGAGAATGTTAGTACTTTTTGTTATTCCTAGGTTTTTTTCTTATTTGACGTGTAAAAACATAGAATTACTTATATTTTGAAATAGAGGGAGCAGGATGGAATATACATTATTACCATAATAGTAAGCTCCAAGTTGGCACCACCTTTAATTAATTACTTAAAAAACAAAAAGAGAAAAAGAAGAAGAAGAAACAAACATATTGACAGAAAAGAAGAAGAAAGAAAGAAGAAGAGAGTATGACCATCTCCACCACCATCTAACCTCACCAATCATCATCTTCTTTGACGGAAATACAAATTCATGTTTCGACTTAATCTGTTAGATATTGGAGTGAAACATAAGGTGTTTGGTGAATTGCAACAAAGAAAAATTTCCACGATATCAATGGAAAAATAGGTACTATCGATTCTCTTTTTCAAAGACATAAGTTAGAGCACCAATATTATTCGAGACGTCAGTTAGAACATTATCAAAGTGATCTTCGTTAATGTCTTTAATTTAAGAGTTTATCATCTCTTTCTTTCTTAATTATGTCAAGCATTAGTGAGAACAAGAAAATTCATTATCTGTGTACAGGTTGATAAATTAATTAGGCTTGTCCTTATACTACCAATTTTCACAGCAATTACTGAGTAGACTTTTTGAGCAATGAACGTTGCAAAAAATAAGCTTCGTAACAAGATAGAGGTTGATTTTCTTTCAAACTATTTGATGGTTTACAACGAGAGAGAAATTGCTAAAACGTTCAATCTAGATTCAACTGTTAAAGAATTTGTTTTTATGAAGAAACGTAGATCAAAGTTTTTCTAACATCCACTTATTATTATTTTCTTGTTACATTTTTATATATATTCTATACTTGTTAATTTTTTATAGAATTTTAAATATTTGGATGATCAATAATACTTGATATCAAGTATTTGGGTTTTTTTTTTTTTTTTTGAGCTAATGGAACAATTTATGATTTTTTGTCAGTTACGCTCTCTTTACTAAAAAAAAAAATAAAAAATTCTGACTTCGTCCCTGAGAGGGAGTATGATACAAAAAATTTGTTCTTAGACTCATTTTTTAAAAAAAATGGTTTTCCTCAATGTAATCGTCGTATGTTGATTGTTGTGTGTTTCGAGGAGGGGAGATTGGGTTTGAATCTCTTCTCCGCTTGCCACGTGGCTGGTTCCAATTGGACTGGGCCCTTGGGATTTGAACTGTTTAGGGAAGTCCTACACCTGATTTAATTCATCATTTTGAAATTTCGTGACGGCTGGTCGGCTTGTAGCCGTTCCGACGACAGAGATAAAAGATAGTTTTATTTATTTAATTAAACCTAGTGGTGCCCACCGGTTGTCTTGACACGTGTTGATCACAAGTGGTATAATCTTGCAGAATAAACCTGGATAGTTGAGTTTGCTGTACGCTGCTAAATAGGGAAAGTACCTAAGTGCTCCTTTGGCAATTTTGTTCTCCTTTTTCGCACTTTTAGTAATATAATAATATAATAGGGAGGAATTTGTAAATTAGGTGGTTATAATTGCTTCCGTATTCTTTTCCTCGTGGTTATGAGCATTTGAATTTTTTTTCCAAATTTGTGTGTGTAGATGCGGTAGCTGTACTTTAATCACAATATACTTTTTCGATTGTGAAGTCATCATAGATTCATAATCACATCGCTTACTATTTTGTTTCGATAAATAATCACATGGGTTATTCATAGAGATCTTCAAAGTTTGAATTCTTTTTATTTTTTGTCTGAATTGAACTCTTTAATTTTTTTTACCCAAATGGAAGGGGAGTGTTAAAAAATATATATTTTTAATGTTTTAATTTTTTGTATTGTATGTTAATATAAAATTTAGGGAATAAAGGTATTAAGAGCCAATTTATTGTGGAATATATATACTTTTTAAATAAAGTCTTCGAGATGTGTATTACTTGCCCTAGCATTTAATTTAAATAATTAGATTTTAATAGCATGTGATTACAAGGAGAGAGAAGCTCATTTCTCCTGAAAATTTATTTTGTACTAATTCTTAGCTCCGACAATCATAGACAAACAATGTGCAACTTACAAAATATATTTTCCCTTTGATTTTCTGGTTGTCAGGTGTTTGTGAGTAATTCGCAAGATTATACTTAAAAATTCATAAATTTAACTTTCTACAGATAATGCTTTTCAGTTTTTTATACCTAATATATAGCCTTTGAGGCATGCTATTCATAATTGATATCGACACTGGCCACCTTTTTTCTCTTTTTCTGGTCAAAATTGTCGGAGTACAAATTTCAAAAACAATTGACTGAGCAATTAAAGAAAGTTTTAAACAGACCTCTTATTCTACATTCTAGAATCTCTTGGTCTTACACCCTCATTTTGAAATAAGTGACGTCTGATTCAACATTCTGGAATCAATTGATTTTACTTGTCTATGAACATTGATGGTTGGTTGACCACATTTCTGAGAGGAGAATAATTACTGTAAAGTCTCAATTCTTTCCTGTTTGAACTGTTACATTACCAAAATGCAATTGATTTCTTGACTCTTAACTTCTGGGTTAGAGATCTGATTATCTAATTTTGTTTGTTGGGTTGTAGGATCTCAAGAAGAGCAAATTGCTGGCTTGGAAAATGTAAAGATATGCTTGGACCATGAATC